>OX387422.1:13606784-14206784 GCA_947563755.1 Lochmaea crataegi
CTATTGAACAACTGCAACAAAGAATTGTACAGGAATGTAGGGCTATTTCACCCGAGCCTCTTCAAAAGATCCGCGAACAGTTTGAATATCGACTGTACTTGTGTTTAGAAAAGAATGGAACCCATTTTGAACAATTGCAACGGCTACTCAGTTTAGAGAGCACCTCAGGTGTAGATTCTGAGACCAAACTAGTAAAAATTCAGAGAGTAGTCTTACCGGTTCTCGGGTAATCCTACTTGAAATTTATTTTTAATTAAGGTACTGAAGGAAGTTAATTATTAATCAAGTTACTGAAAATAATAAAAGAAAATTATGAAAGTTAAGAAAGGTAAGTGGGCGCCACCCTGAATAATATTGGTCTATTTGTTACTCACATCAGCATTATAGCGACAAATCCTGGAATATTGGAAGGGAAAATAAACTCTATGAACAACAGGAAAAAAATGAGTTATTCAGTTGTTTTATGTTGAAGAAGCGATCTCGGTGAAATATATATGTTACTTTCCTGGAGTGGTGTATTCAGTCATGGTTCCCGATAAAGGTAAAGATATCCTGGATCCGGTCCTGGTTTCAGATGGAGTCCTTGTTAAAGTTCCAGATCTAGGTACAGATAACGTTCTGGTTTCAGATGGAGTCCTTGTCCCAGGTAAAGTTCCAGGTAAAGTTCTAGTCCCAGGTAAAGTTCTTGATCCAGGTAAAGTTTTTGATCCAGGTAAAGTTCTTGATCCAGGTAAAGTTCCAGGTAAAGTGCATTCACATGAATGCACTTTTTAAAGATAAGATACGTTTGGCTTTAATAGCACATGTTCACAGGAAAGAAAGAATGGAACCTCTTTGCCACTGTTTAAATACACAAAATCATATGAGAGATAATAGACTTACGTCTCATGTTCATGCCAAGCTCAGACGCTTTGACCAGGAAAGGAATTTACATTTCAATAGTGAATTCTTAATTCACATTTAATTAATAATTGATAGAAGAAGAGTTAAGATCGATGTCGAAGTGGGACTAACAAATAGCAATGGCTGTTTTCACCACAGACGGAACTCGTTCGGCCCGTATTAAAACGTTGATTTCGACTCTTGTCGACAGTAAATATATTCAGCCTCGAAACATTTCTCGGTGTTGGGCATTAGAAAGGACTGGCTATTCGCCGCCCATACGATAATTTATTATTAATTAACTGGAGGGAAGTAAAGTGAACGAAATTAACGTTACACAATTCATAAAGTAATTATAAATGTAAAAGTTGCATTATTTCAATTTAAAACTTAAATACATTTCACACATTCGTGAGGTCAAGTACTTCAATTAAAAAAAAATTAGGAAATTTATCTAAGAATTACATTAGGAACTCAAAAATGGTAAAATAAATAGGGGTTGCCATTTAAAATTTCGGGGGTGTGTGCCCTGGGGGTTGAAAGTAATACGTCAACAAATGCCTCAACAATTGTCCCCCTTGATATGTAAATTGACGTGTTTCGCCAAATTTTGATACTGTCATTAGTTTAGGCAATATTAAATGCCGTTCGTTTTCAAATTGACACCCTGTATATAACGAGTATGGTTTCCTCTAATATCAATTACAGCCAAACAATGGATACTTTCAATAAGGTTGTTGAAGTAGCTGTACTGTTCTCTATCTGCGTTAACTCTAGGATCGATTTTTTTCATAGTTTTGAGACGCATATCACTTCTGGGCCAATTTTGTTGCCATTCTGTCTCGACTTGTTTTTTTATGTTTTATAGCGCACGCCAGAGAAGTCGACTGTTCTGACTATAGACATAAAAATAAATTAAGTCTATGGTTCTGACAGAATTATTACCCAGCACAAAAGTATACTATACAGTGTGTAAAATGCAAACGGAATAAATTCATTATTTCGGTTACTGTACATATTTATCAAAAATCCCGAAACACGTCAAAGTTAAATTATAAATTGACATTCTTAAACGTGAAAATACGATCCCCACCTTCAACCCCCTTCGAATGACAGGTACAACCCCCAATTTTTTAAATGGGAAGAATAGGCTTGTGATATATCGTTTGAAAGGTCACTTCATTCTCTATCCAAAAAGGTTATCGTTTTCAAGTTTATTGCAACAATTAAGATGAAGAATGAAATAAAATCATGTGGTTACCGAAATTCACTACAATACAATCAAAAACTAAAATGTAATGTAAAACGTAATAAAATATAAAACACCAAAAAGAACTATGAATGTCAATGGAGTAGATGTTCAAAATGTTCACCTCGAACGTCTTGGCAACATCATAATCTAAAACTGACTTCTAACATTATTTAACATATCAGGCGTGATCGACCTAATCGCAAGCGTTATTCGTTCTTTTAAGTCATTTAAATCAATAGGTTTAGTTTTGTACAGAATGCTCTAAAAAAGAAATCTGATGATGTAAGATCAGGTGATCGCGCTGGCCATTCTATCGACCCACGCCTCCCTATCCACCGATTGGGAAATATTGGATCGAGGTACTGCCGGACATTGCGTTGGTAATGTGGTGGTGTATTCACTGGAACTTGAGGGTTTCCTGGATCAGGATATAAATTTGCCAAACTTGAATAGACATCATTTTTAAGTAGTGCCAAATAATGATCACCATTCAAATTCCCCTTAACGAAAAAGGGACCAATGATATAGTTTCCAACATTCCCTGCCCAAACATTAACCTTTTGAGGGTACTGCGTGCGTTCTTCTCTCATCCGGTGAGGATTTTCCGTTGACCAGTAGCGGCAATTCTGCCGATTAGCATGACCAATTAGTGAAAAAGTGCACTCATCAGAAAACATAACGTCTTCTAATTTGATAATATTGTTATCCAACATGTCCATCATTCCTATCAAAATCGTCTTCCATCGGCTCCTGAGTAGGTATCATTTTATAGGGATGCATTTTATTTTCTTTTAATATGTTTACTATCGATACATGGCTAACATTGAATGTAGTGGATGCCTGTCTGCTCGATGTATGTGGGTTTTCCTCAAACTCAAGCATCACATCTAATTTGTTTTCATCACTCATTGAATTGGTAGCTGGTTTTTTTTTATCTGCCTTACATGACCAAACTCGCCAAACTGCTTCTCTATTTTACTCATTGTTCCTTGGGATATAGGCGGTAAATCGGGAAATTTCTCATGAAATAGGCGAGTTATTTCCTGTTGTGTTCGGGTTTTAACTCCGTAACCAATCATTTGTAAAACTGTTATTTTATGCGTTTCCGTTGATCTAAGTTAACGAATTTCAAACTAAAATTTTAATACTGACAACTTATGTATAAGGTGTTTTAAACCAACTAACGTTGCCATGGAAACTATCTAAAGTATTTTTAATGGATGCCATATAGAAAGCACATTACTTTGGTTTTTGCTTACTTTCTTATTATCAATACCTAACGGGAAATAAGTTTAGGGTATATTGTAATAAGTTTTGAGTATATAATAGCGAATTATGAATAGAGAATGGAGAGGCCTTTCAAACGGTATATTACAAGTCTATACTTCCCATTTGAAAAATTGGGGGTTGTACCTGTCATTCGAAGGGGCTTGAAGGTAGGGATTGCATTTTTACGTTGAAGAATGTCAATTTATAATTTAAATTTAACGAGTTTCGGGATTTTTTATAAATATGTACCGTAACCGAAATAATTAATTTATTCCGTTTGGCTTTTACACACTGTATATACGAAAACTATATCTCTCAAATTATGAAAATTGTCACATTTTCTTCTTAATTAAAAAATCATCTATATATTTCCTTATCCTTTTTTCTCTACTCTTATTCAGTTCCCACCTTTTAATATGAAGCTTTCTGTATTTTTAGTAACAATGGAAAAGTTATTGACTCCGACTGTTTGACCGTATTATTTATTGTACCCATATCATTGTTCGCATTTAGATACACCTGTGGACTGTAGACTTTGATAACAGTTAATAATGCTTCGAGTCATTGTTGTAATGTTTTTTGTGATAAATATACTGGAGCGATACCGCGTTATTTACCTGTTTTCTGTAACTGATAACAAAAAGAGTATCGCAGATATATTTGTTGCTTTATTTTTGGAAATTTAAAAGTAAAACCTTTATTCAAATGTGCCCTATAAAACAAAAATATCTACATAAAAAGTCAAATTAATCAAATTAATATAAGTTCCGTTTTTTATTGATTGGGAATTGAAGAAATGCATTTATAATTTTATCAAAAGTTTTTTTTATCGGTGAGAAGAACTACAGAAATATTTATCTCTAATTGGTCTTCATTCCTCATTTTCCTCTCTTATAATTTTTTGGCCTTTTTTGCTTTTAATATCGGGTAATTGCGCCAATAGTCGGCCACTTAAGAGTACATCATAGGTTTGACATGGCTCCATAGGTGGATAATCACATATAAATAAATTTAAAAAATTATGGAGAATAGAACAAGTCATTAGAATTATAAATTAGCATATTAGAGATTCATAAGTTTTCCTCGTTTTAATGGAAAAAATAATATTAACAAAAAAGACACTTCTGCCAGTTCTCGGCCACAAGATCCGACTTCTCGACCTACTAGGGCGCCGGTCACCTTCCCAGTTGTCGTCCATTGACGCCTATTCTCGGCCATTAATCTTATGTTCCCTATCAATAAGGTCGATATTAGTAATACTCCAATGAGCAACCCAAATAACGCATTTGTGAGTTTATTCAAAATTTTAATACAAAAGACAAAATTTAAACAAAAACACAAAAATAAAATATGAAAACGACAAAAAGAAATGTTTATTCTTAAACAAATTGAGAACTGTATCACAGGAAATAAGGAACTAGTTAGGTAACTGAATAAGTCCGGAGCCCAGAAATTTGTGTTTAGGATCACCCACAATTTTCGCAGGTATAATCCTTTTCGGTAGCTTCAATATAAGGTAGATTAGGAAGATTGGTACACTTCAGGTGGTACCATCTACATTTTTCTCTCCCTCGTCCTCTATATCGCTAATCAGTTCTTCACATAACGAACATTTCTGTTTTGGATTTTCAGGTTTTTGTTTTGATTTCATTTTTGCTTGTCTTTCAGCAAATTTCTTTCGTCTGTTTAGCCTATTTTCGTGCAGTTTTGTTTCCCTTTCTGCTTTCAAAGAAGCCCACATCTTGCGTCTTCTTTTCGTTCTTCTTTGAGTGCCAAGTTGATACGCCATTTCTCAGAGGAGATGGCCATAGGAAATTTAAGTGTATCAGAACGTTTCTTATGAGTATCTGGTTTAGATTCAGGGAATTTAAGATGTTTATCAGTTTATCGAATGGATCGCTACAATCTCGAACAAATCTTTCTTATGAATCGGAAAACCACACTTCGCCATATTTATCACCCATTATGAAATTTTCTATTCCCAGTACGGGATTAAGTCCAATTTTCCTTTTTTTCTCTAGATTCTTTCATGTATCCTATCTTGAATTGTTGATCTAGGAACACTATTCAGTCGTCAGGCTTCACGAATACCCATACCGTGCACCTTTATATCATCAAGGGCCTTTTTCAATGCATCTTCACCATAGTTGAAAAGGTGCCTTTTTATAGTACATCTAAACTGAGTCCCATTTTTCGGAGTTTTCTTAACTGGGGCCATCTGAAAAAAAATAATAAAAAAAACCTAGAGAATTATTGAAAACCCCTAGGTACCCAGGCCTTATTTTTTCCCATTCTGAATATTTGTAATTTAAATATATATTGTATGAAGTAGTACTGGCCGATAACAGGCGTTTTTGAGGCTAGTTGGCGACCGCCTGGATCCTATAGAAATATGTGCTGGCCGACAACTAGCTCATATTAAACCTATTCTCGGCCACATAAAAAGCAAGCAATCATAATTACTCAATATACAAAATTTTGGTGGCCGGAAACTGGCTATAGTATTAACTTATGTAGCACCGTCAAAAAGGATAGAACGATAAGTGTCCACAGCGTTTGACATTGGAATTGAGGGAGCACGAATAGACAGCTTATTATTCCAATTCTCGGCCATCATGGCCGACAAATGGAAAATCGTTGTTTCAAGACTCCAGAGCACCGGCCACCGCTTAATAAAAAGAAAAAATCATTTATTTTCAATGTTCTTGCATCAGAACTGCAGTTTAACATGTTCAGATACCTCCTACATCAAAAGTTTATAGTAGATCTAACAAAATTAAACAGAAACTTACCGTTGAAAAAGTTGTTCCCCACTATTTTATTTCAACTGCGTGACGACCGAGCAACGGTCACTTCGACCACCGTGAACTGAACTGAGAGGGAATGAATAATTGTATTGGCAGCACTTAAATCTAAAGGAAAATAACGTGAAAACTGTAGCCGAAAGTTTGGCAGGGTTTTCGAAGTTGAAGAGTTATCATTTTTCTTATTATTCCATTATAACGGCAAAAACGGCCGACAACTGGAAGTGGCCGGCAAACTGGCGCAATCACCCTCTACCAAAAATGTTAATGTTAAATATTTCTTGTTGTCTGGCTTTTTTGTCTTTGTCCAGAACAGCTTGAATTTGTAAGAGGATTTAGTCAAAGCGATCTGTTGTCGATAACAGCATGATATTGTAAGGCATATTAAGAGAAGAATACCAACATCGATAATTCGTGATAGAGAGATCAAATTGGTTAATTTACGTACAGTAGAAATGCTAACGGTTACAACCAAACCCAACGACAATTAAATCGATTAAATCCTCAAATGTTAGAGAACAGCGGTTCTATTGTGAATATTTTAGAACAAGAATCATCAAGAGTAGGCAAAACAAGGACTGTATGAATATAAAAGTCGTGGATATTTAAATCAATATAATATCAATTCAAATATCAATATCAATTTAAACTTTTGTACAAATTGGTTGTCTGTCAATCCTTCGGGAAATATTATCACATTGTGCTTGTTATTTTTAGGATTGCTATAAATATTTTGTTTCATTTTATCGATGTTAATTAAATTCATGACTCTCTGTTGAATATCGATTTTAGGATACAAGATAGATACGCGTTTAATTTAATTCTTATCTAACGAATTCAGATAAAATATGTGAAAAAGAATCGTAGTATGCTCCGTTAAATTATTAAATTCTTTAATTAGAGTAGGTATATTTATTTTACTAACCACCCAATAAATTACATTTATATGTTTATCTTTAGATATTAGTTTTTCGTTGGTTCCTTTTACTTGTGTGTATATTACAACTGATATAACATCCCACGACTTTTGCACGAGGATCTTGATTTCATTTGAAAAAGACTGCACTGATAGCTAGAGATAATCTGCCATTTCGAATTCATTTCATACATCTACGTTAGTATCTCATATAACTCGATGAAATATGAGAGAAATCTCCTGGGTATATGGAAAAGCTTACACATTTTATCAAAACTCCGTGTCGTCTCTTCTACTTTGACAATTCGTTTGGAAATTGCGTGGGTTCACATTCATAAGTGCTGAAGAGTTTTAATGGATGAATCTATCATTAGAAATGTAGACGTTGCAGATGTAAATATCCTTGTCAACATCTAGATTGAATTTATATTTTTTCTTTTCTGGGATCCTCATTTATTGCGCTGTGTAATAAAATATAGGAAAATTAACATTTACTTATAACTTAATTTATATACTGAACAATGGCAAGTAACGAGGACAAATATACAAAAAGAAAAAGCGAAAGGGAGGAAGACGAAGATACCGAGGAAGAAGTAACTAAAAAAAGTAAAAACATGGATAGATCATCAGTTAAAAGTCATAAGAAAATTGAGGAAAATATGGAAATGCTGACTAAGATGATGAGACAAATGGGGGAAACGATGAAAACAATAACAACAGAGCTAACGGAGATGAGGAATGAACAAAAGCAATATAGAAAAGAGATTACAAAATAAAGAATTATTGAACGGAAATATAAATTTGAAGAAAACTGTAGCAAATATGGATGAAAGGCTGGAAATAATTGAAAATGAAAAAAGAATAAATAATATTGTATTGCAAGGTTTAAGAATAGATAACAAAGACAGGATAGAACTAAAACAAGTTATAGAAAACTTTATGAAGTGTGAATTAAAAATTGATACAGAAATGTTGAGCGCAACGAGATTAGGAGATAAAACATGTGTTTAATACAACTAAAGGACCAGAAGCAAAAGAAAGAAGTTATGAAAAATAAAAGTAAATTGAGAACAAAAATGGGACAAAAGATATTCATACAGGACGATTTGTCAAAGAAAGATAGAGAAATAATGAAACAAATAAGATATAGAGCTAATGAAGAAAGAAAAACAGGGAAAAACGTTAAAATCGGCTACAGGAAAATATACATTGAATCTGATGAATGGATATGGGAAACAGAGACGAATAACCTAATCAAGAAACAGAAGAACGCTCACCAGCAATTAACAGATAAAATTAATAGTAACACATAAGGAGACTGAAAATGGAAAAGACCTGGCTATGGAAAAGGATATAGAAAGACAAAAAAATGCACATGAGAATATAAAGCAATACACAAGAATAATAAATCAAAATATGAATGGAGTACAAAACAAACAAAAAGAAGCTAAAGCAAAACAAAATAAAATTAGTAAATGGAATATAAGGGGCTTAACAGGAAAAGAAAAAGAACTGGACTGGACTTGTTAGGAATAACTGAAACTAAAAAGAAAGGAAAAGGCATTATAACAATGATAAATGGAAATATATTGATATATAGCGGAGTAAAGCAAGATAAAAGGGCATCTTCAGTAGTGGGTTGCATAATAAATAAGAAATTGGAAAAGCAAATAAATGGTTGGGATGCAATATTAGAATATTGAAAATACAAATAAAAACTGATCAAAATATCCAAAAAACAGTTACAGTAGTTTATGGACCCAACGAGGACGATACAGCAGCAAATAAGGACGAATTCTGGGAACAATTACAAATAGCTACAGAAGAAGCCAAAGGAACACTATATATATTAGGTGATTTTAATAGTAGGGTGGGCATAGAAGATCAATGGTATAGAAATATATTAAGAAAGCATGGCGAGCAAGTAAAAAATAATAATGGCAAAAGAATGCTAGATTTTTGCTTGATAAACCAATTAGTAATAACGAATACGTTCTTTGAGCATAAAAATATACATAAATACACCAGCGAGGTAAAAAGTAGAGGAGAAAAATCAATAATAGACTACATACTAGTAGAAAAGAACAATAGAAAAGTAGTAGAAGATACAAAAGTGAAGAGAGGACCAGAAATAGGCAGTGATCAGTATGTAGTACTGAGCACAATAAAAGAGTATGTACTGGAAAACAAAGAAAAAAGAGAAACTCCGTAAGAAAAAGAAGAGTGGGAAACAATAAAAACGTATAAATTAAGAAACAAGAAAATAGCAGAAAAGTACGAAATATACCTCGGCAAGAAATTAGAGGATGTTGAGAAACAGCTTAAGAATGACATTGAAATAATTTGGAACTCAATGAAAAATGTGATCACAGAAACAGCAAAAGAAGTATGTAGAATAACTAGAAAACAAAATCATAGACAACAAACTGCATGGTGGACTGACGAAATTAGAAACCAAATCAAAATAAAGAAAAAGATGTGGAGAAATTACCTAGGGTTTAGGGAAATAGAGGATTATGAAAAATATAAAACCGAGAGAAAGAAAACCAAAGAATTGGTTAAAAATGCAAAAGAAGATCAATGGAAACAATTTATAATAACGTTAGTAGGCGCTGATGTCAGCAAATTTATTATCACATCACTAATATTAATGTAGTAGGTGCCAATGTCAACAATACTCCTGTCAGTTAATCATTCGTGATTTGACAGTTAATCATTTCGCCTGATGAAGAAGACGAAATACTAGTTCGCATTGTAAACGATCCACAAATAAGTTCAATGCGCCTATTCAGCAACAGGAATAAGTAAAACTTCTATTCTTAAAGTATTGCACGTAGAAAAATACCGTCTGTTTCATTTTTCACGTGTCCAAAATTTATTACAAAGAGATTACCCTTTAAGATATCAGTTTGCACGTGATATTCGGAACAAACAAGATAATGACCACACATTCGTCAATAGGATAGATACTATTTACAGATGAAACCACATTTACTCGCCGTGGAATTTTCAATTTAAGAAATAACCATTTTTGGGACGTCGAAAATCCTCATGTAACAAAAAAACGGCATTTTCAACACTAATTCAAAATCAATCTTTGGTGTTGGGTCATTGACATTTTCTAGGACCATACGAGTTGCCCCAAAGATTAAATGGTAAAAATTACTTACATTTTCTACAAAATGAATTAATTGATATGCTCGATGATTTACCACTCAATTTGAGACATAAAATATCGGTTATGCAGGACGGGGCTCCTTCACATTACACTCTTGAAGTACGAAACTTTTTAAACTCCCTGTTTTCTGAACGCTGGATTGGTCGTGGTAGTCCCTGTCCTTGACCACCACGCAGTCCAGAATATAACTCACAATGAAGGAAATAGTTTACAGAAACCCTATAAATAGTCGTGTTCAACTTTGGCAAGAAATCAGAGGAGCAAAAAAATTTTTTTACACCAATGACATTATTTAATTAGGCGATCTTTCATGAAACCCACTGATAAAATGTATCGAGATGAATGGCGGACATATTGAACAATTACTGTGAAATAATATTTAAATGTTGTTGTTGTATTTTTGGGTAAATTGTTTTTTTTTAACTTTGCCACCCTGTAACTTTTTTATTTTCGATATTTTATTAAAGCAAGTTGCGTCAGATTGTGATATTTTTAGGCCAAGAATCATCCATTTCACTTTGGACCATTACTTACGGACCACCCTGTATATTATTATAATATACATCCCTTTACCTCGCTCATTTGGCTACCCTGTGTAACGTAGTAATTTAATAAAACTCAATTCAAGTACGAAATATGTTTGAAATGTTTCTTCCAGTTGTAGACTTTCTCAATATTCCTCTTACGCAATAGTGTCTGGTTATTAGGTAAGGTCAGGTAACCTCGGAGCCCAATCCATCATCCAGGAAAAACGATCTTTTAATTATTACGTCCCCTTAAATCAAGCTGATGAATAATTATGGGGTATACAAAATTTGCTTTAAGCGGCTTGTTGAAGTCCGCGGAAGTTTGGACACAAACATCAAATTTTTCCGAGATTGAATATTATGTCCCTAATCGAAAACAAATCATTTTCCTAAATTCTCGAATCAATTTTGCTGGAGCTTGCGACGCAGCTTGCAAGCACAGCGTAGAGCACTTGAAATTGGAGTCTTTTACGCTGATATCTCTTTCAGTTTTGTTCGCACATAAAAATTTTAGAAAATTGTTTGCCCTATAACGTAATAAAAGTAGATGTAAAAAAAAATTTCAACCCTCAATTTTTTTAAAATTGTTAAACAAATTGCTAGAATTTAAAGCTTCAGAGCACATTCTATTTATTGGTTCCGAATAATAACATGTATTGTCAATTCAGTCTATTGTTTATGGCATTATAGCTCGTTAGTGGACTCCACAATTTTAATCAACATTTCAATGAATATTACGCTCGTTAATTATTGATGAATAGCTATAATTTTGGTATTCACTTGTGGATATTGTTTTTTGCTCCTTGTATATTAATATAGTAAATTATTTAAAATCCAATAATTATGTTGTTTTAACTCTTGTAATAAGAAATCTAACTATTCTAACGTACCTTTGAAGTATAATGTATTGATGAAAGATGAATATCTTCTGAAATACTTGTAATTATTTACGCTGTTGCAGCTGTAGAATACGCGATTAGTTTATAGTCGATGCTGTTTAATAATTAATCATTCAGGAATTTTTTGGCACGACACACGATCAATCGGTTGGCGCATTAAGGCCGGTTTCTCACCAGATCGGGACGATTGTGGCCTTAGTCATATACTTATACCTTAGTTCGAAATCGCGTTTTGTTTTCATTCCCTGGCGGCTGACCGGCGCCTTGCAATATTTACTATTATTCTTCGGCAGTTGAAGTAGGCGTGACCAAACGCACACTTCGCGCCTTAATGCATTATCTCCCTGGTTTTTACGAGGCTAGCTCAGCTAGAGAGAGTCGATGTTGAGTTTCCAACACGGGCGGTCTCCCAGCTAAGACCTACCACTCCTTTACCGGTATAAAACCGATATTTTCAGACCAAATGGGCCAAGTTTCATAGTAATTAATTTAATTCCTTTATTTCCTGCATAATAAGTGCATTTTTCTATAAAGTTAAAGTTTGTATAGTGATTCAACCCGAAGCAAAGTTATATTTCAAGTGAATAGTGCTTTGAAAACCATAAAGGAAAGAGTAAAATCGTTCTAATAATTACTATTTCATACTGAAAGGCTTGTCTATATTCATCGTTCCATCTGTATGTATTTTCGACGTTAGAGCTTATTAAAGTTTACTAAATTGTTAACGAAATACAGTAATTATTTATGCGAAAGAACCAGCCTCCTATAGAATTTAGTCCACTAAATTGAAGGCATCCTATTTTTTACGACAGCATACAATTTGTTGTCATTTCAACTGGTGTGGCATCAACGGCCATATCAATTATTTTTTTCTTCCGAATCGTCTTGCTGCTTAGTCTTTTTTTCGGCAGATTTTTCTTTATATATATTGATACATTTTATTTTGTTTTATAATTTTTTTTTTTATTTTTATTGTTTGATTTTATGATTTTTGTTTTACCCGGAATAATTTCAAGTTTAGCAATTTTAATTTACTACACAGTGTACTCACCTTTTAATGAGAACTCAGCTTCTCAGGGTTTAAGTTCATGGGTTTAATGTGTAATAAATCTAATTACTGGTCTTTTTTTATGGGCGCCAAAATTCAATGTTATTTAAATAAAATTTTTAATAAAGTTTTTTACATCGGATTTGGATAAAAACACTTTCCTGAATACGGTCCTGTGTACTCACCCTGAAGGTGCCCCAGTGATGTGTAGCAGGTGTTCAATATAGTTGTACCAACTGATAAAAAGAATTACTTCGAAATAATACTTGAAATGAAACAATTTTAAATTTATTTTATGAAAATTAATTTTGTGAACATAAATTAGCAAGATAAACGTTATTTCTTACATCAAATAGGAAAATAAAACTTAACTAAGATGGTCTTTCACTCAACAATCACATTCATACAATGAAAATTAATTTTAATACATGTAATTATGCAACTTTTTATACATTAGAGTATTTACAGTGATACCGTTTTAAATAAGCCAAAACAAAAAGCAAAATGGACGATACAGTTGTATCTGAATTTGCAAAATATCTAAGTTCCTTTTATATACACTCACAAGTAAGTTTTTTATTTTAAATTGAAGTTTATTAAATACCTTTTATCTTCTATTAATGTTCAAAAATGAATAATCACTTCTTTCCTGTTTTAGACCGCTCTGAGCCTTTGTGAAGTAACCTCCAAAACGAAAAGCAAGACAGCTCCAATGCAGAATGCCTCTTGATGAAATTTAATATACGGTTTATTTAAATTTATTTACTTACGAAGATCCCTCGGTGTTTATTTTCTTCAGGAACCGTGTTACAAGGTTAGTACTATTTTCACTATTAATTACATAGATATTTTATCAAATTTACAAACTTTTTTCACTAAACGAAATAACGTGCTTCTTATAGAAAATTAATTTTCGAGAAGGGACGACGCTTTCTCTATCAACAAGTACCTAACAACCCATTTCCTTTTTCTTCCTTAGCAACAAACTACCTACTATCTCTAAAAGTAAATTCTTTGTTTGATTTTATTGACCAATCAAATCAACTTATAGTTGTTCATTAAATAGATTTTATTATATTCTTTGATAGATTTAATCTTTTTTAAAAGAAAGCATCATATTTTAAATTTCTAAATGAATTATTCAAGTTTAAATCTTTTATTAATTAAATTTTTAAATTATTTGACATATTCAATTTAGGTTGGTAATTTTCCTGTTCTAGCTGACAATTCTATGTTCAAACATGTCATACATCAGATAATAAATACTTTCACAGGTGTCATAGATCTAATAACTGTATTAAAAGTTTTCTATTTTAGATTCTACCATAATACGAATAAAATTTCGTAATGCTTTTGGACAAATTTAATTTTACATGAAGAAATTCAAGATAATACATAAAAACCGATATAATATAATATAATATAATATAATATAATATAATATAATATAATACAATATAATATAATATAATATAATATAATATAATATAATATAATATAATATAATATAATATAATATAATATAATATAATATAATATAATATAATATAATATAATATAATATTAATGTATAAACCACCATCTACCAGATATTAATTTTAATAGGCGGTTTACAAGTATTACTACAACATCGGCTTCCTTGCAATAACTAGTGGTTGAATATTTAGTGTTATCGCTGAAAACCAAATTAAATTACGGTTCGTTGATGTCAATAGATCATTAACCCAAATTCATTTACTGTCGTTTGATGTCAATAAAAAAATGAAGCTTTGTCTATTAAAAATGTCCATTTTTAAATTTGTTCCTCATGTTTAAACTTTAAACTGAAATCAAGTATGCATCTGCGGTTTTACAAAGTGAATCTATTGATTTTAATTATTCTAAAAATTTAAGATTGAGTAATAATTAATATTAAACAGTTAAGAGGCTCATTTGAAAAATTAAAAGTGAGGTGATGAACTTGGAAAAAAATAGAAAATTGACGAACATTTTGACAACATTTTAAAGTGAAGCGTCAACCCATAATTAAATGATGAAATAGATCATAACTTTAATAAAGCTGAAGAATCGTTTCTTGTAAATGTTTTTTATGGTATTGATCAGATTACAGTTTGAAAATAATAGAATCTTCTACTGCAAGCGCCAAACGTGATGGCCCCCATGCGCACAAACTCATTTTCAATGTTACCTCCAACTACAGCTCTTGCAAGACATATAAATGCTCTGTACAGAGGCGTATCATTATTTTTCCTCCAATTCTGTTGGCGTTTGGCATTGTCTGAATAATTTTTGTGTTGTTTCTGAAAAAATGTAATCGCCTAACAAAAAACCAGTTATCAAGAGTCAGGCACGTGAAATAATTTTTAAAGTGTCCAATGTGAGTCGGATACGTTATCAAATGTGAAAAATAAAACATCTCTCGCTACAGGTAACATTAAATAAATTTCAAAAATAACTATTTCAACACAAATCTTTATTTTGTATTAGGTATTTCGATAAGAACCATTGAAAGAGTGGTTAAAGAATGGGAGCAATTAATTTCTGCAAATAACGTGCAAGTAAAATTTTCCACCCCAAGAAAGAAGCGGCCTAGAAGAGCACCAATAACTGATATTCCCGAGAAATTAATGACGTTTTGGGAATTGTGGCTTCCCGAACTTTACTAAGTCGGTTTCAAATAATAATAATTACCCAACAAAATTTATAGACAAAGAATATAGAAAGTGGTAAAAAACGAAACATTTGTCCACTGAATTTTCATGAAAAAAGAAATTGTAACAAATTAAGAGTTGCATCTTAGCTACAAATAAACAAATTCTAATGTCTTTGATGATAAATTCCGTGGATTTTTAAAAAGTCTTTGAACTGATATTTTATATAGTTGTAAGTCGCCAACTTTCTGCAAAAGGGTATGAGAATATTCCTTCTCCACGATCATCGCAGAATTTGCCAATTCTGAAATCAAATTTTATTACATAAAGCTCTTAGAATTCTCTCTCTTGAGATTGAAGAAATATTCTGCAACACCTCTGCCCCCATGCAATTTAAATGTATTTACATTCTCTCTCTAGTGATAGAATAATATTCTCACACTGGTTAGCAATAATATCATTAGCCTTGACGCAGTTGATTGTCATCGTAGTGTCAAAACTTGAGTAAGTGTCAAAATTATTGCTGTCATGTATCCGTAACCTAACCTAACCTCACAATTGTTGAAAATTCCTTCAATAATGCACCAGTTTTTCATTACGAGAACTGTACAAATATAACAATTAAAACAAAATAGAATGTTTCTTGAATTATTGAGTGTTTACCTAATATAATTGTGATTGAGTTCTGTAATATAAATTATCTTTTGTTCATTTCCATTTAAAAATATATATTTAAAATCTTTGATCGTGGAGAAAGTATAGTCTGCTACTCGGTTAGAATGAAAATTCGTGATGCTCGTGGTTCCTCACGCTCGCCTTCGGCTCGCGCTCGGAACTTTCCACTCGTATCGAGTTTTCAATCTAACCTTGTTACAGAATATACTATTATCAATAGCCTTATATTAGAATCCTTCAGGACTTTTCAATATCGATTCAGACTGGTGAATTTATACCCAAAGAACCATTTACATTTTATGATCAATTTTTATAGGAAATTTTAAACCTTGATTAAATAAAATCTCTCAATGACATGAAAAATTATACAAAGTACAATCCTGTGTATTATATTTCTTTCTGCTGTCGTAATCCGCAGACGGTATCAAATATCATCCGGTTCTATTCTTTGTAGTTTCTCAGAGCTTATTTTCTGCTTCTTTTCACCCACTAACATGTTACATCACTATAGAGCTTTCAAAATTATTTACAAAACAACTTTAACGTTTCGTTATTGTGCATTAACTTGAAAGTTTTAAGACGAACCGACAACGCCACACACTATTTCATTTAGTTTAGATGAAACTTATATTCCACTTTGTTACTAACGGACGTTTACAAGAGTTTTCCTGTATTCTCTTTATAAGTTCAATTATAACGTACTTGAAACTAAGCATTATTTCATTTTATTTAACATTAATTTGATCCGTTCTTGACGTAGGTATTCATTTATCGTAAGCGGGAAGTTATTATGTTCCTATAAGCCGAGATATTGAAATATTTTTCGGTCTTCTAATAGTTTTATCCTCGTCACCAGGAGCTTAACAGTTTTTAATTTGTTTTCGGAGTGATTAGTAAGTGAAATCTCTGGAACTTAAATAGACTCTGCGATTAAATCGCTTCTCTGGCAAGATTGTTTCAGAAAATTCTACATGAAAAGGGATTTGTGTGACTGACGGATTGGATTGGTGTCATGTTTTTTAATGACTGTGGCAATTGTGCAAATTAAATTCACTGCACGCAGAAGACATCCTATCAGCGTATCTTGCTGCTCCAGCTCCTTCAAATTTTGAAGCTTTTGTCCAGTTTAGTCTAGTATATGTGTGTGCGAGAAAGATGGAACGGAAATTACTCCAAATATCTTCCTTGTGGTGTATTCATCCTTCTTTTGGGAAATTAAACCACAATTCTTTTTATATTTTTTAATTCAACGTTTCGGAAGCGTCCCTGCTACCGTTATCAAGAACAATTAGGTTTTTAAATTCTGGTCCCTATCTGACACTATAACAAAAAAATTCGACAACTAGACAATCAATAATATTTTGAAGTTTAAGACTGCAAAAAATTTGTTGTCAAATTTTTAAGGTCCATTTACAGTAGACCACATCCCTGATAAAATGTGAAACAAAATATCTTTTGTATGACATTCTAACAATATTATAGTCCACTAGGAATGGGATCCAGTGAAGTGCACGCTCCAGGAACGCTTTTATTAAGCTGGAACGCTACCGAAACGTTGAATTAAAAAATATAAAGATTGTGGTTTAATTTCTCAAAATAATTAACCGGAAGGAAATTACTCCATTTTCCACTGAATTTTGGTAACTGCTGAAATTAGATAGTAGCGTTGGATTGGGCAAAGCAGTTTCCAAAATTCTGTGGCAAAAGGTATTAATATTTGGTGAACTATTGTCCAAGATGATGAGATTGGGAAAGATGCAGTTACGCATTTTGGTATTATTTAATAAAGAGATATTGGTATGTATAATGTATTATTCTTTTAAATTATTTTGGGAAATTAAACCACAAGAATAATGAATACACCACAAGGAACATATATATTTATATATATAATCAGAACCTTAATACCTAAGGTGTTAAGGTGTTTTTAATTATGTACAAATTTAGCCCATTCCCGTTTATTTCCAGCCTTTAACTTCGCCTCCTGCCAATTTAGTCCACGTTCTTTCAGGATTTCCGCTACTGCAACATCCCAGGTTTTTCGTGGTCTCCCCCTTGGACGCCTTCCACATGTTTTTGTTTGCCATATCAATTTCGCTTGTTGATTACTAAGTGGCCATACCACCTTAACTGATTCCTCTAGCTGTTCTCTTATATAACCATTTCGAATATTGTCCCTTCTTGTAATTCCCAATACTGCTCTCAGATACTTCATCTCAACCGCTTGTAATTTTCTTTTTGTCTCTCTCGTAAGAACTCAGCTTTCGCTCCCATAAGTTAAAATAGGTTTAAAAACGGTTTTATAGACTGTCATTTTTGTTCTCTTTGACACTTCTTTCTTGCTAATGAAAGTATTACTTATTGCATAATTTAGATTGATGGCACTTTCAATGCGACCATCAATCTCAGCGTTATTTTTCCCTTCTTTATGTATTTTCACTTCCAAATATTTAAATGTATCCACTTAATGTACTAGTTCTTCGTTTAGCTGTATTTCGAGATTCTTGTTTTCTTGCCCTATTACTATTATTTTTGTTTTCTCTATATTTATTTTTAGATTTCTACTTTCAAAAGCTCTTTTCCAGACGTCTAGATTTTTTTGAAGATCTTTTTCGTTTTTAGTATATACCACTAAATCGTCAGCAAAGGCGTATTCAGAGATCTGTGAATTTCTTTACTTGATCTTTTACTTCTTTTATTATATCGTCCATTATCACATTGAACAGTGTAGGACTTAAGACTCCCCCCTGCCTTAAACCCTCTTGTGTAGTAAACTCTTTAGATTGTAGGTTTCCGGTTCTTACATAATTCCTCGTATTTTTGTATATACTTTTTATACCCTCGATGAAACTCTGGTTTACTCCTCTCTTCTTTAGACTAGCCCATATTTGCAGTATGGGAACACTGTCAACCGCTTTCTCTATATCCAAAAAAGCAACATATATATTGTTTCTACCATTTTTTCCAATTAACTGTCCCACTGTAAAGATGTGATCCTGAACACCTCTGCCCTTACGAAAAGCACACTGCGATTCTTCCAGTTGATATTCTATTGTATTATTTAGTCTTCTTGGAAGAATCCTTTCATAAACTTTTAACACTGTACTCAATATCGTAATGCCTCTATAGTTTGAACAGTCTCTATTATCTCCTTTCTCTTATATAGAGGTAATAATATTCCCAATTCCCATGTATTCGGTATTTTTCTTTCAGCATAGATTTTATTCAGTAAAAGAGTTAATTTTTCTATTCCTTTTCTTCCTAGGTTTTTTCCATTTCCGATGTGATTCCATCGTGACCTGCAGCTTTTCCTCGTTTTAGTAAGTTTATTGCTGCTTCAACTTCTAGGTTAGTAATTTCTTCAGTTTCATTTATTTCATATTAAATGCCTTCATCATATATTTCCTCCGGCTGTTGGGTCGTTATTTCTGGGTTCAGAATCTCCTCAAAATATTCTTTCCATCTTTTCATAATATTTTCTTCTTCAGCTTTTATTATTCCATCTTTTGTTTTTATATGTTTAACGCTATATTGTTTTCCTTTTCTGAGCGTTTTGAGAACAATTTTTGATTTCCTAAACTGTCTTCTTCCTCCGATTTTTCACCGAATTCTGTCCAAGATTTTTCTTTTGCTTGTTTTACCACATCTTTCACTTTTGTTCGTTGTCTTTTATATTCTTCATAATTTGCTGTAGTTTTATTCCCTATATAGTTTTTCCATTTTTGTTTTTTATTTTTTGTTACTCTTACTGTTCCGCATGTTTCTTTTGCAGCATTAATTATTGTATCTTCAAATGCTTTCCATAGGTCATCAATATTATTGTTGTTTATGTCTTTAAAAATAGTATCCATCTCGGTTTCAACTACCTCTTTATATAATTTTGCAATCTTACTTTCGTTTAGTTTATATGATCTAGTTTTATCTACCGTACTTTATTTTTTATTTCCTTATTTATTTTCTATTTCATTTTCTGAATTAATTACTAATTTTGAGACTACCAAATAATGGTAAGAATAAATTTCTGCTCTTGAGTCTTTTATCTCCTTTCGGAATTTTTTATTTATTATTACATAGTCTATTATGGATTTTTCGCCTCTACTCTTTACCTCGCTAGTGTATTTGTGGATATCTTTATGTTCAAAAAAGGTGTTTGTGATTATTAGATTGTTTGTTATACAGAATTCTAATAACCTTTTTCCGTTGTTATTTCCAGTGACTTCTCCATGCATCCCTATTGTTTCTTCGGTTTCATCATCTTTCTTCCCTACTCTACTATTTAGATCTCCTATTATTATTATTCTCCCCTCAGTATCATCTATTTCCTCAGCCATCTGATCCCAGAATTCATCTTTATTTCTTGCGACTCGTCTTCACTTGGCGCATATACTACTAATAATGTTGTGTTTACTCTTTCTTCCATTTCTATTTCAATTTTTATTATTCTCTCATTGACAGCTGTCCATTGTCTAATATATCTTATATTCTTGTGATGTACGATACAACTTGTCCCTTCTCTTTCTGTTCCACTCCGCTATATAACATAATGTGGTGTCCATTGTCCAATTCTACTTCACCCTTTCCTTTCTTTTTTGTTTCAGTTACACCTAAGATATCCAAATCATTATTTTCAAACTCCTCAATTAATTCTTTTTCTTTTCCTGTTATGCTTCTTACATTCCATGTTGCTATTTTCCATAATTTTCCTTTGGTAATTCGTCTCTTCTCCAGTATTATTGTTTTTTGTCCATATTTGAGATTTGTTTTATCCAATTTCTTAAAATTTTGTCTCATATCCGTTTTCATAACCTGGTTTCTTTCTCCTGCCTTGTCATTATCACTTATATTCATATCTGCTAGTTTTTTAATGCCGTATCTTCAATTTCTCTCAGCTTCTCCTCTTCGTTATCCCACCTCCATTCTTCCGTCCCTATATATACTTTTATACCTTATTTTAGTTGTTTTTCCATTTTGATTTTCTTCTTTTGCTCTAAGCCTAATATCTGGATCATTCCGTAATACTGTTCTACTGTTAAATCTCGCAATAGACTACTACCACTATAAATATGTCGGTTTTTACATACAGTTGCTTGCCAAAATCGTTTCTTCCTTTTTTTTTTTCAATAAAGTCAATACAACTAAAGCAGCACTAGCTAACAATAATTTTTCATGGTCAGCCATCTTTACCGCGCTCGCACTGCTCGCACAAAGTAGGTGGATCAACTCCGAACTCGAACATATTCACTCTGGTGTGGATGAGATATCAATATGTTGAGCAAACATACACGAGTGTTCGCTCGTGCTCGCCTTTTTAGTGAATTCGCGCCTTTATGTAACTACACTTAATCTGATCTAATATGAGATTTGACAAAATGTATACCTTTTAATAACATTTACATTTACAATGCAAGTTTCGTTTCATTTAACTGAAATTTTAAAATAAAATCACCAGCTTTTACTCAAGTTTCTACACTAATTTTGAAACAGTTTGAATTTGTTAAAATTGGTAAATTTATATTCAAATATATTTCAATGTATTACTGTCGTCTCAATGTCCATTTTTATTGTTGTATAACCATAGAAAAATTAAAATAAAAAAAGTGAATGGTTGATTCTTTCGTTCATTAATTACCAAAATAGAAATTGTTTATGTGTTGAACATTTTTTGAGCTGTAGATGTATTAGATTAATTCCATTGAATATTTGACAGTTGCAGATGCAGTATATTTTTCTAGCATAATATAGTTAACATTAATCATTAATTTCAGAGATTATAAGATTATTAATAATGAAAATATTTTTAATAATCAGTAGCGACGATAAAAATATCTGATAGCGGTGAAAATTTTTATATTGCAAATAATTAATTTGTCGCATTGTAGTCTGCATCATTTTAAAGACCCAGAGTGAGACGTAAGAAAGGAAATTTTTATCTCGTTAATGATAATGCTACTTTTCTGAAATTCATTTTAAAAAACAAAGTTGGTACAGGCTTTGCGAATATTACATAAGAAACAAAACGGATTTTTATAAGAAAAATATTTTCGTTCGATATCGGATGGAGCAATGAACTGACATACTTTTACAATAAAGAGTTGACTTTTGCTTTGTGTTTATAAATGTAAAGTTTAACTATGAACATTATAACCAAACACGAACAATTTTGTGTTCACAGGCAGTTTTCTAATTAAAAAATAATCTTTTCTAAGAAAACCTTTGTCTTTGTAAAATTGTTAATTTTTTATTTATTTTTTTTCAACTTTTATTTTTAAAAATTGTTCGCAAAACGATAATTGAAAAATAAATACATTTTAAAAATATACGATATAAAGTTCGGAAACTATAACGACACCAGTGTTACGTCATATATAGATATGAGATCATAACCTGAAAGTTTTGAAAAAGTTTTGAAAGTTTAAAAAATAAACGTAAAGTGAAACTAACCTCGGTATTCTTGAAAATAATGAACAGGAAATGAAAATGCTATCCCATTCTGAGTCCAACCGAACTCGCAAAGTTAACACAATATCCACGTGTATATGCTTCCACTCCCAACGAAGGGCGGTGATTGCGCGACGGAAAATCTTCAACTACCGCTCGGAAAATGAGTGAACTCAAAACGCGTTGTGTCTATTGATTTTCCGGATCCTAGCAGATTTCGCATAGTTTCACGTGCGTCGTGACATCTGCGCATTAGTACGCGCACGTTACGACATGCAGGGGATCGTTAATCGAAAACACGTTTTGCAGTTGCGCGTTAAAACACGTATTACTACACTCCAATCTATGTTGTCATATCTGTCAAAAAGTATTTCTTCTTACTGTACCTAATAAATTTTCATTTTATGGATACTTTGCGCGTCCATTGTCCAATACGACGAATAAACAAGTTAACAAAGCTAAAATATTTCTTTTATTAGATTTGACTTACACACTACCATACAATTTTTATTTTCATTTTAAATAATAGTAATTATGCGCCAAGGTAGAAAAGTGAGGTATTATTGTCGAGGTCCATTAAAGACCGAGAAGCGCAGCTTCGAGGTCTTTAATGGATCCGAGACATTAATACACCTACCGTGGCTCATATAGTATTTTTTTCACTACTTCACTACTGGCATTTCATTTTTTAAATATTATTTTGTCGACTCCCGTTTCACATGACATGACAGCTGTGCACAAGTTAACCTCACATTATGTTAAATGGATTGAGATTTAGTTATAATCAAGTAGGCTCTGTATTTTTCTACCTTGGTTAGTAATGAACAACTTTATTACCTCAACAAAAGTCAATAAAGTTAGGTTTAGAGGCTAATAGTGAAAAAAAAACCATTATTTTACATTATTAAACAAAAAACAATTTACTGCATGGAAACGATATAAAACATCAAACAGTGGATAAGACAAAACAAAAAAATACAAATGGTACCAGTTGGAAAAGACTTTATCCATCAGCACTAGAAAAGGCCGAAACAAAGTAACCTTGGACATTTATTAGGCATTTATCTTTTATCTGAAATGACGACATAATGTATGCCATTATGTTGAATATTTTATTTTAAATTTATATAATTTACAAGTGAATGTTAGCAGTGATAAGGATTTATTTGTATGAATATATGGCAACAGTGTGTTTAATTTGAATTGGTGTATGCGATGCGGTGATGCTAAGTATATAGATTTGTCACGTAGTTTCGCGCTTTATGAGGAAAAATGTCGCATTTTGCAGTAGTATCTGGCAAACAGATTGAAAATATTTTAAGGTTATGATGAAGATGCGCAACTGCGAAAAATAGGCGCTTCATTAAAATTTTAAACTTATTATTGCATAAAAAATTTTAAGTTTTTTCGTGAATAGTTATTTTAGTATTTTGGATAAAATTGACTATACTAAAAAACAGCATGTTTTATGTATGAGTCTATTCATTTATCTTTTAATTACCATTTAAGACAGAAGAAGAGTACCATGACTGCAATTATAATGAATAAAATATTGGTTTAATAATTTGAAGAAATAAAGTTTTCATCGGAAGAAATAATAAATGAAATGGAGGGTTTTAGAGAGCATTAAAGAATTGCAATTTTAATACTCTAAAGCCGCGTACACATCTGGCCGAAGCCATTCGACCGAATTCATTCGATGTTTTCGGCGTTCGATGGAAAATTTTCTCTGCCGTCCTCATAACGGAGAACGAATTCGTTTGCAGTCATTCGTTCAGTTTCGCGCGCGAACATTTGTTGTAAAATGGTAAATATGGCGTCCGATGAGGATATAATTATTGCAAGTGCATTGTATATTATTATTAGTGAGGCGGAGGCCGAAGCAGTGAAAGAGCCCCCCAAAAAACGACGAAAGCGGCGCTGGTGGTCAACATCATTATTCAAAAGCAGAAGTCGGTATAGAGGGATAGACTTAATTAATGATCTGAAAGCTGAAATGGAATACGGACTTTTTCAAACTTTTTGCCGAATGAAGTCTACTGATTTTGAATGGCTATTAAATGAAATTGGTCCAAAAATCGCGAAAGAAGATACAAAGTTTAGAGAAGCGATACCGCCAACAGAAAGGTTAATGTTAACCCTACGATATTTAGCGACTGGGGACTCATATACAAGTTGAATGTATACTTTTAAAATTTCAAAACAACTCATTTCAAGGATGATACCAGAAGTTTGCTCTGCTATAATTGGTACGCTTCAAGAATACGTAAAAGTGAGTAAAATAGTTAAATATAATGCTTAAAAGTATTTATTAAAAAAGTCTAGGGTTCACATAAAAAAAATATCAAAACCATTTGTAAATGAATGAATAAAACTTATAGTGGGTGTCGTCGGATTATTAGTTTGCTGTAGCGTCAGGTTTGATAGGGCCTCCGAAAAAAAAGACTCATTTTCATAAGAAAGTGGTCCATCTGATGCTGAAGGTGATGTTAAAGGAGTACTGGTGCTTTGAGTGTCTGAAGATAAATGCTTATATGGATTGGATGTTGTGCTAGGCGTGATACTCGTATAAGTTTGTTGATTGGGTTGATTTAAATAATATTGTTTCTGGTTAATGGAACTGATTTAGGAGACGTGTGGTTCATAAAGTCCCTTATCAGCATTATACAGAATATCTCCAATTAGATGTTCCACCTCACTTTGTGTATGGGTGCTGTATTTTCTATGCTTTGCTGCCACATGCTCTCCAAAAATTGTGCTATCGTCTCTTGTTTTTTTACTTGCAATAGTTTCTTGTAATATTTGATATGCTTCTTGCCCTCTAGAGATAGCACTGCTTGTCCCACGATTCACAGAAGCCACAGGTGTTACTCGTTTGACCTTCTTGGGAGATTTAAAATCTGATTTTCTTTTGAGAGTTGTTCCTTCTGGTACTTTTGTTACTTGTGTGTCATTATCAATTTCGTCAACAGCCATGTCATCGTTGGCCATGTCTTTTTCCTCTTCCTTATCCTCCTCCTCTTCTTTTTCTTCTTGATATTGACTCCTTGGTCGAATCACCTCCTGAAAAGTTTTTGGTTTTATAATTTTTACAATATTGTTTTTTTTTTTTAATTTTTAGATGCCTACAACTGAAGAAGAATGGCGATATGTTGCGGAAAATTATGAAGCTCTATGGAATTTTCCTCACTGCCTTGGTGCCATAGATGGTAGACATTGCATACTTCAGGCACCAATACACAGTGGCAGCGACTATTTTAATTATAAAGCAAATTTTAGTATAGTTTTGTTGGGAGTTGCTGATCCAAATTATTGCTTTTTGTTTGCTGACGTTGGCTGCCAAGGTAGGATTTCAGATGGAGGTGTGCTAAAGAACTCCATATTCTGGAAAAAAACTGCAAAACAATGAGCTCCATTTACCACCTGATGACATTCTACCTAGTAGAGATGTTAAAATTCCCTAGGTATTTGCAGGAGATGATGCTTTTGGCCTTAGTGAGCATTTAATGAAGGGCTATCCAGTAGAACAAAAAAAAGGTTCTAAGAAACGTATCTTTAACTATAGACTAAGTAGAGCAAGGCGTATTATTGAAAATGTTTTCGGCATCATGTCAGCTGTTTTTAGAGTTTTGAGAAAAGTGATGCGTCTATCACCTGAAAAATCAACTTTGGTAGTATCAGCATGCGTCTATTTACACAATTTCTTAAGAAAAAGTAAACATTCCCGCAAGACTTACACTCCACCAGGGACATTTGATGAGGAGAAAGAAGGAAAAATCATCCCTGGACTTTGGAGACAGGGAAACGAAAATGAAAATGCAGAGTCCTTTCTTGTAATACCTAAGATAGGACGAAAAAGTTCGGCTAATTATGAAGCAATTAGAAATGAATTTGCTGAATATTTCATGGGCGAAGGTAGCGTCAGTTGGCAAAATACAAATGCATAAAAATTAGGTGCGGTCGAAAAAATGCCCTCCCTTTTTTTTTAAATAATAAGTGCATAATATGAAAAGAGACGAAAATCTAGTTTAAAATAACAAGTTTTGCTTTGAAAATAATATCTCATAATATTATGTTCAGACGTTAGCAGAGGGGGAATTTTACGACCATACTGTATACAATACATAATATTTGCATATGTGGGTATATTTTATTTGATAACAAAATATATTTTTACTTACGTCAGTGTTTTTAGTTTCTTTTGGTATAAACTTGTCCATCAAGAAAAGCATATCTTTGAAAGCGAACCAGCTAGATTTAAAAATTGAGTCGGTTCCTGCTCCAGTTTTAAAAGAGTTATCTTGTTTTTGTCTCTCGCGTCGGAATGACGTTAATAAAGATTCCATTTTCTTTTTGACTTCCCCTGTATCGCCTTTCATAATTTTGCTGATGTCGTCCCAGGCATCAATTTTCTTTATTTTATTTTTGTAATCTTTATGCACTGGATTCCATAAAACTTCCCGTTCTCGATATAAAGCAATAAGTTTTAAACAAGAAGAATTAGTCGCGTAGAAGCGTACACACTAAACACAGCCAAACGAATTCGTTCTTCAATTTTCTTTTGATGTACCGCGTTCGCTGTCGTTTGTTGGGCCGTACACATTTACCGAAGGCGTTCGGTCACATGCGTTCGCCAGATGTGTACGCGCCTTAAGGAAGTGGAATTTAATTGTTATAAATTTGATTGTACATATCTTTGAACGACATAAGCACGTGAAGAAATCAGTGTCATGCTTCATAATATGGAGATACGACTTTTTGGTCTGGAACAAAAAATAGTGACAGAAAGTGACTAGCTGTTAATATTTAAATAAAAGGCATCTTCATAAAGTCTGGATGGTTCAAATAGTAAACGGATACGATACATATCACAAGATATAATTCCGTGGAATATTTTTTTCAATTAAACAATATTCACATTTTATAAACATGAACAATGGAGGCACATATATGAATAAATTTGCTTTCAGCGTCTCTTTATTCATAAGGCATTCATAACTTTCTTTAGATCGAACGTAATTACACGAAACACTTTTAAAACTAATTTTAATAAGTTATGGAAAGTGTTCAAACTTTAAAACAGCGGTATAACTTAAATGCACTTCCTAATCCCACGCATTTCCAGTGTTTGTATTTTTCACATAATATACCTATTGTAACGTTTATTCTAATTTATATTTACAATTAATTTATATTTACAGATTCATATTTAATACAGTCCTTATTTAATAATTTATGTAATACACTAAACACACTAATTATAATTTATATGAGAGTCACTTAATAAACACTTTATCGAGGCGCGATTACTTTCCTTCGGTATCAACACTGACTGATTGACTAAAATTGCCTGCAGCGATGCTCGTGGCCTATTTAGACTCGCGCGCCGTTTTCTAGAAATCTCTCGTCGTTCTGGCGGATGCTCTGGGTATTCTGGATGTTTCGTATTTTGGATGGTTCTCGAAGATTGGGCGGAGGAGCCATAGTCGTCTCATACGGGGATTTCACTGGGGGCACTAAGTGAGCATATTAATGCAGTAGCTCGCGTAACAGTATCATTTCGAAAGGGATCATTGAAACTATTTTATGAAAAACATTTTTATGTTGTACGATATTAATTTTTCGTTTGAATAAGTGGAAATTATATCAAAGTTCGTAACTCATAGGGAAGTGATTTTTTCCAAAGGATTTTGTTAAAACAACTACAGATAATAAACATGTTAATATAATTTTCTTACAAAACTAAGGAATAAATGAAAGTTTATTAAAATGGTAAGCAATAAAATATAATAATTGAAACAATAATCATATTATTAAATATTTATTGTTCTTGAGAATCATTTACAGTCATATAACAAGAATTACAAGGTAAAATAACTAGCACACAAAATTGTATAAAGAAAAGTAGAAATAAAAATTATTGGTTTTGAAATAAAATAGATTTTGTAAGAAAACTTCTGACTTTGGCTTTATTAGAAGTTTTTAATTTATTAAATTCGTGGTGAAGTCGAATATCTATATACTTCTCCAAAATAAATTTGGTTACAGCGATGCAGTGATCATTGAGTGGTTCAAAATCAATAATGTGATTTGAAAATACATCAAAAATGTTTGAAGGTAAATAATATCTAATGGGGTGTTAAACTTAACAAAAATATGATGTCTTCTCAATGTTTATGGTTAGTGGTGGACAAAATCATATCGGGGAATCAATTATTTTTAATATTTTTATTCTCACAAGATTTTTATGTCGATTCGAAAATTCAACTTTTGGATGATTTAAATAGCTCGCCATTTATGATGTTACCTACATTACCTAAAAGAGAAGTTAGCTACATAAGGGTTGACATAGGACCACAATTTTGTCGTCTTCTTTTTTAAAATCGTGATGAAGTATAGGTTATGCTTGTTATATTGCTTTTATAGTGAATGACTTAGGAGTTGTTTAAATTTACTTCCAATTTACTTTTACTGCTACACACACATATATCATTACTTACATCAAAATGATCTTCACAGCAATAGTAACTAGTTGTAGTCTGTTTATATTTTCTTCTAGTAGCCCCAAACCACAATTTTCGTCTACTGCAGGAACAGTCACAAACCTTTTACGAGGCGTTGTAACTGTTGTGTTCGTGCAGTATGATACAAAACAAGATTTATATGATTATTGTGGAGAAAAACTAACTAAACTCAACTAAAAAAATATTAACACAATGCGTTTATTTTTTTATAATATTAAAACGTCAAGCTTTTATAAACTGCAAACAAAAAACTTATATATATTATATTATAGACTTTAGCAGTTCTTCAAACTTCAAATTCGAATGGCCCTTTAGTAACTGGCTATTAGTTCATAAAACATCTAAATCAGAAAGTGGCTAGCTTCATCTTTAGTTGCGTGACGTATCTGTAGTGAAAGTGGCAAACATTTAGGAATTCTTAATTTCCAGTTTTCTCCTAAAATATTCGGTTTAAAAGCCGGGTATCGGTTTAACACCCCATTGAATATCCTAGACAATGGTAAAAGTAAAATAAGAAGATAGAAATATATTGTTCTGGAATTCGGAGAGAACTATATAACATCTTAATAATAATTATTAGATTTGTCTATAATATCTCTGTTCTGTTATCTCTCAAGTAACAGTTTAATTCAGATTGTAGAACAGTACTGTAACAAAGACAAATAGAAACAACATTTATATTAGCTATGGTAAAAGTGGAGTTAAATATCTAACAATAACACAAAATAACATATTTGTTTTGTTACCTGATATACATAACCAAAGCGATACAAAATCAAAGATTACTTTGACAAAACTGAAATTAAATACCCATCTATAAAAAAATATAAGCAATCATTTCCCATCACGGCTGGAAGTTGTCCCTCTCGACTGGAAGCTGTTCCCTTTATCGGTAGAAAATATAATCAACCGGTTAAAATATTCACAACCGATGGAAAATATTCCCCGCCGGCGGAGGAAATCACAGACAAAACTAGAAAATGCGCCACCCTGAAAGCTGGATGTTCTCTACCGGCTGCACTAAGCCAGAGTTTATCTTTACTCTAGCAAAGTGCAGATAGATATACATTTACAAACAGGATAAAATAAATGCAAACTTAGCAATTATGAAAAAGATATGTTTAATATCAATAAAATATTAACATTTACATTTTTCTATAAGAGCCGAAAAATTTAAACACGAATTACAACATAAAAATATTTTTTCATACAAAATTTTATAATTAAAATACTAAACCCCCTAAATCACCACTACTTTACCACCCCCTACAACATGCATGCACCTTTTAAACCCATGCAGCTAAGAAACAATCATGCAAAAAAAACTTTACCAAATATTAATGAAAATTCTGAAGTTCTAAACTGCAGTCACTTCTGTAACCTAAAAAATCCTTTCCTAATAAGAATTCTAAAACAAAAAATAAAATTAATAAGAAAAATTTTAATGTAAACCCTAGGACATAAAAAAAAGTAAAATTATAACATAGGCCTATCAGCAAGTTTAAATATATGCATATATTCCAAATAAATCCATCCCTAAAAAAATTCCTGGAACAGAAAGTCAAACAAAATTAAAAAATATACAAAAAATTTGATGACATCTCTGAAGCCTGTAAGAGAGTGTTAGAGTGCTGAAAAGGAAGCGCTGAAAAAAATTGTTAGTAATAAATTGCCCAGTATAGCCGTTTTGCATATACCAACTTAGAAATCTACGATATTTTGATAGCCCATACTGGGCAACTATTCCCCCTACTTGTCAACCCATACCCATTCGACAAACGGAAAACACTTAAGCGTACTCGCCCATCTGGATGACTGCTCGTTTTGCAAGCGAGGCTTACCGACAACCTAGGTAACGAGTACTTTCTCACAGTGTGATACTGCGTGCATCCGTGCGGGAAAAAGTCAATCGTAAACAAAAAAGTCGGTACATGTGGCTTACTTAACAATTGCAATAAAAAAATAATTCACAATTCCGAACCAAATGACACCAACAGGGGAGAAAGGGCAGAAAAAAAACAGAACAGAAAATACGAGGAACGACATAGCTTACCTATGTCTTTTGAAAGGTACCAACTTGTTAACGAAAGGCATAGTATTTAGAAAATGTTCGGATTGACATAGCTTACCTATGTCTTTTGAAAAGTACCAATTTATTAACGGAAGGAACAATATTTAGAAAATGTTCGGATTGATATAGCTTACCTTTGTCTTTTGAAAAGTACCAACTTATTAACGAAAGGCATACTATTTAGAAATTGTCGGATTGGCATAGCTTACCTATGTCTTTTGAAAAGTACCAACTTATTAACGAAGGGCATAGTATTTAGGAAATTTTCGGATTGGCATAGCTTACCTATGTCTTTTGAAAAGTACCAACTCATTAACGAAAGGCATAGTATTTAGAAAATGTTCGGATTGACATAGCTTACCTATGTCTTTTGAAAAGTACCAATTTATTAACGAAAGGAACAATATTTAGAAAATGTTCGGATTGATATAGCTTACCTATGTCTTTTGAAAAGTACCAACTTATTAACGAAAGGCATAGTATTTAAAAAATATTCGGATTGACATAGCTTACCTATGTCTTTTAAAAAGTACCAACTTATTAACGAAAGGCATAATATTTGGAAAATGTTCGGATTGACATAGCTTACCTATGTCTTTTGAAAAGTACCAACTTATTAACGAAAGGCATAATATTTAGAAAATGTTCGGATTGACATAGCTTACCTATGTCTTTTGAAAAGTACCAACTTATTAACGAAAGGCATAGTATTTAGAAAACGTTCGGATTGACATAGCTTACCTATGTCTTTTGAAAAGTACCAACTTATTAACGAAAGGCATAGTATTTAGAAAATGTTCGGATTGACATAGCTTACCTATGTCTTTTGAAAAGTACCAACTTATTAACGAAAGGCATAGTATTTAGGAAATATGAGGATTGTCATAGCTTACCTATGTCTTTTGAAAAGTACCAACTTATTAACGAAAGGCATAGTATTTAGAAAATGTTCGGATTGACATAGCTTACCTATGTCTTTTGAAAAGTACCAACTTATTAACGAAAGGCATAGTATTTAGGAAATATGAGGATTGTCATAGCTTACCTATGTCTTTTGAAAAGTACCAACTTATTAACGAAAGGCATAGTATTTAGAAAATGTTCGGATTGACATAGCTTACCTATGTCTTTTGAAAAGTACCAACTCATTAACGAAAGGCATAGTATTTAGAAAATGTTCGGATTGACATAGCTTACATATGTCTTTTGAAAAGTACCAATTTATTAACGAAAGGAACAATATTTAGAAAATGTTCGGATTGATATAGCTTACCTATGTCTTTTAAAAAGTACCAACTTATTAACGAAAGGCATAATATTTAGAAAATGTTCGGATTGACATAGCTCACCTATGTCTTTTGAAAAGTACCAACTTATTAACGAAAGGCATAATATTTAGAAAATGTTCGGATTGACATAGCTTACCTATGTCTTTTGAAAAGTACCAACTTATTAACGAAAGGCATAGTATTTAGAAAACGTTCGGATTGACATAGCTTACCTATGTCTTTTGAAAAGTACCAACTTATTAACGAAAGGCATAGTATTTAGAAAATGTTCGGATTGACATAGCTTACCTATGTCTTTTGAAAAGTACCAACTTATTAACGAAAGGCATAATATTTAGAAAATGTTCGGATTGACATAGCTTACCTATGTCTTTTGAAAAGTACCAACTTATTAACGAAAGGCATAGTATTTAGAAAATGTTCGGATTGACATAGCTTACCTATGTCTTTTGAAAAGTACCAACTTATTAACGAAAGGAACAGTATTTAGAAAATGTTCGGATTGACATAGGTTACCTATGTCTTTTGAAAAGTACCAATTTATTAACGAAAGGCATAGTATTTAGAAAATGTTCGGATTGACATAGCTTACCTATGTCTTTTGAAAAGTACCAACTTATTAACGAAAGGCATAGTATTTAGAAAATGTTCGGATTGACATAGCTTACCTATGTCTTTTGAAAAGTACCAACTTATTAACGAAAGGCATAGTATTTAGGAAATATGAGGATTGTCATAGCTTACCTATGTCTTTTGAAAAGTACCAACTTATTAACGAAAGGCATAATATTTAGAAAATGTTCGGATTGACATAGCTTACCTATGTCTTTTGAAAAGTACCAACTTATTAACGAAAGGCATAGTATTTTGAAAATGTTCGGATTGACATAGCTTACCTATGTCTTTTGGAAAGTACCAACTTATTAACGAAAGGCATAGTATTTAGGAAATATGAGGATTGTCATAGCTTACCTATGTCTTTTGAAAAGTACCAACTTATTAACGAAAGGCATAATATTTAGAAAATGTTCGGATTGACATAGCTTACCTATGTCTTTTGAAAAGTACCAACTTATTAACGAAAGGCATAGTATTTAGAAAATGTTCGGATTGACATAGCTTACCTATGTCTTTTGAAAAGTACCAACTCATTAACGAAAGGAACAGTATTTAGAAAATGTTCGGATTGACATAGGTTACCTATGTCTTTTGGAAAGTACCAATTTATTAACGAAAGGCATAGTATTTAGAAAATGTTCGGATTGACATAGCTTACCTATGTCTTTTGAAAAGTACCAACTTATTAACGGAAGGCATAGTATTTAGGAAATATGAGGATTGTCATAGCTTACCTATGTCTTTTGAAAAGTACCAACTTATTAACGAAAGGAACAGTATTTAGAAAATGTTCGGATTGACATAGCTTACCTATGTCTTTTGAAAAGTACCAACTTATTAACGAAAGGCATAGTATTTAGGAAATATGAGGATTGTCATAGCTTACCTATGTCTTTTGAAAAGTACCAACTTATTAACGAAAGGCATAATATTTAGAAAATGTTCGGATTGACATAGCTTACCTACGTCTTTTGAAAAGTACCAACTTATTAACGAAAGGAACAGTATTTAGAAAATGTTCGGATTGACATAGGTTACCTATGTCTTTTGAAAAGTACCAATTTATTAACGAAAGGCATAGTATTTAGAAAATGTTCGGATTGACATAGCTTACCTATGTCTTTTGAAAAGTACCAACTTATTAACGAAAGGCATAGTATTTAGAAAATGTTCGGATTGACATAGCTTACCTATGTCTTTTGAAAAGTACCAACTTATTAACGAAAGGCATAATATTTAGAAAATGTTCGGATTGACATAGCTTACCTATGTCTTTTGAAAAGTACCAACTTATTAACGAAAGGCATAATATTTAGAAAATGTTCGGATTGACATAGCTTACCTATGTCTTTTGAAAAGTACCAACTTATTAACGAAAGGCATAGTATTTAGAAAATGTTCGGATTGACATAGGTTACCTATGTCTTTTGGAAAGTACCAATTTATTAACGAAAGGCATAGTATTTAGAAAATGTTCGGATTGACATAGCTTACCTATGTCTTTTGAAAAGTACCAACTTATTAACGAAAGGCATAGTATTTAGGAAATATGAGGATTGTCATAGCTTACCTATGTCTTTTGAAAAGTACCAACTTATTAACGAAAGGAACAGTATTTAGAAAATGTTCGGATTGACATAGCTTACCTATGTCTTTTGAAAAGTACCAACTTATTAACGAAAGGCATAGTATTTAGGAAATATGAGGATTGTCATAGCTTACCTATGTCTTTTGAAAAGTACCAACTTATTATTGAAAGGCATAGTATTTAGGAAATATGAGGATTGTCATAGCTTACCTATGTCTTTTGAAAAGTACCAACTTATTAACGAAAGGCATAATATTTAGAAAATGTTCGGATTGACATAGCTTACCTATGTCTTTTGAAAAGTACCAACTTATTAACGAAAGGCATAGTATTTAGAAAATGTTCGGATTGACATAGGTTACCTATGTCTTTTGGAAAGTACCAATTTATTAACGAAAGGCATAGTATTTAGAAAATGTTCGGATTGACATAGCTTACCTATGTCTTTTGAAAAGTACCAACTTATTAACGAAAGGCATAGTATTTAGGATATATGAGGATTGTCATAGCTTACCTATGTCTTTTGAAAAGTACCAACTTATTAACGAAAGGCATAGTATTTAGAAAATGTTCGGATTGACATAGCTTACCTATGTCTTTTGAAAAGTACCAACTTATTAACGAAAGGCATAGTATTTAGGAAATATGAGGATTGTCATAACTTACCTATGTCTTTTGAAAAGTACCAACTTATTAACGAAAGGCATAGTATTTAGAAAATGTTCGGATTGACATAGCTTACCTATGTCTTTTGAAAAGTACCAACTCATTAACGAAAGGCATAGTATTTAGAAAATGTTCGGATTGACATAGCTTACATATGTCTTTTGAAAAGTAACAATTTATTAACGAAAGGAACAATATTTAGAAAATGTTCGGATTGATATAGCTTACCTATGTCTTTTGAAAAGTACCAACTTATTAACGAAAGGCATAGTATTTAAAAAATATTCGGATTGACATAGCTTACCTATGTCTTTTAAAAAGTACCAACTTATTAACGAAAGGCATAATATTTAGAAAATGTTCGGATTGACATAGCTCACCTATGTCTTTTGAAAAGTACCAACTTATTAACGAAAGGCATAATATTTAGAAAATGTTCGGATTGACATAGCTTACCTATGTCTTTTGAAAAGTACCAACTTATTAACGAAAGGCATAGTATTTAGAAAATGTTCGGATTGACATAGCTTACCTATGTCTTTTGAAAAGTACCAACTTATTAACGAAAGGCATAGTATTTAGGAAATATGAGGATTGTCATAGCTTACCTATGTCTTTTGAAAAGTACCAACTTATTAACGAAAGGCATAGTATTTAGAAAATGTTCGGATTGACATAGCTTACCTATGTCTTTTGAAAAGTACCAACTCATTAACGAAAGGCATAGTATTTAGAAAATGTTCGGATTGACATAGCTTACATATGTCTTTTGAAAAGTAACAATTTATTAACGAAAGGAACAATATTTAGAAAATGTTCGGATTGATATAGCTTACCTATGTCTTTTGAAAAGTACCAACTTATTAACGAAAGGCATAGTATTTAAAAAATATTCGGATTGACATAGCTTACCTATGTCTTTTAAAAAGTACCAACTTATTAACGAAAGGCATAATATTTAGAAAATGTTCGGATTGACATAGCTCACCTATGTCTTTTGAAAAGTACCAACTTATTAACGAAAGGCATAATATTTAGAAAATGTTCGGATTGACATAGCTTACCTATGTCTTTTGAAAAGTACCAACTTATTAACGAAAGGCATAGTATTTAGAAAACGTTCGGATTGACATAGCTTACCTATGTCTTTTGAAAAGTACCAACTTATTAACGAAAGGCATAGTATTTAGAAAATGTTCGGATTGACATAGCTTACCTATGTCTTTTGAAAAGTACCAACTTATTAACGAAAGGCATAATATTTAGAAAATGTTCGGATTGACATAGCTTACCTATGTCTTTTGAAAAGTACCAACTTATTAACGAAAGGCATAGTATTTAGAAAATGTTCGGATTGACATAGCTTACCTATGTCTTTTGAAAAGTACCAACTTATTAACGAAAGGAACAGTATTTAGAAAATGTTCGGATTGACATAGGTTACCTATGTCTTTTGAAAAGTACCAATTTATTAACGAAAGGCATAGTATTTAGAAAATGTTCGGATTGACATAGCTTACCTATGTCTTTTGAAAAGTACCAACTTATTAACGAAAGGCATAGTATTTAGAAAATGTTCGGATTGACATAGCTTACCTATGTCTTTTGAAAAGTACCAACTTATTAACGAAAGGCATAGTATTTAGGAAATATGAGGATTGTCATAGCTTACCTATGTCTTTTGAAAAGTACCAACTTATTAACGAAAGGCATAATATTTAGAAAATGTTCGGATTGACATAGCTTACCTATGTCTTTTGAAAAGTACCAACTTATTAACGAAAGGCATAATATTTAGAAAATGTTCGGATTGACATAGCTTACCTATGTCTTTTGAAAAGTACCAACTTATTAACGAAAGGCATAGTATTTAGAAAATGTTCGGATTGACATAGGTTACCTATGTCTTTTGGAAAGTACCAATTTATTAACGAAAGGCATAGTATTTAGAAAATGTTCGGATTGACATAGCTTACCTATGTCTTTTGAAAAGTACCAACTTATTAACGAAAGGCATAGTATTTAGGAAATATGAGGATTGTCATAGCTTACCTATGTCTTTTGAAAAGTACCAACTTATTAACGAAAGGAACAGTATTTAGAAAATGTTCGGATTGACATAGCTTACCTATGTCTTTTGAAAAGTACCAACTTATTAACGAAAGGCATAGTATTTAGGAAATATGAGGATTGTCATAGCTTACCTATGTCTTTTGAAAAGTACCAACTTATTATTGAAAGGCATAGTATTTAGGAAATATGAGGATTGTCATAGCTTACCTATGTCTTTTGAAAAGTACCAACTTATTAACGAAAGGCATAATATTTAGAAAATGTTCGGATTGACATAGCTTACCTATGTCTTTTGAAAAGTACCAACTTATTAACGAAAGGCATAGTATTTAGAAAATGTTCGGATTGACATAGGTTACCTATGTCTTTTGGAAAGTACCAATTTATTAACGAAAGGCATAGTATTTAGAAAATGTTCGGATTGACATAGCTTACCTATGTCTTTTGAAAAGTACCAACTTATTAACGAAAGGCATAGTATTTAGGAAATATGAGGATTGTCATAGCTTACCTATGTCTTTTGAAAAGTACCAACTTATTAACGAAAGGCATAGTATTTAGAAAATGTTCGGATTGACATAGCTTACCTATGTCTTTTGAAAAGTACCAACTTATTAACGAAAGGCATAGTATTTAGGAAATATGAGGATTGTCATAGCTTACCTATGTCTTTTGAAAAGTACCAACTTATTAACGAAAGGCATAGTATTTAGAAAATGTTCGGATTGACATAGCTTACCTATGTCTTTTGAAAAGTACCAACTCATTAACGAAAGGCATAGTATTTAGAAAATATTCGGATTGACATAGCTTACATATGTCTTTTGAAAAGTAACAATTTATTAACGAAAGGAACAATATTTAGAAAATGTTCGGATTGATATAGCTTACCTATGTCTTTTGAAAAGTACCAACTTATTAACGAAAGGCATAGTATTTAAAAAATATTCGGATTGACATAGCTTACCTATGTCTTTTAAAAAGTACCAACTTATTAACGAAAGGCATAATATTTAGAAAATGTTCGGATTGACATAGCTCACCTATGTCTTTTGAAAAGTACCAACTTATTAACGAAAGGCATAATATTTAGAAAATGTTCGGATTGACATAGCTTACCTATGTCTTTTGAAAAGTACCAACTTATTAACGAAAGGCATAGTATTTAGAAAATGTTCGGATTGACATAGCTTACCTATGTCTTTTGAAAAGTACCAACTTATTAACGAAAGGCATAGTATTTAGGAAATATGAGGATTGTCATAGCTTACCTATGTCTTTTGAAAAGTACCAACTTATTAACGAAAGGCATAGTATTTAGAAAATGTTCGGATTGACATAGCTTACCTATGTCTTTTGAAAAGTACCAACTCATTAACGAAAGGCATAGTATTTAGAAAATGTTCGGATTGACATAGCTTACATATGTCTTTTGAAAAGTAACAATTTATTAACGAAAGGAACAATATTTAGAAAATGTTCGGATTGATATAGCTTACCTATGTCTTTTGAAAAGTACCAACTTATTAACGAAAGGCATAGTATTTAAAAAATATTCGGATTGACATAGCTTACCTATGTCTTTTAAAAAGTACCAACTTATTAACGAAAGGCATAATATTTAGAAAATGTTCGGATTGACATAGCTCACCTATGTCTTTTGAAAAGTACCAACTTATTAACGAAAGGCATAATATTTAGAAAATGTTCGGATTGACATAGCTTACCTATGTCTTTTGAAAAGTACCAACTTATTAACGAAAGGCATAGTATTTAGAAAACGTTCGGATTGACATAGCTTACCTATGTCTTTTGAAAAGTACCAACTTATTAACGAAAGGCATAGTATTTAGAAAATGTTCGGATTGACATAGCTTACCTATGTCTTTTGAAAAGTACCAACTTATTAACGAAAGGCATAATATTTAGAAAATGTTCGGATTGACATAGCTTACCTATGTCTTTTGAAAAGTACCAACTTATTAACGAAAGGCATAGTATTTAGAAAATGTTCGGATTGACATAGCTTACCTATGTCTTTTGAAAAGTACCAACTTATTAACGAAAGGAACAGTATTTAGAAAATGTTCGGATTGACATAGGTTACCTATGTCTTTTGAAAAGTACCAATTTATTAACGAAAGGCATAGTATTTAGAAAATGTTCGGATTGACATAGCTTACCTATGTCTTTTGAAAAGTACCAACTTATTAACGAAAGGCATAGTATTTAGAAAATGTTCGGATTGACATAGCTTACCTATGTCTTTTGAAAAGTACCAACTTATTAACGAAAGGCATAGTATTTAGGAAATATGAGGATTGTCATAGCTTACCTATGTCTTTTGAAAAGTACCAACTTATTAACGAAAGGCATAATATTTAGAAAATGTTCGGATTGACATAGCTTACCTATGTCTTTTGAAAAGTACCAACTTATTAACGAAAGGCATAGTATTTAGAAAATGTTCGGATTGACATAGCTTACCTATGTCTTTTGAAAAGTACCAACTTATTAACGAAAGGCATAGTATTTAGGAAATATGAGGATTGTCATAGCTTACCTATGTCTTTTGAAAAGTACCAACTTATTAACGAAAGGCATAATATTTAGAAAATGTTCGGATTGACATAGCTTACCTATGTCTTTTGAAAAGTACCAACTTATTAACGAAAGGCATAGTATTTAGAAAATGTTCGGATTGACATAGCTTACCTATGTCTTTTGAAAAGTACCAACTTATTAACGAAAGGAACAGTATTTAGAAAATGTTCGGATTGACATAGGTTACCTATGTCTTTTGGAAAGTACCAATTTATTAACGAAAGGCATAGTATTTAGAAAATGTTCGGATTGACATAGCTTACCTATGTCTTTTGAAAAGTACCAACTTATTAACGAAAGGCATAGTATTTAGGAAATATGAGGATTGTCATAGCTTACCTATGTCTTTTGAAAAGTACCAACTTATTAACGAAAGGCATAATATTTAGAAAATGTTCGGATTGACATAGCTTACCTATGTCTTTTGAAAAGTACCAACTTATTAACGAAAGGCATAGTATTTAGAAAATGTTCGGATTGACATAGCTTACCTATGTCTTTTGAAAAGTACCAACTTATTAACGAAAGGCATAGTATTTAGGAAATATGAGGATTGTCATAGCTTACCTATGTCTTTTGAAAAGTACCAACTTATTAACGAAAGGCATAATATTTAGAAAATGTTCGGATTGACATAGCTTACCTATGTCTTTTGAAAAGTACCAACTTATTAACGAAAGGCATAGTATTTAGAAAATGTTCGGATTGACATAGCTTACCTATGTCTTTTGAAAAGTACCAACTTATTAACGAAAGGAACAGTATTTAGAAAATGTTCGGATTGACATAGGTTACCTATGTCTTTTGAAAAGTACCAACTTATTAACGAAAGGCATAGTATTTAGGAAATATGAGGATTGTCATAGCTTACCTATGTCTTTTGAAAAGTACCAACTTATTAACGAAAGGAACAGTATTTAGAAAATGTTCGGATTGACATAGCTTACCTATGTCTTTTGAAAAGTACCAACTTATTAACGAAAGGCATAGTATTTAGGAAATATGAGGATTGTCATAGCTTACCTATGTCTTTTGAAAAGTACCAACTTATTAACGAAAGGCATAATATTTAGAAAATGTTCGGATTGACATAGCTTACCTATGTCTTTTGAAAAGTACCAACTTATTAACGAAAGGAACAGTATTTAGAAAATGTTCGGATTGACATAGGTTACCTATGTCTTTTGAAAAGTACCAATTTATTAACGAAAGGCATAGTATTTAGAAAATGTTCGGATTGACATAGCTTACCTATGTCTTTTGAAAAGTACCAACTTATTAACGAAAGGCATAGTATTTAGAAAATGTTCGGATTGACATAGCTTACCTATGTCTTTTGAAAAGTACCAACTTATTAACGAAAGGCATAGTATTTAGGAAATATGAGGATTGTCATAGCTTACCTATGTCTTTTGAAAAGTACCAACTTATTAACGAAAGGCATAATATTTAGAAAATGTTCGGATTGACATGGCTTACCTATGTCTTTTGAAAAGTACCAACTTATTAACGAAAGGCATAGTATTTAGAAAATGTTCGGATTGACATAGCTTACCTATGTCTTTTGGAAAGTACCAATTTATTAACGAAAGGCATAGTATTTAGAAAATGTTCGGATTGACATAGCTTACCTATGTCTTTTGAAAAGTACCAACTTATTAACGAAAGGCATAGTATTTAGGAAATATGAGGATTGTCATAGCTTACCTATGTCTTTTGAAAAGTACCAACTTATTAACGAAAGGAACAGTATTTAGAAAATGTTCGGATTGACATAGCTTACCTATGTCTTTTGAAAAGTACCAATATATTATCGAAAGGCATAGTATTTAGGAAATATGAGGATTGTCATAGCTTACCTATGTCTTTTGAAAAGTACCAACTTATTAACGAAAGGCATAGTATTTAGGAAATATGAGGATTGTCATAGCTTACCTATGTCTTTTGAAAAGTACCAACTTATTAACGAAAGGCATAATATTTAGAAAATGTTCGGATTGACATAGCTTACCTATGTCTTTTGAAAAGTACCAACTTATTAACGAAAGGCATAGTATTTAGAAAATGTTCGGATTGACATAGCTTACCTATGTCTTTTGAAAAGTACCAACTTATTAACGAAAGGCATAGTATTTAGGAAATATGAGGATTGTCATAGCTTACCTATGTCTTTTGAAAAGTACCAACTTATTAACGAAAGGCATAGTATTTAGGAAATATGAGGATTGTCATAGCTTACCTATGTCTTTTGAAAAGTACCAACTTATTAACGAAAGGAACAGTATTTAGAAAATGTTCGGATTGACATAGCTTACCTATGTCTTTTGAAAAGTACCAACTTATTAACGAAAGGCATAGTATTTAGGAAATATGAGGATTGTCATAGCTTACCTATGTCTTTTGAAAAGTACCAACTTATTAACGAAAGGAACAGTATTTAGAAAATGTTCGGATTGACATAGCTTACCTATGTCTTTTGGAAAGTACCAATTTATTAACGATAGGCATAGTATTTAGAAAATGTTCGGATTGACATAGCTTACCTATGTCTTTTGAAAAGTACCAACTTATTAACGAAAGGCATAGTATTTAAGAAATATGAGGATTGTCATAGCTTACCTATGTCTTTTGAAAAGTACCAACTTATTAACGAAAGGCATAGTATTTAGGAAATATGAGGATTGTCATAGCTTACCTATGTCTTTTGAAAAGTACCAACTTATTAACGAAAGGAACAGTATTTAGAAAATGTTCGGATTGACATAGCTTACCTATGTCTTTTGGAAAGTACCAATTTATTAACGATAGGCATAGTATTTAGAAAATGTTCGGATTGACATAGCTTACCTATGTCTTTTGAAAAGTACCAACTTATTAACGAAAGGCATAGTATTTAGGAAATATGAGGATTGTCATAGCTTACCTATGTCTTTTGAAAAGTACCAACTTATTAACGAAAGGAACAGTATTTAGAAAATGTTCGGATTGACATAGCTTACCTATGTCTTTTGAAAAGTACCAACTTATTAACGAAAGGCATAGTATTTAGGAAATATGAGGATTGTCATAGCTTACCTATGTCTTTTGAAAAGTACCAACTTATTAACGAAAGGAACAGTATTTAGAAAATGTTCGGATTGACATAGCTTACCTATGTCTTTTGAAAAGTACCAACTTATTAACGAAAGGCATAGTATTTAGAAAATGTTCGGATTGACATAGCTTACCTATGTCTTTTGGAAAGTACCAACTTATTAACGAAAGGAACAGTATTTAGAAAATGTTCGGATTGACATAGGTTACCTATGTCTTTTGGAAAGTACCAATTTATTAACGAAAGGCATAGTATTTAGAAAATGTTCGGATTGACATAGCTTACCTATGTCTTTTGAAAAGTACCAACTTATTAACGAAAGGCATAGTATTTAGAAAATGTTCGGATTGACATAGCTTACCTATGTCTTTTGAAAAGTACCAACTTATTAACGAAAGGAACAGTATTTAGAAAATGTTCGGATTGACATAGGTTACCTATGTCTCTTGAAAAGTACCAACTTATTAACGAAAGGCATAGTATTTAGAAAATGTTCGGATTGACATAGCTTACCTATGTCTTTTGAAAAGTACCAACTTATTAACGAAAGGCATAGTATTTAGGAAATATGAGGATTGTCATAGCTTACCTATGTCTTTTGAAAAGTACCAACTTATTAACGAAAGGAACAGTATTTAGAAAATGTTCGGATTGACATAGCTTACCTATGTCTTTTGAAAAGTACCAACTTATTAACGAAAGGCATAGTATTTAGGAAATATGAGGATTGTCATAGCTTACCTATGTCTTTTGAAAAGTACCAACTTATTAACGAAAGGCATAATATTTAGAAAATGTTCGGATTGACATAGCTTACCTACGTCTTTTGAAAAGTACCAACTTATTAACGAAAGGCATAGTATTTAGGAAATATGAGGATTGTCATAGCTTACCTATGTCTTTTGAAAAGTACCAACTTATTAACGAAAGGCATAATATTTAGAAAATGTTCGGATTGACATAGCTTACCTATGTCTTTTGAAAAGTACCAACTTATTAACGAAAGGCATAGTATTTAGAAAATCTTCGGATTGACATAGCTTACCTATGTCTTTTGAAAAGTACCAACTTATTAACGAAAGGAACAGTATTTAGAAAATGTTCGGATTGATATAGGTTACCTATGTCTTTTGGAAAGTACCAATTTATTAACGAAAGGCATAGTATTTAGAAAATGTTCGGATTGACATAGCTTACCTATGTCTTTTGAAAAGTACCAACTTATTAACGAAAGGCATAGTATTTAGGAAATATGAGGATTGTCATAGCTTACCTATGTCTTTTGAAAAGTACCAACTTATCAACGAAAGGAACAGTATTTAGAAAATGTTCGGATTGACATAGGTAACCTATGTCTTTTGAAAAGTACCAATTTATTAACGAAAGGCATAGTATTTAGAAAATGTTCGGATTGACATAGCTTACCTATGTCTTTTGAAAAGTACCAACTTATTAACGAAAGGCATAGTATTTAGAAAATGTTCGGATTGACATAGCTTACCTATGTCTTTTGAAAAGTACCAACTTATTAACGAAAGGAACAGTATTTAGAAAATGTTCGGATTGACATAGGTTACCTATGTCTTTTGAAAAGTACCAATTTATTAACGAAAGGCATAGTATTTAGAAAATGTTCGGATTGACATAGCTTACCTATGTCTTTTGAAAAGTACCAACTTATTAACGAAAGGCATAGTATTTAGGAAATATGAGGATTGTCATAGCTTACCTATGTCTTTTGAAAAGTACCAACTTATTAACGAAAGGCATAATATTTAGAAAATGTTCGGATTGACATAGCTTACCTATGTCTTTTGAAAAGTACCAATTTATTAACGAAAGGCATAGTATTTAGAAAATGTTCGGATTGACATAGCTTACCTATGTCTTTTGAAAAGTACCAACTTATTAACGAAAGGAACAGTATTTAGAAAATGTTCGGATTGACATAGGTTACCTATGTCTTTTGAAAAGTACCAATTTATTAACTAAAGGCATAGTATTTAGAAAATGTTCGGATTGACATAGCTTACCTATGTCTTTTGAAAAGTACCAACTTATTAACGAAAGGCATAGTATTTAGGAAATATTGTCATAGCTTACCTATGTCTTTTGAAAAGTACCAACTTATTAACGAAAGGCATAATATTTAGAAAATGTTCGGATTGACATAGGTTACCTATGTCTTTTGAAAAGTACCAATTTATTAACGAAAGGCATAGTATTTAGAAAATGTTCGGATTGACATAGCTTACCTATGTCTTTTGAAAAGTACCAACTTATTAACGAAAGGCATAGTATTTAGAAAATGTTCGGATTGACATAGGTTACCTATGTCTTTTGGAAAGTACCAATTTATTAACGAAAGGCATAGTATTTAGAAAATGTTCGGATTGACATAGCTTACCTATGTCTTTTGAAAAGTACCAACTTATTAACGAAAGGCATAGTATTTAGGAAATATGAGGATTGTCATAGCTTACCTATGTCTTTTGAAAAGTACCAACTTATTAACGAAAGGAACAGTATTTAGAAAATGTTCGGATTGACATAGCTTACCTATGTCTTTTGAAAAGTACCAATATATTAACGAAAGGCATAGTATTTAGGAAATATGAGGATTGTCATAGCTTACCTATGTCTTTTGAAAAGTACCAACTTATTAACGAAAGGCATAGTATTTAGGAAATATGAGGATTGTCATAGCTTACCTATGTCTTTTGAAAAGTACCAACTTATTAACGAAAGGCATAATATTTAGAAAATGTTCGGATTGACATAGCTTACCTATGTCTTTTGAAAAGTACCAACTTATTAACGAAAGGCATAGTATTTAGAAAATGTTCGGATTGACATAGGTTACCTATGTCTTTTGGAAAGTACCAATTTATTAACGAAAGGCATAGTATTTAGAAAATGTTCGGATTGACATAGCTTACCTATGTCTTTTGAAAAGTACCAACTTATTAACGAAAGGCATAGTATTTAGGAAATATGAGGATTGTCATAGCTTACCTATGCCTTTTGAAAAGTACCAACTTATTAACGAAAGGAACAGTATTTAGAAAATGTTCGGATTGACATAGCTTACCTATGTCTTTTGAAAAGTACCAACTTATTAACGAAAGGCATAGTATTTAGGAAATATGAGGATTGTCATAGCTTACCTATGTCTTTTGAAAAGTACCAACTTATTAACGAAAGGAACAGTATTTAGAAAATGTTCGGATTGACATAGCTTACCTATGTCTTTTGAAAAGTACCAACTTATTAACGAAAGGCATAGTATTTAGAAAATGTTCGGATTGACATAGCTTACCTATGTCTTTTGAAAAGTACCAACTTATTAACGAAAGGAACAGTATTTAGAAAATGTTCGGATTGACATAGGTTACCTATGTCTTTTGGAAAGTACCAATTTATTAACGAAAGGCATAGTATTTAGAAAATGTTCGGATTGACATAGCTTACCTATGTCTTTTGAAAAGTACCAACTTATTAACGAAAGGAACAGTATTTAGAAAATGTTCGGATTGACATAGCTTACCTATGTCTTTTGAAAAGTACCAACTTATTAACGAAAGGCATAGTATTTAGGAAATATGAGGATTGTCATAGCTTACCTATGTCTTTTGAAAACTACCAACTTATTAACGAAAGGCATAGTATTTAGGAAATATGAGGATTGTCATAGCTTACCTATGTCTTTTGAAAAGTACCAACTTATTAACGAAAGGAACAGTATTAAGAAAATGTTCGGATTGACATAGCTTACCTATGTCTTTTGAAAAGTACCAACTTATTAACGAAAGGCATAGTATTTAGAAAATGTTCGGATTGACATAGCTTACCTATGTCTTTTGAAAAGTACCAACTTATTAACGAAAGGAACAGTATTTAGAAAATGTTCGGATTGACATAGGTTACCTATGTCTTTTGGAAAGTACCAATTTATTAACGAAAGGCATAGTATTTAGAAAATGTTCGGATTGACATAGCTTACCTATGTCTTTTGAAAAGTACCAACTTATTAACGAAAGGCATAGTATTTAGAAAATGTTCGGATTGACATAGCTTACCTATGTCTTTTGAAAAGTACCAACTTATTAACGAAAGGAACAGTATTTAGAAAATGTTCGGATTGACATAGGTTACCTATGTCTTTTGGAAAGTACCAATTTATTAACGAAAGGCATAGTATTTAGAAAATGTTCGGATTGACATAGCTTACCTATGTCTTTTGAAAAGTACCAACTTATTAACGAAAGGAACAGTATTTAGAAAATGTTCGGATTGACATAGCTTACCTATGTCTTTTGAAAAGTACCAACTTATTAACGAAAGGCATAGTATTTAGAAAATGTTCGGATTGACATAGCTTACCTATGTCTTTTGAAAAGTACCAACTTATTAACGAAAGGCATAGTATTTAGGAAATATGAGGATTGTCATAGCTTACCTATGTCTTTTGAAAAGTACCAACTTATTAACGAAAGGAACAGTATTTAGAAAATGTTCGGATTGACATAGCTTACCTATGTCTTTTGAAAAGTACCAACTTATTAACGAAAGGCATAGTATTTAGGAAATATGAGGATTGTCATAGCTTACCTATGTCTTTTGAAAAGTACCAACTTATTAACGAAAGGCATAATATTTAGAAAATGTTCGGATTGACATAGCTTACCTATGTCTTTTGAAAAGTACCAACTTATTAACGAAAGGAACAGTATTTAGAAAATGTTCGGATTGACATAGCTTACCTATGTCTTTTGAAAAGTACCAACTTATTAACGAAAGGCATAGTATTTAGGAAATATGAGGATTGTCATAGCTTACCTATGTCTTTTGAAAAGTACCAACTTATTAACGAAAGGAACAGTATTTAGAAAATGTTCGGATTGACATAGCTTACCTATGTCTTTTGAAAAGTACCAACTTATTAACGAAAGGCATAGTATTTAGGAAATATGAGGATTGTCATAGCTTACCTATGTCTTTTGAAAAGTACCAACTTATTAACGAAAGGCATAATATTTAGAAAATGTTCGGATTGACATAGCTTACCTATGTCTTTTGAAAAGTACCAACTTATTAACGAAAGGAACAGTATTTAGAAAATGTTCGGATTGACATAGGTTACCTATGTCTTTTGGAAAGTACCAATTTATTAACGAAAGGCATAGTATTTAGAAAATGTTCGGATTGACATAGCTTACCTATGTCTTTTGAAAAGTACCAACTTATTAACGAAAGGCATAGTATTTAGAAAATGTTCGGATTGACATAGCTTACCTATGTCTTTTGAAAAGTACCAACTTATTAACGAAAGGAACAGTATTCAGAAAATGTTCGGATTGACATAGCTTACCTATGTCTTTTGAAAAGTACCAACTTATTAACGAAAGGCATAGTATTTAGAAAATGTTCGGATTGACATAGCTTACCTATGTCTTTTGAAAAGTACCAACTTATTAACGAAAGGCATAGTATTTAGGAAATATGAGGATTGTCATAGCTTACCTATGTCTTTTGAAAAGTACCAACTTATTAACGAAAGGAACAGTATTTAGAAAATGTTCGGATTGACATAGCTTACCTATGTCTTTTGAAAAGTACCAACTTATTAACGAAAGGCATAGTATTTAGGAAATATGAGGATTGTCATAGCTTACCTATGTCTTTTGAAAAGTACCAACTTATTAACGAAAGGCATAATATTTAGAAAATGTTCGGATTGACATAGCTTACCTATGTCTTTTGAAAAGTACCAACTTATTAACGAAAGGCATAGTATTTAGGAAATATGAGGATTGTCATAGCTTACCTATGTCTTTTGAAAAGTACCAACTTATTAACGAAAGGAACAGTATTTAGAAAATGTTCGGATTGACATAGCTTACCTATGTCTTTTGAAAAGTACCAACTTATTAACGAAAGGCATAGTATTTAGGAAATATGAGGATTGTCATAGCTTACCTATGTCTTTTGAAAAGTACCAACTTATTAACGAAAGGCATAATATTTAGAAAATGTTCGGATTGACATAGCTTACCTATGTCTTTTGAAAAGTACCAACTTATTAACGAAAGGAACAGTATTTAGAAAATGTTCGGATTGATATAGGTTACCTATGTCTTTTGGAAAGTACCAATTTATTAACGAAAGGCATAGTATTTAGAAAATGTTCGGATTGACATAGCTTACCTATGTCTTTTGAAAAGTACCAACTTATTAACGAAAGGCATAGTATTTAGGAAATATGAGGATTGTCATAGCTTACCTATGTCTTTTGAAAAGTACCAACTTATTAACGAAAGGAACAGTATTTAGAAAATGTTCGGATTGACATAGGTTACCTATGTCTTTTGAAAAGTACCAATTTATTAACGAAAGGCATAGTATTTAGAAAATGTTCGGATTGACATAGCTTACCTATGTCTTTTGAAAAGTACCAACTTATTAACGAAAGGCATAGTATTTAGGAAATATGAGGATTGTCATAGCTTACCTATGTCTTTTGAAAAGTACCAACTTATTAACGAAAGGCATAATATTTAGAAAATGTTCGGATTGACATAGCTTACCTATGTCTTTTGAAAAGTACCAATTTATTAACGAAAGGCATAGTATTTAGAAAATGTTCGGATTGACATAGCTTACCTATGTCTTTGGAAAAGTACCAACTTATTAACGAAAGGAACAGTATTTAGAAAATGTTCGGATTGACATAGGTTACCTATGTCTTTTGAAAAGTACCAATTTATTAACGAAAGGCATAGTATTTAGAAAATGTTCGGATTGACATAGCTTACCTATGTCTTTTGAAAAGTACCAACTTATTAACGAAAGGAACAGTATTTAGAAAATGTTCGGATTGACATAGGTTACCTATGTCTTTTGAAAAGTACCAATTTATTAACTAAAGGCATAGTATTTAGAAAATGTTCGGATTGACATAGCTTACCTATGTCTTTTGAAAAGTACCAACTTATTAACGAAAGGCATAGTATTTAGGAAATATGAGGATTGTCATAGCTTACCTATGTCTTTTGAAAAGTACCAACTTATTAACGAAAGGCATAGTATTTAGGAAATATGAGGATTGTCATAGCTTACCTATGTCTTTTGAAAAGTACCAATTTATTAACGAAAGGCATAGTATTTAGAAAATGTTCGGATTGACATAGCTTACCTATGTCTTTTGAAAAGTACCAACTTATTAACGAAAGGAACAGTATTTAGAAAATGTTCGGATTGACATAGGTTACCTATGTCTTTTGAAAAGTACCAATTTATTAACGAAAGGCATAGTATTTAGAAAATGTTCGGATTGACATAGCTTACCTATGTCTTTTGAAAAGTACCAACTTATTAACGAAAGGAACAGTATTTAGAAAATGTTCGGATTGACATAGGTTACCTATGTCTTTTGAAAAGTACCAATTTATTAACGAAAGGCATAGTATTTAGAAAATGTTCGGATTGACATAGCTTACCTATGTCTTTTGAAAAGTACCAACTTATTAACGAAAGGCATAGTATTTAGGAAATATGAGGATTGTCATAGCTTACCTATGTCTTTTGAAAAGTACCAACTTATTAACGAAAGGCATAGTATTTAGAAAATGTTCGGATTGACATAGCTTACCTATGTCTTTTGAAAAGTACCAACTTATTAACGAAAGGCATAGTATTTAGAAAATTTTCGGATTGACATAGCTTACCTATGTCTTTTGAAAAGTACCAACTTATTAACGAAAGGCATAGTATTTAGAAAATGTTCGGATTGACATAGCTTACCTATGTCTTTTGAAAAGTACCAACTTATTAACGAAAGGCATAGTATTTAGAAAATGTTCGGATTGACATAGCTTACCTATGTCTTTTGAAAAGTACCAACTTATTAACGAAAGGCATAGTATTTAGAAAATGTTCGGATTGACATAGCTTACCTATGTCTTTTGGAAAGTACCAATTTATTAACGAAAGGCATAGTATTTAGAAAATGTTCGGATTGACATAGCTTACCTATGTCTTTTGAAAAGTACCAACTTATTAACGAAAGGCATAGTATTTAGGAAATATGAGGATTGTCATAGCTTACCTATGTCTTTTGAAAAGTACCAACTTATTAACGAAAGGAACAGTATTTAGAAAATTTTCGGATTGACATAGCTTACCTATGTCTTTTGAAAAGTACCAACTTATTAACGAAAGGCATAGTATTTAGGAAATATGAGGATTGTCATAGCTTACCTATGTCTTTTGAAAAGTACCAACTTATTAACGAAAGGCATAGTATTTAGGAAATATGAGGATTGTCATAGCTTACCTATGTCTTTTGAAAAGTACCAACTTATTAACGAAAGGCATAGTATTTAGAAAATGTTCGGATTGACATAGCTTACCTATGTCTTTTGAAAAGTACCAACTTATTAACGAAAGGCATAGTATTTAGAAAATTTTCGGATTGACATAGCTTACCTATGTCTTTTGAAAAGTACCAACTTATTAACGAAAGGCATAGTATTTAGAAAATGTTCGGATTGACATAGGTTACCTATGTCTTTTGAAAAGTACCAACTTATTAACGAAAGGCATAATATTTAGAAAATGTTCGGATTGACATAGCTTACCTATGTCTTTTGAAAAGTACCAACTTATTAACGAAAGGCATAGTATTTAGAAAATGTTCGGATTGACATAGGTTACCTATGTCTTTTGGAAAGTACCAATTTATTAACGAAAGGCATAGTATTTAGAAAATGTTCGGATTGACATAGCTTACCTATGTCTTTTGAAAAGTACCAACTTATTAACGAAAGGCATAGTATTTAGGAAATATGAGGATTGTCATAGCTTACCTATGTCTTTTGAAAAGTACCAACTTATTAACGAAAGGAACAGTATTTAGAAAATGTTCGGATTGACATAGCTTACCTATGTCTTTTGAAAAGTACCAACTTATTAACGAAAGGCATAGTATTTAGGAAATATGAGGATTGTCATAGCTTACCTATGTCTTTTGAAAAGTACCAACTTATTAACGAAAGGCATAGTATTTAGGAAATATGAGGATTGTCATAGCTTACCTATGTCTTTTGAAAAGTACCAACTTATTAACGAAAGGAACAGTATTTAGAAAATGTTCGGATTGACATAGCTTACCTATGTCTTTTGAAAAGTACCAACTTATTAACGAAAGGCATAGTATTTAGAAAATGTTCGGATTGACATAGCTTACCTATGTCTTTTGAAAAGTACCAACTTATTAACGAAAGGAACAGTATTTAGAAAATGTTCGGATTGACATAGCTTACCTATGTCTTTTGGAAAGTACCAATTTATTAACGAAAGGCATAGTATTTAGAAAATGTTCGGATTGACATAGCTTACCTATGTCTTTTGAAAAGTACCAACTTATTAACGAAAGGAACAGTATTTAGAAAATGTTCGGATTGACATAGCTTACCTATGTCTTTTGAAAAGTACCAACTTATTAACGAAAGGCATAGTATTTAGGAAATATGAGGATTGTCATAGCTTACCTATGTCTTTTGAAAAGTACCAACTTATTAACGAAAGGAACAGTATTAAGAAAATGTTCGGATTGACATAGCTTACCTATGTCTTTTGAAAAGTACCAACTTATTAACGAAAGGCATAGTATTTAGAAAATGTTCGGATTGACATAGCTTACCTATGTCTTTTGAAAAGTACCAACTTATTAACGAAAGGAACAGTATTTAGAAAATGTTCGGATTGACATAGGTTACCTATGTCTTTTGGAAAGTACCAATTTATTAACGAAAGGCATAGTATTTAGAAAATGTTCGGATTGACATAGCTTACCTATGTCTTTTGAAAAGTACCAACTTATTAACGAAAGGCATAGTATTTAGAAAATGTTCGGATTGACATAGCTTACCTATGTCTTTTGAAAAGTACCAACTTATTAACGAAAGGAACAGTATTTAGAAAATGTTCGGATTGACATAGCTTACCTATGTCTTTTGAAAAGTACCAACTTATTAACGAAAGGCATAGTATTTAGAAAATGTTCGGATTGACATAGCTTACCTATGTCTTTTGAAAAGTACCAACTTATTAACGAAAGGCATAGTATTTAGGAAATATGAGGATTGTCATAGCTTACCTATGTCTTTTGAAAAGTACCAACTTATTAACGAAAGGAACAGTATTTAGAAAATGTTCGGATTGACATAGCTTACCTATGTCTTTTGAAAAGTACCAACTTATTAACGAAAGGCATAGTATTTAGGAAATATGAGGATTGTCATAGCTTACCTATGTCTTTTGAAAAGTACCAACTTATTAACGAAAGGCATAATATTTAGAAAATGTTCGGATTGACATAGCTTACCTATGTCTTTTGAAAAGTACCAACTTATTAACGAAAGGCATAGTATTTAGGAAATATGAGGATTGTCATAGCTTACCTATGTCTTTTGAAAAGTACCAACTTATTAACGAAAGGAACAGTATTTAGAAAATGTTCGGATTGACATAGCTTACCTATGTCTTTTGAAAAGTACCAACTTATTAACGAAAGGCATAGTATTTAGGAAATATGAGGATTGTCATAGCTTACCTATGTCTTTTGAAAAGTACCAACTTATTAACGAAAGGCATAATATTTAGAAAATGTTCGGATTGACATAGCTTACCTATGTCTTTTGAAAAGTACCAACTTATTAACGAAAGGAACAGTATTTAGAAAATGTTCGGATTGATATAGGTTACCTATGTCTTTTGGAAAGTACCAATTTATTAACGAAAGGAATAGTATTTAGAAAATGTTCGGATTGACATAGCTTACCTATGTCTTTTGAAAAGTACCAACTTATTAACGAAAGGCATAGTATTTAGGAAATATGAGGATTGTCATAGCTTACCTATGTCTTTTGAAAAGTACCAACTTATTAACGAAAGGAACAGTATTTAGAAAATGTTCGGATTGACATAGGTTACCTATGTCTTTTGAAAAGTACCAATTTATTAACGAAAGGCATAGTATTTAGAAAATGTTCGGATTGACATAGCTTACCTATGTCTTTTGAAAAGTACCAACTTATTAACGAAAGGCATAGTATTTAGGAAATATGAGGATTGTCATAGCTTACCTATGTCTTTTGAAAAGTACCAACTTATTAACGAAAGGCATAATATTTAGAAAATGTTCGGATTGACATAGCTTACCTATGTCTTTTGAAAAGTACCAATTTATTAACGAACGGCATAGTATTTAGAAAATGTTCGGATTGACATAGCTTACCTATGTCTTTGGAAAAGTACCAACTTATTAACGAAAGGAACAGTATTTAGAAAATGTTCGGATTGACATAGGTTACCTATGTCTTTTGAAAAGTACCAATTTATTAACGAAAGGCATAGTATTTAGAAAATGTTCGGATTGACATAGCTTACCTATGTCTTTTGAAAAGTACCAACTTATTAACGAAAGGAACAGTATTTAGAAAATGTTCGGATTGACATAGGTTACCTATGTCTTTTGAAAAGTACCAATTTATTAACTAAAGGCATAGTATTTAGAAAATGTTCGGATTGACATAGCTTACCTATGTCTTTTGAAAAGTACCAACTTATTAACGAAAGGCATAGTATTTAGGAAATATGAGGATTGTCATAGCTTACCTATGTCTTTTGAAAAGTACCAACTTATTAACGAAAGGCATAATATTTAGAAAATGTTCGGATTGACATAGCTTACCTATGTCTTTTGAAAAGTACCAATTTATTAACGAAAGGCATAGTATTTAGAAAATGTTCGGATTGACATAGCTTACCTATGTCTTTTGAAAAGTACCAACTTATTAACGAAAGGAACAGTATTTAGAAAATGTTCGGATTGACATAGGTTACCTATGTCTTTTGAAAAGTACCAATTTATTAACGAAAGGCATAGTATTTAGAAAATGTTCGGATTGACATAGCTTACCTATGTCTTTTGAAAAGTACCAACTTATTAACGAAAGGCATAGTATTTAGGAAATATGAGGATTGTCATAGCTTACCTATGTCTTTTGAAAAGTACCAACTTATTAACGAAAGGCATAGTATTTAGAAAATGTTCGGATTGACATAGCTTACCTATGTCTTTTGAAAAGTACCAACTTATTAACGAAAGGCATAGTATTTAGAAAATGTTCGGATTGACATAGCTTACCTATGTCTTTTGAAAAGTACCAACTTATTAACGAAAGGCATAGTATTTAGAAAATGTTCGGATTGACATAGCTTACCTATGTCTTTTGAAAAGTACCAACTTATTAACGAAAGGCATAGTATTTAGAAAATGTTCGGATTGACATAGCTTACCTATGTCTTTTGAAAAGTACCAACTTATTAACGAAAGGCATAGTATTTAGAAAATGTTCGGATTGACATAGGTTACCTATGTCTTTTGGAAAGTACCAATTTATTAACGAAAGGCATAGTATTTAGAAAATGTTCGGATTGACATAGCTTACCTATGTCTTTTGAAAAGTACCAACTTATTAACGAAAGGCATAGTATTTAGGAAATATGAGGATTGTCATAGCTTACCTATGTCTTTTGAAAAGTACCAACTTATTAACGAAAGGAACAGTATTTAGAAAATTTTCGGATTGACATAGCTTACCTATGTCTTTTGAAAAGTACCAACTTATTAACGAAAGGCATAGTATTTAGGAAATATGAGGATTGTCATAGCTTACCTATGTCTTTTGAAAAGTACCAACTTATTAACGAAAGGCATAGTATTTAGGAAATATGAGGATTGTCATAGCTTACCTATGTCTTTTGAAAAGTACCAACTTATTAACGAAAGGCATAGTATTTAGAAAATGTTCGGATTGACATAGCTTACCTATGTCTTTTGAAAAGTACCAACTTATTAACGAAAGGCATAGTATTTAGAAAATTTTCGGATTGACATAGCTTACCTATGTCTTTTGAAAAGTACCAACTTATTAACGAAAGGCATAGTATTTAGAAAATGTTCGGATTGACATAGGTTACCTATGTCTTTTGAAAAGTACCAACTTATTAACGAAAGGCATAATATTTAGAAAATGTTCGGATTGACATAGCTTACCTATGTCTTTTGAAAAGTACCAACTTATTAACGAAAGGCATAGTATTTAGAAAATGTTCGGATTGACATAGGTTACCTATGTCTTTTGGAAAGTACCAATTTATTAACGAAAGGCATAGTATTTAGAAAATGTTCGGATTGACATAGCTTACCTATGTCTTTTGAAAAGTACCAACTTATTAACGAAAGGCATAGTATTTAGGAAATATGAGGATTGTCATAGCTTACCTATGTCTTTTGAAAAGTACCAACTTATTAACGAAAGGAACAGTATTTAGAAAATGTTCGGATTGACATAGCTTACCTATGTCTTTTGAAAAGTACCAACTTATTAACGAAAGGCATAGTATTTAGGAAATATGAGGATTGTCATAGCTTACCTATGTCTTTTGAAAAGTACCAACTTATTAACGAAAGGCATAGTATTTAGGAAATATGAGGATTGTCATAGCTTACCTATGTCTTTTGAAAAGTACCAACTTATTAACGAAAGGAACAGTATTTAGAAAATGTTCGGATTGACATAGCTTACCTATGTCTTTTGAAAAGTAACAACTTATTAACGAAAGGCATAGTATTTAGAAAATGTTCGGATTGACATAGCTTACCTATGTCTTTTGAAAAGTACCAACTTATTAACGAAAGGAACAGTATTTAGAAAATGTTCGGATTGACATAGGTTACCTATGTCTTTTGGAAAGTACCAATTTATTAACGAAAGGCATAGTATTTAGAAAATGTTCGGATTGACATAGCTTACCTATGTCTTTTGAAAAGTACCAACTTATTAACGAAAGGTATAGTATTTAGAAAATGTTCGGATTGACATAGCTTACCTATGTCTTTTGAAAAGTACCAACTTATTAACGAAAGGAACAGTATTTAGAAAATGTTCGGATTGACATAGCTTACCTATGTCTTTTGAAAAGTACCAACTTATTAACGAAAGGCATAGTATTTAGAAAATGTTCGGATTGACATAGCTTACCTATGTCTTTTGAAAAGTACCAACTTATTAACGAAAGGCATAGTATTTAGGAAATATGAGGATTGTCATAGCTTACCTATGTCTTTTGAAAAGTACCAACTTATTAACGAAAGGAACAGTATTTAGAAAATGTTCGGATTGACATAGCTTACCTATGTCTTTTGAAAAGTACCAACTTATTAACGAAAGGCATAGTATTTAGGAAATATGAGGATTGTCATAGCTTACCTATGTCTTTTGAAAAGTACCAACTTATTAACGAAAGGCATAATATTTAGAAAATGTTCGGATTGACATAGCTTACCTATGTCTTTTGAAAAGTACCAACTTATTAACGAAAGGCATAGTATTTAGAAAATGTTCGGATTGACATAGCTTACCTATGTCTTTTGAAAAGTACCAACTTATTAACGAAAGGAACAGTATTTAGAAAATGTTCGGATTGATATAGGTTACCTATGTCTTTTGGAAAGTACCAATTTATTAACGAAAGGCATAGTATTTAGAAAATGTTCGGATTGACATAGCTTACCTATGTCTTTTGAAAAGTACCAACTTATTAACGAAAGGCATAGTTTTTAGGAAATATGAGGATTGTCATAGCTTACCTATGTCTTTTGAAAAGTACCAACTTATTAACGAAAGGAACAGTATTTAGAAAATGTTCGGATTGACATAGGTTACCTATGTCTTTTGAAAAGTACCAATTTATTAACGAAAGGCATAGTATTTAGAAAATGTTCGGATTGACATAGCTTACCTATGTCTTTTGAAAAGTACCAACTTATTAACGAAAGGCATAGTATTTAGAAAATGTTCGGATTGACATAGCTTACCTATGTCTTTTGAAAAGTACCAACTTATTAACGAAAGGAACAGTATTTAGAAAATGTTCGGATTGACATAGGTTACCTATGTCTTTTGAAAAGTACCAATTTATTAACGAAAGGCATAGTATTTAGAAAATGTTCGGATTGACATAGCTTACCTATGTCTTTTGAAAAGTACCAACTTATTAACGAAAGGCATAGTATTTAGGAAATATGAGGATTGTCATAGCTTACCTATGTCTTTTGAAAAGTACCAACTTATTAACGAAAGGCATAATATTTAGAAAATGTTCGGATTGACATAGCTTACCTATGTCTTTTGAAAAGTACCAATTTATTAACGAAAGGCATAGTATTTAGAAAATGTTCGGATTGACATAGCTTACCTATGTCTTTTGAAAAGTACCAACTTATTAACGAAAGGAACAGCATTTAGAAAATGTTCGGATTGACATAGGTTACCTATGTCTTTTGAAAAGTACCAATTTATTAACGAAAGGCATAGTATTTAGAAAATGTTCGGATTGACATAGCTTACCTATGTCTTTTGAAAAGTACCAACTTATTAACGAAAGGAACAGTATTTAGAAAATGTTCGGATTGACATAGGTTACCTATGTCTTTTGAAAAGTACCAATTTATTAACGAAAGGCATAGTATTTAGAAAATGTTCGGATTGACATAGCTTACCTATGTCTTTTGAAAAGTACCAACTTATTAACGAAAGGAACAGTATTTAGAAAATGTTCGGATTGACATAGGTTACCTATGTCTTTTGAAAAGTACCAATTTATTAACGAAAGGCATAGTATTTAGAAAATGTTCGGATTGACATAGCTTACCTATGTCTTTTGAAAAGTACCAACTTATTAACGAAAGGCATAGTATTTAGAAAATGTTCGGATTGACATAGCTTACCTATGTCTTTTGAAAAGTACCAACTTATTAACGAAAGGAACAGTATTTAGAAAATGTTCGGATTGACATAGGTTACCTATGTCTTTTGAAAAGTACCAATTTATTAACGAAAGGCATAGTATTTAGAAAATGTTCGGATTGACATAGCTTACCTATGTCTTTTGAAAAGTACCAACTTATTAACGAAAGGAACAGTATTTAGAAAATGTTCGGATTGACATAGGTTACCTATGTCTTTTGAAAAGTACCAACTTATTAACGAAAGGCATAGTATTTAGAAAATTTTCGGATTGACATAGCTTACCTATGTTTTTCGAAAAAAGTACCAATTTGTAAAAGAAAGGCAGAATGATACTGAGATATGATGTTATTTGTTAGAAATTGAGAATTACTGTATACTCACACTCCTTTGGAGTAGACAAATACTTTACGAAACCTAAAACAAATAATAAAATAATTATATTATTAAAGAACGATTCTAAATAATTTAACTAAACTAATAATTTTAAAAAATCATGTTTTCTAAAAAACAAAAACATTTAAGATTAAAAAAAACAACGATCATTTTATAAAGAATCATCCTGTATAATAATTTTTTTGCTTGTTATTTCAGCTAAAGGAATCTTGGGCATTAAATTAAAATACGCAGTTTGTAAAATTATTATAAGTTCGTAAGTTTAAAATCAGCATTAAAAAATTATTTATGTATACAGTGTGTTCCTAAATTTAGGTGCAAAAATTCAGAAGGTCATTTCCCGTATAAAATTATGATAAGTCTTTCCTATGACAAAATCTCCTAATCCCACCCCATATCACCCTGAATAAAATTGAGATTTTTTTTTTTTTTTCTAAAATTTAAATAAAGATGGAAACTTTAAATTTTGTAAATTTCGTGCACTCGCAATTACTAACCATCGGTATTTTCTCAACATTCCTGTTAAATTATAAGGGAGTGAAATTATCAACCCTTACTTTATTTAATATCAAATTTTTTTTCGAGATTGAGTTTTGTGAAATAAAAATTTTATTTAAAATCTCAGTTGTCTTGAAAAACTTTTTTTACTCTTGAAGTTTTTTCCTAGATTCAATAGATTCGGAGAAAAAAAATGAAATTTCAAAATCTATTGTATCTAGGAAAAAACTTCATGAGTAAAAAAAGTTTTTCAATACAATACACATTTTAAATAATATTTTTATTTCACAAAACTCAATCTCGAAAAAAAATTTATTTATTCATTATAAAGTAAGGGTTGATAATTTCACTCCATTATAATGTAACAGGAATGTTGAGAAAATACCGGTGGTTAGTAATTGCGAGTGCATGAAATTTACAAAATTTAAAGTTTCCATCTTTACTTAAATTTTAGAAAAAAAAAATCTCAATTTCAGTCATCCTCTTTCTATGAGTGATATCTCGGAAGAGAGTGGAGATTTTTTCGCATAAATTCAGAAACACCCTATATGTAGTATAAAATATTAAAGAAAATTCTGTTATTTAAGATGAGGCATGGGGAACTGTACATATTCCTACCTCGAATTGATTCTCCTACGGGGTATGTCAAATATAAAATTTCAACTTGTATTTGGTTTTTGAAAACCTTTATCAAGATTTTAGAAAGTATACAAATAGATAATTAATGATAAGTTTTCCTTTAGTTATTAAGGTTGGACGGGTGGTACTATACAATTCCAAAAGTTTTTGTTCCAAATTTCATAGTGTATTGTCAATTTATCGAGTTCTCAGAATATTGTTTCGACAAAAAAATACAGTTTGATATTTTTTAAATTGAAGAAAATATTTTATTTTCGTTAAAAAAGAACCAGATATTTAAATATGAGAATACACAAGAGTATAGCTTAGCTGTTTTTTGAAAAAAGTATGTGTAGAACCTACTGTATGTTTTAATTGTGAGTAAAAGTATAAGAAAAGTCAGAGAATTCGATAAAATGCAAATACATATGAATTACTGAATACATATTATACAGGGTGATGTTTTATTATTCAAAACAGCTTGTTTCTCTTGAAAATCGGTTTTAAAAATTAAGTATACCAGTTGTATTATTAAAAATATAACACAAATTAAGATTATTAGCATTGTTTGGTTAAACAATGTTATTAGTTATTAAAAATTGAACATTTGTACAAAAATTAATATATTTTTCTGAATCTATTCTGCTATTACTTTTATATGAGTGAAATTAACTAATTTTTAAAGACCCTGTATGTTAATAAACAAAATGGAACAGGACACAGTTTAATTGTCTTTTAATATTTCCCATAGGAGCCCCAATACGAGGTAGAAGTATATGTACAGTTTATCAGAACTAACCTCCCATAGCTAGGAATATATACCGGCCGACTTTTTAGAATTTTGACTATTTTGGTATAAAAAACATTAAAAAGATGCAAAAATGGATTATAAATAAACAATATATATCAATTCCGTATATTAAGAAACAATGGAAGCATACACATATAAATTGTCATTTAATATTTCCTATAGGAGCCCCAATACGAGGTAGAAATATCTACAGTTTATCATGACTAACCACTTATATACGAACAATTTGTCATAGCTAGGAATACATACAGGCCCCCTTTTCAGTATTTTAAATATTTTGGTATAAAAAAATAGTAAGAGAGAGCAAAAATGGATTATAGCAAATTTAAAATCTAATAAACAATTGTAAAATACTTCGTTTATATATTAAAAATCAATTGTTTATAGTGATAAAATTGTTCGTATGTGATTTAAAATATTTAAAAAAACAGTATTACCAATAACTACCAGTAAATAAAATGAAAACTTACGGTAAATGTATCAGATTGTAATTCAAGTAATCCATATAGGCACTATTCACTACACTTCACGATACACGTTAATTTCGAACGATATTTCTGATATTTCCTATTCGAAAGTCAACACGCTACTGAATATAAATCGACAAAATTTATTAGTTAGTCACCCCGTTAAACAAGTAAAGTTGTTTATCATATCTACGATTAATATTTATATATACCGGCCGTCCTAGAAGTGAATATAAAAGTATATTATTTTGAAAACCTTATTTATTAGTCTTTTTGAGTATTTTAATGAAAAAGCAAAATTAAAAAGGTACACAAGGATATAAATAAAACTGTATTTCTGTTTTTAAGGATGTTCGAAGAATTCATTCAATCATTTTTCAGGATACTTTTTGCATTGTCTGTAAAAATAAATAGCCTGTCATCCTAATGAGAAGAACAGAGACTCCAAAAGGAGAGATGCATATATACTGCGCTGGACAAAATAGCGCTAGCTTAAAATAGCGAGTATAAGAAAAAAAATCAAATTTAACCAATGATTTAAGTTTAAAAAAAACGTAGAGTCCACTAATGGGACTGCCGACAGAAATGAAAACACCAATAAATGAATCCCTTTTAAAATTTTCATCGTAACCCCATCGTAAATGGAATTTTTTACAAATAAATTAACCCTCTTTAAAAATTCTATCGTACGCCCATAGTAGACGTAAATTTTTACAAATAAATCGATCCCTTTTAAAAAAAATTTTGTACGCCTATGGTTGAAGGAAATTTTTACAATTAAATTATTAACCCCTTATAAAAAAAGTACACATATACACACAGTATACATATAGCTCATGGATAGTGTGACGATGATTTATTCAACACTATATACGCTTGAGGTGATTATAATCTTTTTAACTTCCCGCTAAGAAAATCAATGATTCTTCCCAGTTATTTTCGGAAAATCGGGAAGTTATTGTTTTTACCCCGTTTTACAAAAATCGACGTTTCAACAAATCTCGACGTTTTGAAGCCCTACGAAGTTTTCCTGACTATTTTTACGATGATGTCCGTACGTCGTGTGTGTGTGTGTGTATAACACACATATAACACAAAAATTAAATTGTTGAGCTCGAAGAGGGAACTATTTTGTGCCTGAGACCAATGACGTATTAAAGATAGACCAGCCTTCACACATTATTACCTATACAATTTTTTGGCCGCAACATAAAATCAGGGCGAGTACACTGCACAGTAGCGGGTTACGAAACGTAAACCGTCAACCTTAACATTAATTTTAGTCTACTAAGCTGTTATACCAGATCTTATAAATTAACACAAATTGTGAATTAAATCAGATTGTTTTTAACCTTAAAAGAACAACAGTCAATATCACAAATTTCTAGTGCAGTGGGTGTTTCTCGCAGCAGAGTTTTCAGAATTTTACATGAACACAAATTCCATCCTTACAAAATTAAATTAGACCAAAAGCTACGTCCAATTAGTCCAAAAGACGATTTCGACCGGTGTCTACAGTTTTATTGTACAACTAGCTTTTGCCCGCGACTTCGTCCCCGTAGAAGCCGAAAATGGTTCTAATAGGATTTTTAATTAGTTTTTTACGTTATTAATTTTGTCATAACCTATAAATCATTATGTTAAAATGTTAAGTCAAGTTTTTCATTCAAATATCCAAGAGCAAATCAAATTGAAATTTCGAATTCTAATCCGATTTAAATATTCTTTTATATTTGACATTCCAATTTTAAAGAGTATTGCATTGTACCAAGCTTTTAAGTGAGTTCAACGTTTTATTAATAAAATCGGATTGAGTTTTCAAACGTTTCAAAATAAAATGTAATTTAAATCAAAAGCAAAGGAGTATTGATATCAAATTCGATGCAAATTACCCCCAGAATAACTTTCTACCCCTTTTTAACCCCGTTAGGCGATGAGTTTCAATAAAATACGAAACACGGCTTCCATCAATTCTGTTAAAGAATCTTTATGCAAAATTTGAAGTAGATTGGACGAAGGAATCTGTCGTACCTTCAAAAATTAGTAAACGAACAAAAAATTATACGTGTTCGAATTATATTTTGGCTAAGATACTTTCAATTCCACCAAAAGTTATTTTATGAATAAAATTTTACTTTTGTTAACAAATATGTCTTTTGTAACATTACCTATCATTATTTAGAATACATTCTTTCATTTTTATTTTATACCAATTTCTTTTATTTAAATAGAATGAAATATAGTAAATTCAAAATTGCCGATATATTGAGTAATAACAGCAAACTAATTATTTTTATTTTAGATGGCGCCACAAGACGTAAAGGCGTTTTTGAGTTTCTAGCTATACCACAAACTAAATGTACCTACCTATTATGATAGCTATGTATGTAACACACCTATCTAACCAACTAACGTAACTGTATTAAAAAAAATTTGTAATTAACAGAAATACCTACTTTGCATACAACCGACGACTGCCCTAAAGCGTCTGCCACGTTCCGGCTGAGTACTCTGTCCATAGGTACCTAAAAAACCCTAAAATTTGTAACCATTTGTGTAAGTAATGTAATGTTTTTGTTATTTATTTGAATAGTTTTTACTTGTGGGATAAAATTATACACACTTCTATGGCTAAGTACTATTAATTTATTTAAAGAAACACACACTGTATTAAACTTAATTTATATACACACTCTACTTAATGTCTACTAATTTATTTACACTCGGTATATTAGTTCTAATTTATTTTTACCACTTGAATATTACACTATTTATCTGCACTATTTAATTCACTGCCCGATTACTAAGAACTTCTGTAAACTGTCTTTTTTTTTTCGGGCCGAGATGGGAAACTCTGTAAACTGTCTGTGAATTAACTCTTTACTGTCCGTTTCACTAATTATCTCGAACTAACTGTTTCAATAATTATTCACGCACTCAAAAACCAGCGAATATATAATCCTTCTAAACTCTAGAAAATTCCAGTACCTTCCGCGCTCGCCCTATGCACAAACAAAGCGAATGTTCTCGAAAGGAGCGCAGCCACCAAAATTTACAGTCGAGGGACAGGACCGGCTTTGAGTTGGTGACCTCGTAACAGTAAGTTGTTTGTACCTAAACATGAGTAGAACATTACTTTTCATTACACCCAGTAGGTAGTATAATACAAAACAAATTTTTAGAATTTTTAAAAATCCTTCCTTAGTGGATGTCTACGTCATACGAGAAATACGTGTGCGAAATTTCAATTTTCTAGCCTTAAGGGTTTGGCCTGTGCGTTGATAGCTCAGTCATTTGCATATATATATATATATATATATATATATATATACACTGTGTTCATTTGAAAAGGACCCACCCTTAATATTTCAAAAATGGGACATATTAGAAAGAAATGCCGAAACACGTCAACTTTTAACTTGAGGGGGAAACTTTTTGGCGCTAATGTCATAAACGTCAGATTCACCCCCTTCCTTCTGGAGATACCCCTTGAATTTTTTCAAATGGCATTAGGTATCAAGTCATACCATGTCTTGTTAACAGTTGTCTTTTCACTATTTGTACATTTTTTATTCTTTAAAGAGTCTTTCGGTCATAACCTAATATGGGGGCATACGAATAGTTGAAAGAAAGCCAATTTTAAACAACGATTAAATAACAATGGAAGGCTGGAATCAAAGGCAAGACAAAATGATTGAATAAAGATTTACCAGACCTTTTAAATGAGGTATGACTTGATACCTAATGCCATTTGAAAAAATTCAAGGGGTATCTCCAGTAGGGAGGGGGTGAATCTGACGTTTATGACATTAGCGCTAAAAAGTGTCCCCCTCAAGTTAATAGTTGACGTGTTTCGGCATTTCTTTCTAATATGTCCCATTTCTGAAATATTAAGGGTGGGTCCTTTTCAAATGAACACAGTGTATATATAGATAGATAGATATCTGCTTTTCCGACGAATGTTCATTTGCATTAAATGGTGGAGTGAACAGACATAATTGTTTCGTATGCCTCCGTATTGTGTTATGATAGAAGAATAAAAAATGTACAAATAGTAAAAAGACAACTGTTAACAAGAAAAAACTGTTATTTAATCATGTGTTCAAAGTGACCACCGTTAACATTCAGGCAATAAGAGTTGAAAAAGAGCCAATTTTAAACAACGATTAAATAACAATGGAAGGCTGGTATCAAAGGCAAAACAAAATGATTGAATAGAAATTTACGAGACCTTTTAAATGAGGTGTGACTTGATACCTAATGCCATTTGAAAAAATGTAAGGGGTGTCTCCAGTAGGGGCCAGTAGGGGGGGTGAATCTGACGTTTATGACATTAGCGCCAAAAAGTGTCCCCCTCAAGTTAAAAGTTGTTTCGGCATTTCTTTCTAATATGTCCCATTTTTGAAATATTAAGAGTGGGTCCTTTTCATATGAACACATTGTATATAATTTAGTTTTGTTTTGCTGATTTGTTACAAATTAAAATTAGTAAATTGGAATTATCCGTAACTCCCAACTGATTGACTTTTCATACATTTTTGTAATCCTCTTGTAGAAGAGAATCCAACAATGCAATAATGTATAGGGTGTTCTATTTAAAAAATTGGGAGTAGTGACCATATGGGGGAGGGGGTTAAAGTTATAACGTCTACATATGAGCTTTATATGATTTTTGACGTGTTTTTTCATTTTTTCATAAAAGTGACGCCTTCAGAATTATGTGGGATGGATATTTTTCATTGAAATGCTCTGTATATGTTTATTATAATTTGAAAAATTAGGTATCCTTAAAAGCATCTTGAATCTTGTCCGCTGGTTATAGGTTATGTGGCATACGACCGCCATGGTTTTATGCCACTTTGCCGCTATCCTTTGAACACCACTGTGAATATGCATTAAATACATTAATATTAGATTACTTACCAAGGCCGAGCTATAACAGCGTTCGCCGCTTCGTACCTAGCACCGCTACTTTTCGCTCTCTAAAGAAAAGGAACTTTCCACCGAGTTCGTACACTATTTTATTTAAAACCATAATTAACTTTTTATAAATACTTAAATTTAGTAAACGTTAACAATTTGACTTAATTATATCCAGTTCACAAGTAGACTACTCTCAATGACAGTTTAAAATTATTGTTTGACACTTCGACACATAAGAGATACCTGTAATCGTTCTCTTAACTGATTGACATTTTTACATTTTTACACAAATGTACCGTAGAAAATTAAAGAAAGATACCATAAGGCCTATAAAATGACAGGCGTAGGTAGTAACCTACTTACGATAGACATTCTACGCAGAAAGTATGACCTTTCCACCCGGGCCGAAAGTAAAAGTCAACAATTGTATATTTTCTAACTTTGAAACCAGTCAAAAATGACGACAACAATTTCAGATGATTATTTCCTTCCTATTAATTTTGACCAATCGCTATCAAGAATTGGTATGTCAAATATAAATTTTAAGTGGAAAAATTACTTAACAACTGTCAACTTAGCTGTCAGCAGTTTTTCCGGAAAAAAAATCGAAAAAATTTTATGCAAGTTTGACAAGTTGCCTTGTAAAAACAAACTTATGTTGTATTAAAATAAAATGTTTATTCAACTCAGGAAATCATCTTACCAAATTTCCCTCGTGCATCTAATTTTTCCTGTGGAAAAATTGGAACACTCGTTTCTAAGTAATCTGTTTCAACAAATAGCATTCGCGAAAGTGGAAAAATCCTCGTCTTCGACTCGGATTTTTAAAACCACTCTCGCTCATGCTATATGTTAAAACAAATTACTTAGAAACTCGTTTTTCCGGAAAAATTAAACGCACTAGGGATATTACCCCCGATTATTTTTTTCACTTGTCAAAATCTGACATTTTGGTGGTATTAACCAATAGCAATACATTATTCTAGCCAATCATTCGGTATTATACTGACTATTTCACTAGAGTAAATTGATAACTGACAAAATTTGAAGGTTTTGAACTGGCAATTTTTTGTCTTGTCGCGGCAATTTTTTGACGTTTAATATATCAAATCTATGTGTATAAAATTCTATCACTCTGTGATAAAATTCAATATAAAATCTTTGTTAGTGGTTTCTAAGGAAACTAAGTTGTTTATTTATTTATTTAACTATCTAAAAATTATTAAAACTGTTTCAAAAATTTAAATAAGTATTATTAACATGAATAATACAAGATTTGGAAATAATTCAATAAATGAGAGTACAATTAAGCAAAAAATACCGCGAAATACAATGAAGACAAAAAAGTCTGCGTGGGAACAGTTTAGAATGTTTCTGGACGCACGTAATTATACGTTAGAAAAGGATAGATACTTCTGAACAAGTTATAGCAAAAAGATTATGATGCAAAACAATCCCCAAAATAATGCTACAACGTACAATTATAATAATTGTACTTTTTACATAAATAAGTAATTTTTTTTTCATGTTATTATTTTTTTGGCTTTGTATAATTGAAGTTTGCAATAAATAAAACGTTCAATTATATGATTTTTTAGTTTTTCTCTCGTGAAATAGTCATGTCGAATACCACTCAATTAAAAATTTTGTAAGGTAAAATTTTTCTCTTGTCATATTCAAGTTTGTTGCTTTTAAGTAATTTTGCTCATGAAATTTAATCCAAAACCACTCGCCTTACGGCTCGTGGTTTTGTTAAAAATGTCATTCGCAAAATTGCCAAGCAACAAACTTTCATGACAATCGAAAAATTTTGCCGACAAAATTTTCACTCTCGTGGTATTATATATGATAAAACTGCTTCCTCATCGATAATACCTTGTTTACATTGAAACGTCAAAATTTTACTTTGAATTTGTCATTATTGACAACTAAAAGTGCTTCGAAGTTTATTGAAAAATAAACACAAACCGATTCAGTGCCATCACCCAAGAGAATATTGAACATTTAATACAAAATTCCACTCCACAAAACACAATAAAATCCAAAAAATGTATATGGAATCAGTTTGAAGCATTTTGCAGAATCAGAAACTACCAACTACAAAAAAATACGAGTATTCAAGAAATTGCAAAAATTCTAGAAGACTGGGCAGCAAATATGAAAAAATGTAACGGCGAAGATTACAAAGAATATACTTTGAAAACCATACGGAATGTAACAGCCAAGTTGATACAGGAAAAATACTACCTAGAATTCAATATAAACTTCAATCCTTCTTTTAAATTGTTGAAAAAAATAATCTTCCCAAATACAACTCGTTCTTCAAATTTTATCACATAATTTTTTATTTTCATGACTCAAACTTGTTTATTTGAGGCAAAAACATTCAAACAAACCGAATTTAGATAAAATCACTCGTCCTAACGGACTCGAGATTTTATTAATCGGTTTGTTTTCATATTTTTGCCAAATAAACAAGTTTTCGTGGAAAAGAAAAAAAAATCGATAAAATTTGAAGCACTCGTGGTATTACCTTTGATTATTTTTTTCACTTGTCAAAATCTGACATTTTGGTGGTTTTAACCAATAGCAATACATTATTCTGGCCAATCATTCGGTATTATACTGATAAAACTGCTTCCTCATCGATAATATCTTGTTTACATTGAAACGTCAAAAATTTTGAAAAAAATAATCTTCCCAAATACAACTCGTTCTTCAAATTTTATCACATAATTTTTTATTTTCATCACTCAAACTTGTTTATTTGAAGCAAAAACATTCAAACAAACCGAATTTAGATAAAATCACTCGTCCTGACGGACTCGTGATTTTATCAATCGGTTTGTTTTCATATTTTTGCCAAATAAACAAGTTTTCGTGGAAAAGAAAAAATTATCGATAAAATTTGAAGCACTCGTGGTATTACCTTTGATAATATTTTCTTGTTTCTTACATCTTCAGTAGTCGGGTTCTCGTTTTTAACTTACTTTATAAATTAAGCTCGTAATGGTAAACGAAAGTTAAATTAATTAGAAGAAACTATTCAAGGACTTATGGCCTTATGCACTGTTTACACTTAAATTCGTTTAAGCATTAAACTAACTTATAATTGAGGCTATGAAAAGCCAAGTGGACTAACCCACAAAATTGTAGTTTTCTTTTTTTGATACCATTTGAATTTTGAAACCCATATCTATCAACAGCAAAGTGGACTAAGTCACTTTTTAAAATAGACCGCTAGATGGCAGTGCTATCGTTGTTTTGCTTTTTCGCAATTCACATATTCATTAAAAAGCATAGTGGACTATCCATCCGCGTTTAGTCCATTGTGCCGCAGTCAGCAAAGTGGTAAACGTGACAGAAGCGTGTATTTATTTTGTGTTCAAATTGATAAGTTTTTGACTAATTTTAATATTCTACAAATTTGTGAATACTATGAGCGATATAATTGACCGTAAGTACTCTATTAATAATTAATTTTTCATGAAAAAGAATGAAAATAATAATTTCTTGGCTATGATGCTATTTATTATGTGTTTATTTTTTGAGGTTATTTTTATTTTATTTATTGATTACAAACATTATTATAATAAATACAATCCTAAAAGTAAAATAATAATAGTACATTCAGTTTAATAATTGTAAAATGAGAGTTATTCATTATTTTTTACTGTTAAACAAAATGAAAATATTTTGCAGAGTCGGACTCGGAACCATTTGAGGAGTCTGGTTCGGAATCGGACTCGGAACCATATCAGGACTCTGGTTCGGAATTCGTGTTTTCAGATGAAGATTATGAAGAATCATCAGACGAACCTTCTGTTACTGACCCACCAACAACATCCAGGGATGTTAAGAGTAGAAAGCGAGTTCGCCATGAAAAAAAGTGGAGGAGAAGTGTTGCCAAGAAGAAACGATGTGCTGGTGAAGAGTATACAACTAGATCCAATAGAGTTGTTCCTGCAAAGTCTTTCAGTCCATGTGTATGCGGTTGTAAACATCACTGTAACATTTTGATTCCCGAGGAACGTCAAAGAGCTTTGCATCAGCACTTCTATTCATTGGATAACTTTGATTTTCAAACCGCGCACCTGTTTTCCTTAATCAAAGTTGAAAATAAATTGCGCACGTACACTGGAAATCCACAAAGTAGAAGGGAAAAGACGAGAATCTTCCTACTACCAGACGAAAATGGCGCAGAGCGAAAAGTCTGCAAAAAATGTTTTCAAGCTGTGTATCAGGTTTGTATTTTTTATGTTTCAGTTCAGAAATATTTTAATAAATATGTTACCCTCGAATTTCTCTTGATGTTTTAATTTTTTTCAGGTTTCTGCTGGGAGAATCGACAGACTCTTGAAGAACAAGTCAGCGGGAGCACATGCGCCTCAGGACCGTCGGGGCAAACATATTCCAAGTAATAAGACACCCATTGCGAAAACAAACGAAGTAAAGTCCTTTATTGAAAAATTTCCATGTTACGAGTCTCATTATTCACGTGAGAAAAGCAATCATAGAAAATATCTAGCACCGAACTTAAGCATAGGAAAGATGTTTGAGCTGTATAAAGCTGAAACAATGGATCCTGTTACATATGCTATTTCCAGAAGAATCTTCAATACAGAGTTCAACTTACACTTTCACCCACCTATTTCTGACTCATGTCGAAAGTGTGACTTTTTTAATATCAAAATAAAGGCATCCAATGAAGAGCAGAAAAAACAACTTGAAAAGGATCTAGAATTCCATCAGAGGAAGGCCAAAGCAGCAAGGGATGGCCTGAAGCATGATATTCAACGTGCAAAAAATGGTGAAGTTTCTGTTATATGTTTCGATTTAATGAAAACATTACCGACACCTGTCTTAACGACTGGAATTTGTTATTATAAGAGGCAATTATGGACGTATTGTTTCAACGTCCATGACATGGGTACTGATAGTTCCTATATGTTTATTTGGGACGAAACCGTCGCATCTCGGGGACCCCAAGAGATCGGTTCCTGCCTGTTGCATTATATTAAGAATTTTCCAACATCAAGAAAAATAATCATGTATTCCGATCAGTGCGGGGGCCAGAACCGTAATATAAAACTGTCGCTGCTCTGTAATTTCATTACGGCATCTCCGACATTTCATCCACACATTTTTGTACCTTCAGATTGGATTTCGGTCATAGAAAATGCTAGGAAGAAGAAACCATTTAAGGTAATTCAAATGACTTCATCTGACTTTGTGTCGACTAAACCACTGGAAAGTAACATTACGAACAGAAAACAGTCGGAGACAAAAACCAAGGTGGAATGGCTGAAAATCCAATGGTTACGGTTTAACAAAGAATCTCCTGATAAAATTCAATATAAATATTCGAACAACGAATATGTTAGTCATGAAACTGTCGATATACGTAAACGAGGATCACGTTCGACAGAACTTATTACACTTCCACTACTGTACCCCAAGGGTAATGTAATAAATGAGGCCAAAAAGAAAGATTTACTTCAACTAATTGAATTTATTCCACCCGTACATCATGACTTCTACAGAAACATGAAAGCATCTGCCCAGGCGACAGGTGGAGAGTTACTAGAGGAACAAGATTAAGATTAATGTAGATACTATAGGTTGAAATAAATAAGAAGTTTTTTGTTATTTTCGCTAATTTTAAGTGCTGTAATAAAATAAATGCAAAAAATTTAATATTTTACTACTACTATTCCGAAAAAATAAACAGAATCATATACAACAATGTGAACTAATCCACATGATCATCAGAGAGCAAAATGGACTAATCCACATTAAAATCTAAGATTGAAATCATAACTTTATTATGTTGTCATTTTTAGTTATATTCAGTCACTTTTTACATGGTAAAGCGAATTGGAACCAAAATAACCATTAAAAAAAAATATATGTGTCGGTCCATTTTGAACAAAACTTTACAGCCAATTATCTCCATTATACAAATTTGGGGTTAGTCCACTTGGCTTTTCATAGCCTCAATTTTGAGTTGGTATGCACCATCGATTCTATGGAAGTTAAACCAGTTTAAACGCCAAATATTGTAGGTTTAACTTTAAACTTTCGTCGGTATACTGGTAAAAGCCGCTAACTGCAAGAGATTTCAAACTGAGAAAAATAGCTTTAAAGTTTTTGTTATTTTAGGAGTTTAGATGATGGTTAGAATTATGTTTTCTCCACGATCATCACACAATTTGCCAATTCTGAAATCAAATTTAATTACAGAATGCTGGAATTCTCTCTCTTGAGATTGAAGAAATATTCTGCAACACCTCTGCCCCCATGCAATTTAAATGTATTTACATTCTCTCTCTTGTGATAGAATAATATTCTCACACTGGTAAGCAATAATAACATTAGCCTTGACGCAGTTGATTGTCATCGTAGTGTCAAAACTTGAGTAAGTGTCAAAATTATTGCTGTCACGTAACCGTAACCTAACCTAACCACGCAATTGTTGAAAATACCACCAGTTTTTTATATCGAGAACTGTACAAATATAACAATTGATACAAAGTAGAATGTTTCTTGGATTATTGAGTGTTTACCTAATATAATAATAGTGATTCAGAACTTCAGAACTAACACTGCGTTTTGTTGATCTACGAGTATTGTATGTTCGGCAATTGTTAGGCAACTTTAAGTCTATCCTTTCCGAAATGTTGAAGTGGAGGAATGTTTCGGACATATCATAATTAAAATATATTTTTGATTTTTCGCCTTTAACATACTTGAGACGCTTAATTTTCATCCAACTTACTGTGTTACCTTCATTGTCAATAGTACGGTTTATAATAATTTTTTCAGCTAGTTTTTTGAGGTCAAAAAACTCATGACATTTAAATTCTTTAACTGTGTATGGCTCAATAGTTACTTTATTAGGCCCTTTTTTAATGCTACGTTTTGCATGAGCTCTTTTAAATATTGTTATCATCATGATGATATGTCAATATCGAAATAATTATCAACATATTAGATTTTTAATAATTTTTTCATTAAATAGAATAGAATAGAATTAATTAGAAACACTTAGTTTCATTTAGAAAAGTAATATGAGTAGATTCCACAAAGTAAGGGTCCAAACAGTAAATTCCATTATATGGAGGGTTAAAACAATTAATATGTATGCAATATGATTGTTGTACACAAGTAAAACCTACTATTTGTCGCTATTGGGTTTTACTTGATAATGATATTTTCAGATGTAAACCAGAGATAAGTAGGGGAAGGGTGTACAAAATGACATAGTCGGGTAAAATGACATAGTGCTTGTATATACTGGACTCATCGTTCGGGAGTGTTCGGAAACGAATATGTTATTGTAGCGTGGGTTCCAGTCATGCCAATTCACATATTGCTCCGAAGCTCACGAAGCACGTCCGATTTTTCAATATTTGACATCAAAAAGTTTTTGGCGCGCTATATTAAAATCTGCACAACATTTTTAGTGTGATAAATTGGTAAGTTAAAATATGTATGATAAGTTATGAGAATGATTGCTTTTATGTTTGCATATTTCAAATTAAGTTAATAAGTTATTGTTTTGTCAAAAATTGTATTTGTTTGAATTAGGTTTGCGTGGGGTGAAATGACATAGGTGTAAAGAGGGCAAAATGACATGCTATGTCATTTTGCCCGACCATAGATAATAAAAGAGAATGTGCCTTACAAATGGATAAAAATGCGTTGTTTTCGCAGATTATGCAAGAAAGACCAATAGGCAATCATGGGATGCTGATTCTATGCTAAAGGCAATAGAAGCTGTTAATAAGGGTGAAAAGGGGTGGATCAAGGCATCAAAACTTTACAATTTACCTCAAGCAACCCTAAGGAGACATGCTTTGCAAAAAAATAAAAATTTACAGAAAGGGGAAAAACGACTGGGCAGATTTAAACCAACATTACCCATAGAAATAGAAAGGCAGTTGGTTGAACATTTAAAATTGCTAGAGTCGAGGTTCTTTGGACTAACAAGACGGGGCGTTTTAGAGTTAGCCTATAGTTTAGCAGTAAAAAATGGGTTTGAACATTCTTTTAATAACCAGAAAAAGGCCGCTGGAAAGGACTGGTTGAGAGAATTTCGGAGAAGAAATCCAGATATAACACTTCGTAAACCCGAAGCCACATCTGCAACAAGAGCGCAGGCATTTAATAAACCTCAAGTGGCTCAGTTTTTTAAGGTGCTAGAGGCACCTTGCAAAAGGAAAAGATTGATCCCATGAAGATATATATTGCAGACGAATCTGCATTATCTACGATACAGCGCATGCAGAAAGTGTTTGCTACAACCGGTAGGAAACAAGTAGATGCAATTACCAGCGCCGAAAGAGGTTTGCACGTCACGGTTGTTTGTTTCATGTGTACTAACGGGAGCTATATTCCGCCTGCCCTAATTTTCCAGCGAAAAAATATGAAAAAAGAGTTAACTGACCATACACCTGCAGGAACTTTATGCATTCCCCAGGAGTCTGGCTGGATGACTGGTCAAGTATTTTTACAATGGTTGCAGCATTTTCAAAAATATGCCAAGGCATCTCGAACAGAAAAGGTTTTGTTAATCGTGGATGGACATTCAAGCCACGAATATCTTGATGCCCTTCTATACGCCAAAGAAAATGGCATTGTGCTTTTATGTTTGCCACCTCACTGTACACATCGCATGCAACCTCTGGATGTTGCATTCTTCGGTCCACTCAAAACCTATTAATACCAAGAAATAACCAAATGGCTCAAAACTCATCCTGGTCGAGTTGTGACACAGTTTCAAATTGGTAGTCTGTTAAATGAAGCCTATGGAAAAGCAGCTAGTGTTCAAAATGCTACTCATGGATTTGCCAAAACTGGTATCTACCCAATAAAACCCGATGTGTTTCAAGCATCTGAAACTACAAACATTGCAGTTGATAATAGTATCCAACCAGCTGCAAACGTTCATATTGATAACAATGCACAACCTGGACCTTCCTCTTCTACCATAGAACCTCCTACTTCTACAACGGCTCAGAAAAACTTGCAAAATCCAACAAGAGGCGTTTTACTTTTGGTTACTCCAGCTGATTTGAGTCCAGTTCCAGTTGGACCATTTGTTTCAGGCCAGGGAAAAAGAAAGCCAAGGAAACGTCAAGGCACTTCTGTTCTAAACTCAACTCCAAATTTGGAAGAGGCGAAGGAAAAAAACAAACCAAAATTAGAGATCCCAGAAAAAACAAAAGTCGTTCAAGAATCCGAGTCGGAAACAGAAAGAGACCCTTTTTCTGCTGATGAAGAAGATGATGATGGTGCATACATTTATTGTACAGAACTGTACAAATTTTCTAAAAACGGTGAGCTGTGGCTATGCTGTTGTTCGTGTCAAAAGTGCAACTTTGGTAGTTAACAGGTTTTACCAGTATACAGACGAACTGTTCTTTTTGACACTTGGGTAACTTATGTCAATGTCTAATGAAAGGACTGTCAAGAAAAAGTTGTTGATTCTAATTATTTAAACTGTTGCACGTTTTATCGACGAAACACATGTAATTCGGAATTCAAATAACAACCATCACATCCCTAACTGTAAACGAGAGTACTCAAAACTCAAATAACGTAGATCACTGTCACTAACGAATGTTTTTCACACAAATTTTTCGACGTTGTCAAATTTCTTTCAGGTTTAACTAAACTTCGTTCGGTGCATACAAAATTAACTATTTGAACCAGTTTAGTTAAGCGGGTTTAGTACTACAAACGGTGCATACGTTATAATTGCATTTAGCGTTATTTAGCATATTATTATTTATGAATCTAAAAATAAAATAGATGATCTGCGGTCACACGTCAACAATTTAATAACATCGAATTAGTTCGTTTTCACAAATCGATCCTTTTTTCTTGGTACTGGGGTGATTAATTACCCTTCCTCAAGGGTACACGAAATAATATTAACACGTTGAGCGACAGTTCTTCATTTTGAGAGTTATTAATTGTGACAATATTTCTTCTTTGTAATTATTTTAAAACGCTGACTTTTTTATGTGATGATAAATGTCTTGCAATTTGGCAATATATTACCAACACAAGACTTGCTTTAAAACTGCGAAAGAAAAATACTCATCTTTGTAAATAATTTTCTGGTTATAACATAAACTAATGGCAGGGCCTATTCATAAAGTGTTAAAAATATGCGTGCAAATCAACAAAAAAGTAAAGTTGGAAAAAACGAAACACTAATCAACTCTGCGAAGGACACTTGACTGTGTGAAAATAAATTTATCGATTTCAAATCAACACTTTATTTAGTAATAGGTACGAAAATGATTGTTTAAGAATGCATTCATTTAGAAAACAACATTAAATCTCTCTTGCAGGTTTGCACATCATATTCTAATACGTTTTTCAAAAATTTCAAGGATTAAAAACAAAGAAGTAAATTAAAATAAAAAGTCGAGAAGTTTAGGGATTTTTTTCATATTACTGTTTGTTTAGCTAATATAAGATTTTTGCGTTATTTTATGGACGCACTGTATAATTTTCACTGTATATGTAGTCAGTAAGTTCATCTGATTAGACAATTCCTTTGCTCTCCGGGTAAATGTGATGCCGAAGCAGTGGTGTCCTGTAAGCATTTAAGAAATTATTTCACACGCCGTCAGACGTCTACTGTTCATGCGCCTTACAATATCTACTGCCACCCCTTCAAAACTATTAAGTTTAAATTGTCCAAAGAATCGATCAATATATTAGGGTGCATATCATGGCAATTCCTGAACATTGAAACGACCGTTTTTCCATTCGGTGATTCGATAAATTGAAATTTTCTTAAGAAGTTAATGTATATTTACATCTGCGTATAAAGTATGTGTAATCTTTTAAAAACTCCCCCTTGCCCTGCTTAACACAAATATCCATCGGACTGTAACTTATCAAAAATATAAATCGAGTATCAAAATTAAATATGATTTTAGATTTCCAATTAATTTTCAAAAACTATGGACTACAGTATTTATACAGTGTGTAAAAAAAAGATAAATTCATTATTTCGGTTACTGTACATAATTATAAAAAATTTTAAATTATAAATTGACATTCTTCAACGTGAAAATACGATCCCTATCTTCAACCACCTTCGAATGACTGGAACAATCCCCAACTTTTTAAATGGGAAGTATAGGCTTGTGATATATCGTTTGAAAGGTCTCTTCATTCTCTATTCAAAAATGTTATCGTTTTCAAGTTTATTACAACAATTAAGATAGAATAAAATAAAATCATGTGGTTACCGAAATTCGCTACAATACAATCAAAAACTAAAATGTAAAGCAAAACGTAATAAAATGTAAAACACTAAAAAGTTCCCATTTAAAAAATTGGGGGTTGTATTTTTCATTCGAAGGGGGTTGAAGGAAGGGATCGCATTTTCACGTTGAAGAATGTCAATTTATAATTATAATTTGTCATGTTTCGGGATTTTTTATAAATATGTACCTACAGTAACCAAAATGAATTTATTCCGTTTGGCTTTTTCACACTGTATATTAGATATATCAAACAGATCAACAAGAAAAATAATAACATCATATTAATGTAGTAACAATGGGATACAACAATTTCATACAATTAATAAAGCTCTTTGACTCGATCCTTATCTTCAAATTAAAGAAAAAATATCCGGATATCTATATTGGTCTTTATTTTTAAAACATCGTTTTTAATGTCTGGAGTAATTACTGGTTGTCTAATTTATATTAGCCAATTATTTGGAGAAGCGGAAATGCACCAAACAATTGATCATCCAGGAAGTACGTTAAAAACTAGACAAATAATACATCTGCCAAAAACAGAATTGAGCTTCGAGTAGTATCTGATGAAAATTGCGGGTAATTGAATCAGTCGTGGCATTGGTGGTCAATAACGCTTTTCTTTACATCGCATTTTCCGCATTTACTCTATGAAATCAGAAATTTCAAGGAAAATAATTTAAAAATAATTGTGAAGTCCTTTTGACTACAAAGAACAAGTAAAATAAATACATTTATATTTAATACATTAAGTACATGCTACACAAAGTTAAAGATAAATAGTGTAATATTCAAGTGGTAAAAATAAATTAAAACTATTATACCGAGTGTAAATAAATTAGTAGATATTAAGTTAAGGGTGTAAATAAATTAAGTTTCTATAAATAAATCAATAGTAATTAGCGATAGTAGTGTGTATAATTTTATCCCACCCGTAAAAACTATTTAAATAAATAAGAAAAACATTACATTGATGTCGGGTGTGGGGTGATATAAATAATTACGTAAAAATGGCTAAGAGACTAAGTGAGCTGAAAGTGACGGAACTAAAAGCAGAATTGGAAAATCGCGAGTTGGAAACGTCCGGAAAGAAGAGTGAGTTAGTCGAAAGATTGAAAATAGAACTGGAAATTGACGGCTTGGATCCGGATACATTTTTATTCAACGACGAGGCTTCCACCTTAATCTCGTCAATTTCTGCTAACATTTCCGCTGTGGACGAGAAGATTTTTGCTATAAATAACGATATTTCCGCTAACATTTCCTCTATGAACGAGAAGATTTTTATTATGAAGAACGATATTTCTGCTAATATTTCCGCTAATATGGAAAACGAGATTTCTACTATGAGGAACGATATTTCTGCCGATATCTCATCAATGAAAAATGACATTGCCGCTGAAGTCGAAAATAAAATTTCGCCTCTAAAATCATACATTGAGAAAATGGAGAATAAGATAACAACGATGGACGAGAAAATAGAGAATAAGATAACAACAATGGATGAGAAAATCCAGGAGTTAGAGAGGAAAATGGCAGATTCAAGAAAACAAGACACGCCAGTAGAAGAAAAAAAGATCGAACAAATAAAACCCTGCAAGCCAGAAACCCACCCCAAGATAGAATATACTGGCAGTTTTGCCCGAGTCAAGGCCCCAACGTTCGACGGAAAGACGTCGTGGACCAACTATGTTAAACAGTTTGAAGCAGCCGCTAGAGCTAATTGGTCCGATAAGAAGAAGGCAATGAACTTAACCATCGCGCTTCGAGGAGATACCTTAGATGTGCTTGAGACGATACCCCTTGAAGAAACGGATGACTTCGAGCAGCTGAAGAAGAGGTTGGACATCCGATATCGTCACGAACATCTAGAACACTTGTACCAATCCCAGCTGAAGAACTCTTCAAGAGTATGAAGTGGATATCGCCCTACTAGTTCGATTTGCTTATCCATCAGCACCGGACAACATGATGGAATGTCTAGGCATCCAGGCCTTTATTGATAGCTTACGTGACCCTGATATGTAGATGACGCTTCGTTTAGCCCATCCAAAAACATTAACTGCTGCTCTTGAATATGAAGCAGCCACGAAGGCTTCGGGATATAACAAAGTTACAACAATTCAGCAAAAAGGTGACGAAGATAGACTGACGAAGATCTGACTGAAGATCTGACGAAGTTCCTGACCCTGCCTTCGAAGAATCGAAGAATTTATGGGCGCATATGGAGGAACCGGTAAAGCTAGATATGGAGTCACTACAGAGCAACAACAAGATTTGTTCAGGTTCCCGGAAGACTATTCACTGGCACACAACATCCCAGTCAGTATCAAAAACGCACGAGGTCCGGCAAGCGTCTTTCGAAAGAAGTTTGGGCATTTAGAAAAACTTGCAGAACAGATTCCAACCTCTGGCAATAAACTGAGACTCAAACACAATTCACGGTACGTCTTCTACCTGGTAACAAAGAACGAATTTCAGGATCGATCCACCTATCTGAACCAAGTGCTGGAATCCAACATGAAGAAACTAGCTATGCCCAAGATACAGAACAGCCAGTTGGTTGGCGAGTCATCAGGAATATGGTGGAAGTAATAAGTCGATGATACCGGTGTCCACATATTAATCTGCAGCTATACCCCCCGTTATCAGTATCCGATGAAGACAGTGCCCTGTTATTTCCATACGACCGGAAAGTGTAGAGATGGGTCCAGTTGCCGATTTAAACCTCCAGTCCCGGCTACACAGGAGTTCCAGGAGGGACTTTCTATTAAGGAGGGGGAAATGTTAATACGAAGTCACCAACTCAAAGCCGGCTCTGTCACTCAACTATAAATTTTGGCGAATGCGAAGTCTTCTGGTATGACAGTGTAAATAAATTAGTAGACATTAAGTAAAGAGTGTAAATAAATTGAGTTTAATAAAGTGTGTGTTTCTATAAATAAATAAATAGTAATTAGCCATAGTAGTGTGTACAATGTTATCCCACCTGTAAAAACTATTTAAATAAATGAGAAAAACATTACAATAATATAAACATAGAGGTTCATATGTGATTTCCATGGGTGTGATATTGAATACAGGTATATAAACCTTCAAATTGTCATAATCCGCCTTCGCATTGGTATACAATATTAGCTTAAGCATACCTTATTAATAAGAAAAAAACTACCAAGAAGTAACTTTCAAATCTAGATAAAAAACATCAGTTTGTTTTTATTTGATGAAATTATCGCGTGGTCGTAGGAAAAATATTGTAAATCACTCGCGAGATTGTAGTAATCGACTACTACTCTTGCTAGAATATTTCCCACTCGAATACCTAATACAATTTTCCAAAAAATATTTTTGTTGTTTTAAACTAAAATTGTAGTGACCTGGTGGTCAATTGACGTATGAACGTTGCCTATTCATATCAAGATAAACATCCGAAATAATATAAATTTATTTCATTTCATTCCACTTTCCACATTGCGAGGGTTCAATATACTCCCAAGTCTATTGTATTTTTGAATTGGTGTTTTCCAGTGAAACGACATGCAATTCAAGTTTCCAAAACAATGGTTTTATTACTTTTCATCAAAACATTGTGCACATTTCCCATTCTTATATAGGAAACCTAAAAAACGGTTGTCTTTGAACAGTGAAGAAAATAAATCGATATTTCGAATAAAATGAAGTGGATGGTACATGACTAGAATAAATATATGTGACACTATCACTAACCTTATCCATAAGTAGAAAACAAAAAAGTTACGAGGGGTAGGTACAATAAAAACTAACAGCAATGGAGCTCTTGTCAAGTATTGGTGTTTTGTACCACATTAACATTTTAATGTAACTACATTGTAAAAAAACGTTTTAAAACAAAAGTACCTATATGTATCCTGCTCTTTCTTTCTTGTAGCCAAAGTAGTTGTTGGGGAGATTCAGGAAATTTTAGGGATGTATGTCTATTGGGGTGATTGATTGGAGAATTGGAAGAAAGTTAATTTTTCAAGATAATACGAACTTGATAAGTGCCAACTTTATTAATATTAAACATTTCACAAAATTTCATTTACTGTACATTATAAGATGTGGTACCAATATAAAGCCAATAAATAACCCCAGAATTACATAGAAATGATATATTATATAAAAAATGATATTAATATAAGCTGATTAATACCTGAAAATCATATAAATGTTGTGTAAGAAATGATTGTAGTTCCAACAAAACTAATAACGCATAAACCAAATTGAAACAATAACATATGTATATACAGGGTGTTTCATAGTTAAACCACCATAGGTTAACTGCAAGTAGAGGACACTTTGGTGGTTCCAAATAGCCTTGGTTAATTGGTCTAACATAATTATTAACAGAGAACCAGGGTGTTTTATTCATTTAGTCCAATGATTTTGAAGGCCATAACTTTAGAACCACCGTATATATTCCTTTCATTTTTGGTAAGGATATATTGCATTGATAACACAATAAGATAGTGTAATAAAAATAATTATAATCCAGGTCTGGTTTGAGAAAAATTTGCAAAATTCGATAATCTCCAAAACAACACCCTGTATATCAGAATTTTCAAAATCCAATAGATTATTCGAAGAGAACAGAAAAAATAGAGCGGCACCAAAATATTTTTCGAAGTGCACATCCCGTTTCACTGCTTAACTTTTAATGTCAAAGTTATTTAAATGTATCGTTGACATTTTCGTACGTAATAACTTTAGAACCACCCTATAGATTTCTTTCATTTTTGGTAGGTGTAAGTTACATAAGCATCAAAATCTCATCATGTAACAAAAACAGTTATAATCCAGGTTCGGGTTAAGAAAAAAAAATATTTTATCAAGATTTTTATAAATCAATAGTTTATTCCAAAAGAACAGAAAAAATTGAGTTACACGGAATGTCAAATTATTTTAATAATTGTTCGAAATGTCTACCATTTTGTTCTATGCATTTACGAGCTCTTTTAAAGATGTTTTGTGTTGCTCGTCTTATCATTAATGGATTTGCCCTGATTTCCTCGCAAGCATCATCAATTCTTTGAATAAGATCTTCTAAGCTGTTTATCTCAGTAGAGTATACTTTGGCTTTCAGATATCCCCAAATATGATAGTCCACTGGGTTAAAATCCGGCGACCGGCAAGGCCAATTATTGGGCCCGCCCCTCCCTATCCACATGTTTCTAAAATTCTCGTCTAGAAAATTTCGCACAATTACCCTAAAGTGAGGCGATGCACCATCGTGATGGAAATACATTCCTCCAATTTCCTCATTTTCTACATATTTTGCAAAAAAGCAAAATAGTCGTCCCCTGTTAATGTACGGGGTAAGACATATGGTCCAATAAGGTGATTATCTAAAACTTCACACCAAACGTTAACCGAAAACCTATACTGCGAATGTGTTTGTCTTGTAGCAAAAGGATTTTCATAATCCCAAACATGGGAATTTCGTAGATTGTAAACCCCATCCCTTGTAAATGTGGCCTCATCAGTGAATAGGCACCTGCTAACTATTCTTCTTCTAAGTATCCACCGACTAAAGTCCAATCGCGGTTCCAAATCACGTGGTTCTAGTCTTTGAACCCGTTGAACATGATAAGGGTAAAAGCTAAATTTTTTAATCTCCTCGCGGTAGTATGGGGTACATTTAATGCGTGGCCAATCCTTCTTGTACTGATTGTTGGGTTGCTGTCAACCATATCTGGAACAAAATGAAATTATGGCACTGGAGGAGACTAATTTAGTATCACATATTAATGTATTAATGTAATGAACAAAAAAGAAATTTTTAATCGAATCTTAGTCTTAATATCTATTAAATAAAATTTTATATCTTTACTTTACCTAGTATATCATCTTCAACATTCAAGTGTTGTCTTTCACCATAATCATTGGTTGTCGCTGTAGGAAATCTACCATGTTGCCGACTGTAATCAAATACTCTCGAAAATGTCTGGTAATGAGGAGTGCGACGATTAGGAAAGCGTCTTTCATATTCCCTTACTGCTTCTCTACCATTTCCGTTACAAAAGCCATACACAAATAGTATATCTGCATATTCTACATTTGTAAATTTATGAGGCATAATTAATTATTATTCAAAATGATCTAAATTATTTCGTGCGTAATTTACTAACAACAAACGATTAACTACCAATAACAAAACGAACTGTCAAAGTTTTCCGTACTTCAACAGTCTACGCCTATTTGATAATTTTTCTGTTCCTTCAGAATATTAGACCTACTTGATAATTGTTAATGATTTTGACTTGAATATTTTAGTAAGTGTGCACTTCGAAAAACATTTCCGTGTAACTCAATTTTTTCTGTTCTTTTGGAATAAACTATTGATTTATAAAAATCTTGATAAAATATTTTTTTTCTTAACCCGAACCTGGATTATAACTGTTTTTGTTACATGATAAGATTTTGATGCTTATGTAACTTACACCTTCCAAAAATGAAAGAAATCTATAGGGTGGTTGTGAAGTTATTACGTACGAAAATGTCAATGATACATTTAAATAACTTTGACATTAAAAGTTAAGCAGTAAAACGGGATGTGCACTTCGAAAAATATAACGGTGCCGCTCTATTTTTTGTGTTCTCTTCGAATAATCTATTGGATTTTAAAAATTCTGATATACAGGGTGTTGTTTTGTAAATTATCGAATTTTGCAAATTTTTCTCAAACCAGACCTGGATTATAATTATTTTTATTACACTATCTTATTGTGTTATCCTTACCAAAAATGAAAGAAATATATAGGGTGGTTCTAAAGTTATGGCCTTCAAAAGCATTGGACTAAATGAATAAAACACCCTGTATCTCTGTTAATAATTATGTTAGACCAATTAACCAAGGCCATTTGGAACCACCAAAGTGTCCTCTACCTGCAGTTAACCTATGGTGGTTTAACTATGAAACACCCTGTATATAAAATATATCAATGTTAGGCAATAAATAACCTTAAATTACACGAAAAATATAAATTATGTAAAAAATTATATCAATCCCATAAAACGAATAACGCAATAACTAAATCAATTACTCAGAATACAATACATACATAAACACATTACTGAGTTCACTTGTTATAAAGATTTTGTTTATAAATTTTTACAGCAATTTTAAAATTTTGTTGCAATTTCTAAAACATAGGTATGTATCTCTTCTATACCTTCAGTGTATCCGTAATAATCAGAATGTCGCCAGACAGTTCTCCATTTTTGGCCTAATTTATCGAAACATATTTAACATAAATCTCACCAAATTTGTATCCGGTTTAGAAGACCATCTTCACTTCTTTTTTCATTCCAAGATTGTGCCAGTATAACATATTATAATGACGCCACTTTCTTTACTTTTGGTCATCCTTCATTTATTATCACGTTCTTCTCACTTACTTCCATTTCAATATTTTCGATCAACATACATCTACATTTTTTTGTAATAACACTACATAACCTGCTTATATAGATTATACTGTCCTGTCAGTTTGATTTCCCAAACTTTTTTACACCTTGTTATCTTGTGTATAATTTTGTAAAATCATTAAAGGAATTTTAAAATACTACCCATTTTTACAATGTCGGTTATTTAGGATTCTGGGTTATTCCATTTAAAAAAATTTTACGGACGCACTGTATATTCAAGTTTTAGAATCGACCACTAGTTGCATTATTAAGAAGTGCCTTAGTATTTTCGTAAAATTTTTCAGTTGATAGTACAGCTAGAGCATGAAAAACAATATCCAGATGTTTAATGTGTCACATGATTTTTGCGGTATTAAGTATTATTAACATTGCTTTAAATCCATTAATCGAATTTTTAATAAAGCACCATTAGACTTTCTTCAGTCGTGTTACATAGCTTTGTCATTTGGCAAAATTTTGTACGCCAAATATATTTTTCAACCATGGAACTACCTATAGTCATTAAACTCGTCAACACTGTACCATCAGTCGCTTTTTGTTACTGAGCAGCCTAGACTTTCCCATAGTCATTATGAACTTGTCGGATTTGACATAGTCTAGTCCTCATGCATACGACACCACGTTGTACTTCGCAGTGCAAAAAACGCCAGAATACGATTATTTATTATCTATCTATCGTCTGATACAAACTCTTTCATTTATTTAAAACATTACTCATACTAGAATGACCAAAAAACGTAGAAGTATTGTACAAGTCAGTAACCAGTACCCAATTTTTTTTCAAACAAATGCCTTGAGAGTAAAACTCATATTTTAAAGAGCCACCAATTTGAAATTGTTGATCAGACTATAAATCTGCTTACGTAATACTTGAACGCACCAAAATACAAAGTTCGTATTCTATTCAGGATCAATATGAAAGAAGAAATGTAGGGATAAAACTAAAATTCAGCGATAGATGAACTCGGTCAAACCTAACAAACCAAAACAATTGGTTGAAATTGAAATAATGATTATCTGATATAAATAATAAATTTTAATATGTGCCACTTTTTAGTTTTTATAACTAAAATTTAATTATTCATCACACGCAATATAATATGAACAATCCAAAAATTTAGATTTTCAGTGGAAGGGAAATTTCAGAACTAATTTGTCTGTAAACTACGCCTTGGTCCTTCGAACCAGGTAATTGGATACAAATATCGTTATTTGTAAATATCAAGTCTGATTGGCTACCGATTTCACGTCAATTTCCCTTCTCAGTGGAAGAAAATTATCACTAGTAATACCACTAGAGGTCAAATTATTTCCAGAAATTTTTTCGAGCTCATGAATATTTTGAAAATTAATATAATTTTCTAAAAATAAACAATTTTCGGATTTAATTTGACCTCGTGTGGTATTCGGTAAGAAAATTCCACACCAAATTGTAATTGAAATAATTAAAATTTATTTTTCGATTTCCAACCACGTCAATTTTCGCCAGGAGATGAAGCAGTTGACACCCGCGAATACTAGGAAATCGAAGTCAAGTGTATGGAAGCAGTTTACAAACTTTCTACTGATTTTAGCAGCTCAAAAGAGCCATTTTAGGACCTAAAATATTATGTTTTTTCATTTTATAGTTACTTGGTTTTACTACAAGTGGTAGAAAATCATATTTTAAAAGGTTTTTCGGAGGGAAATTATTATTATTATGTATATTTTTAAACTAATTTTTGTCAGAACAAGCATTGGGTCGTTCTTAATTTTTTTTGAAATAATTTGCCAATACAATCTAACAAGTGAATTTAGATAAGTTAAGTTTTCCTTCAAATTGAATAAGGATTTTACATTAGATGTATTAGAAAAAAAAGCAAGTGATAATTAGGTTAGGTCCTCCAAATCATTCCGGACAAAAGTGTCACCTCCATCATTTAGAATCCCGTCATCTCAATCGATTATATAAAATTAATTATCGTAAAATTTTCAGCCGTCAATAAACGATCGTTAAAAGAATCTTTTGGATAACGTATTTTTTTATTTCTTGAATACAGTAAGTATATTTTAATTATTTATTAATATTCAGCGAATAATCGACAATTGTTTCCTGGAACAACTTTGCAATATAAGGATTAAGAAATTAATAATGACATATTTTATTCAACTTATATCATATCAATATTTAATTCATCAACTATAGTCTGCTTCTTTTGTAATAGTTTTATAGTACTGCAAGCGCCTCACACGGGAAAAGCGTATTTTCTGGACACGTGATGAAATATACTATTTCACTGATCTTTTTTGGGTTGGCAACGCCAAATGGCTAATGAAAATCTTTTTTACACCTAATCTTTCCACTGGATCTTCTCGCAAATTTGACTAAAGGGAGACGAAAGCACTTTTTATTGGTTTTTAGTCTCTGGTCCATATGGAACGACTGGTGATACGCATAATGTGAAAAGAATTTTTTCGCCTACCTACCTTGCCGGAAAACCAATCATATGAAAACCAAAAATAGGGCAGAAAGTATCGTTTAGCAGCCCAACGCCACGGGTTTTGAAGTTTTTCATCATTTGTTGAGTACTTTGACATTCCATGTAAATTTTTCAATTAAATGTCAGTGAATGTCAAACTTTTTGGTTATATTTTCCGATTTTTTGGTTTATTCAGTAGGCGAAAAACAGTTGTCGCACATGCAGGAAGCGCTTTAGCAGCCCTCGCTTCGCTACGCTTGCTCGTGCTTCTAAGGGCCGATTCTACAATACCAGTATAAAAGTCAGTATATAGTAAATTTTATACCCATTTAGAATAAGACCATCCTTATTTATTATTAATAAGTCGGTTGAAACAAAAAAATTCCAACAAAAATGAACGTCGTAACGTATTTATTAGATGTCACGTTTTTGAAGTTACGTCAAATTTTGATTTCATGTTAATGTCATAACGCAAAATAAGATATAAAAATGCGATATTCTGATGAATCCAAAAAACTTATGCTTAATGTAATAAACTATTTTCAAAACGATTTAGGATCTCGATTTAAGGCAATTCAAAAAGCGTCCGAAGCACTAAAAGTTTCAGAAAGCACATTATATAATCTTGAAAAACCAAACAGAGCTACAGATTTCAAATTTAGAAGAAATATGTCTGCAAGCGTTTCCCGGAGCAAAACCCGAATTACAAAAAATACCCTGCATTGTTTGAGGGAAGTAATTTATAAAATGTATGCGCGAAAGGATAAAATCACAGTAGAAACTATTTTACGGCAATTTATCGATGAGTCTCCAGAAACTAAGATTTCCAAAGGTTCGTTATATTTGGGAATTAAAAAAATGGTTTTTCATTTCAAAAAACAGGATGGAAGAAAACATTTATTGGAAATGCCTGCAGTCAGATTAAAAAGAATATTATTTTTGAACAAATACCATGCTGCTAAAAGCGAAAAGCTCTTTACACCTGTTTTTCTGGATGAGACATGGGTTTTTAGTAAAAGCGGGGACAGAAGAATGTGGCAAGATGGTACTAAACACAGTGATTTAAAAATAACTGGAAGTGGGACACGATATGTAATTGTTCATGCCGGTAATAAAAAAGGTTTTGTGGCAAATGCATCGCTTATTTTTAAAAGCAATAAAAAAACAGGCGATTACCATGATAACATGAACACCGAAAATTTTGAAAATTGGTTTAAACAGCAACTAATTGTAAACTTGGAATAACCATCGTTAATTATAATGGATAACGCAACGTATCACAGTCGCCTGGATGAAGAAATCCCAAGAAAAAGTTGGAGTAAAACACGCATGTTAGAATGGCTCAAAAAAAAGAATATTCCTTTTCCAGATCACATTTTAAAGGATGCTGTTTGGAATATAATTGAAAAGCAAGTTTTGCCAGAAAAAAATTATCATTTAGACAAATACGCTGCCGAGCATGGTCATTGTGTTCTCAGGCTACCACCCTATCATTGCCATTTTAATGCCATCGAAATGGTATGGTCAGAAACTAAAAGGCATTATGACCAAGCTATTACGAAAACTGCAAGGTCACCTACTGAAGTCTTAAAAGTATGGAATGACGTTGTAAAAAATGTACCGGAGCAACACTGGCAGAATTACATAAATCATACAGAGAAAATTATTTCTGAAGCATGGGAAGTAGAAAACAAACTGGACCTACTAAACATCGAACCTATGGTGATCTCTGTATCCAATGAATCCGATGATGAACTATCACTTTCCGAAAGTTATTCTGATTTAGAAACTAATTAAACTTTGCCTTGAAGATCACGTTGTCATTTTTTAAAAATCTAGAATTTGTACTTAATCGAACTCTGAATTGCCATATTTTTTTGAGAAAACTATGTATCTAGTTAATAAAACAATGTTTTTAAAATTAGTGCGCTTCTTTTATATTCTTTTATTCTGTCAACATCTTTAGAATTTTATGAATTTCATAAAATTAATTTGTATTATTACAAACCGCCACTGATAATATGAAATTTCAAGTCACTACGCCAATGCAATAAGAAATATGTCAAGCATTTGACATGACAAAGGTCATAACCTAATTTTTTTCATGCGGGTTCAGATGGTTCAAGAAGCCGCATACGTTAAGTTACTAAAACGGCTGGTACCTCTAAATAGGTATTAATTTTACTATATCATTATTAAATTCTTCTTAATCGTGACGATGACCACTTGTTAAATAAAACGATTGTTGATTATAATCCAAGTACAGTAGATTTATAGTTTACATTTTATTTGATTTATCATGGACAGGACAGGAAAGGTTGGAATAAGCAAATTTATAATTTTTCCTCGACACGCTTTTCGAATAAATGAGTTTGCGTCAATTGGCGTATATTACGAAGCTTTGCATAACTTTGTTATCGAAGCATGTGTCAAATAGTTAAAAGTGAGTATTGGTGAAGTGGTAGTGTAACTTGTGTTCTGAATCGACTATCGCCAACATAGAATTCCCAACTTAGGTATACCATTTTTTGCCTTTTAAACAATTTAAATATATATGCATCTAAATCACATTATTCCTAGAACGACATATTTGTTAAATATATAAGATAAAAATGCTTATTTTAAAAATAAGCCTCGAGGGTAATCAAATGTTTGCGAGCAAAAAAATATTTTTCAGATTCACAAAAACCATGTTATTTAAATACCGAATGAGATGTTTTTTGTATAGTCTCATTCAACTACGTAGAGCCACAGTATTAAAAATAAAAGGCAGCTAACCACCTAAAATGGGATGGAACGTGAAGTATATCCATAATCACATTGATTTTAATTGTCCATTTGTCTAGACATGTTGTATTTATTGTTTGTAATGTTAGGGCGGCCGTACACGAACCACATTTCGTACCACAAAAATATGGCCGCGAAAAGGAGATTATACAGGGTGTTTCATAGTTAAACCACCATAGGTTAACTGCAAGTAGAGGACACTTTGGTGGTTCCAAATAGCCTTGGTTAATTGGTCTAACATAATTGTTAACAGAGATACAGGGTGTTTTATTCATTTAGTCCAATGCTTTTGAAGGCCATATTTTTAGAACCACCCTATATATTTCTTTCATTTTTGGTAAGGATATATTGCATTGATAACACAATAAGATAGTGTAATAAAAATAATTATAATCCAGGTCTGGTTTGAGAAAAATTTGCAAAATTCGATAATCTCCAAAACAACACCCTGTATATCAGAATTTTTAAAATCCAATAGATTATTCGAAGAGAACAGAAAAAATAGAGCGGCACCAAAATATTTTTCGACGTGCACATCCCGTTTTACTGCTTAACTTTTAATGTCAAAGTTATTTAAATGTATCATTGACATTTTCGTACGTAATAACTTTACAACCACCCTATAGATTTCTTTCATTTTTTGGTAGGTGTAAGTTACATAAGCATCAGAATCTTGTCATCTAACAAAAACAGTTATAATCCAGGTTCGGGTTAAGAAAAAAAATATTTTATCAAGATTTTTATAAATCAATAGTTTATTCCAAAAGAACAGAAAAAATTGAGTTACACGGAAATGTTTTTCGAAGTGGACACTTACTAAAATATTCAAGTCAAAATCATTAACAATTATCAAGTAGGTCTAATATTCTAAAGGAACAGAAAAATTATCAAATAGGCGTAGACTGTTGAAGAACGGAAAACTTTAGCAGTTCGTTTTGTTATTGGTAGTTAATCGTTTGTTGTTAGTAAATTTCGCACGAAATAATTTAGATCATTTTGAATAATAATTAATTATGCCTCATAAATTTACAAATGTAGAATATGCAGACATACTATTTGTGTATGGCTTTTGTAACGGAAATGGTAGAGAAGCAGTAAGGGAATATGAAAGACGCTTTCCTAATCGTCGCACTCCTCATTACCAGACATTTGATTACAGTCGGCAACATGGTAGATTTCCTACAGCGACAACCAATGATTATGGTGAAAGACAACACTTGAATGTTGAAGATGATATACTAGGTAAAGTAAAGATATTAAATTTTATTTAATAGATATTAAGACTAAGAGTCGATTAAAAATTTCCCTTTTGTTCATTACATTAATACATTAATGTTATACTAAATTAGTCTCCTCCAGTGCCATAATTTCATTTTGTTCCAGATATGGTTGACAACAACCCAACAATCAGTACAAGAAGGATTGGCCACGCATTAAATGTACCCCATACTACCGCTTGGAGGAGATTAAAAAATTTAGCTTCTACCCTTATCATGTTCAACAGGTTTAAAGACTAGAACCACGTGATTTGAAACCGCGATTAGACTTTAGTCGGTGGATACTTAGAAGGAGAAGAATAGTTAGCAAGTGCCTATTCTCTGATGAGGCCACATTTACAAGGGATGGGGCTTACAATCTACGAAATTCCCATGTTTGGGATTATGAAAATCCTTTTGCTACAAGACAAACACATTCGCAGTATAGGTTTTCGGTTAACGTTTGGTGTGGAGTTTTAGATAATCACCTTATTGGACCATATGTCCTACCCCGTACAGGGGACGACTATTTTGCTTTTTTGCAAAATATGTTACCAGTGCTATTAGAAAATGAGGAAATTGGAGGAATGTATTTCCATCACGATGGTGCATCGCCTCACTTTAGGGTAATTGTGCGAAATTTTCTAGACGAGAATTTTAGAAACATGTGGATAGGGAAGGGCGGGCCCAATAATTGGCCTTGCCGTTCGCCGGATTTTAACCCAGTGGACTATCATATTTGGGGATATCTGAAAGCCAAAGTATACTCTACTGAGATAAACAGCTTAGAAGATCTTATTCAAAGAATTGATGATGCTTGCGAGGAAATCAGGGCAAATGCATTAATGATAAGACAAGCAACACAAAACATCTTAAAAAGAGTTCGTAAATGCATAGAACAAAATGGTGGACATTTCGAACAATTATTAAAATAATTTGACATTCCGTGTAACTCAATTTTTTCTGTTCTTTTGGAATAAACTATTGATTTATAAAAATCTTGATAAATTTTTTTTTCTTAACCCGAACCTGGATTATAACTGTTTTTGTTACATGATAAGATTTTGATGCTTATGTAACTTAGACCTATCAAAAATGAAATAAATCTATTCGGTGGTTCTAAAGTTATTACGTACGAAAATGTCAATGATACATTTAAATAACTTTGACATTAAAAGTTAAGCAGTAAAACGGGATGTGCACTTCGAAAAATATTTTGGTGCCGCTCTATTTTTTCTGTTCTCTTCGAATAATCTATTGGATTTTAAAAATTCTGATATACAGGGTGGTGTTTTGGAGATTATCGAATTTTGCAAATTTTTCTCGAACCAGACCTGGATTATAATTATTTTTATTACACTATCTTATTGTGTTATCAATGCAATATATCCTTACCAAAAATGAAAGAAATATATAGGGTGGTTCTAAAGTTATGGCCTTCAAAAGCATTGGACTAAATGAATAAAATACCCTGTATCTCTGTTAATAATTATGTTAGACCAATTAACCAAGGCTATTTGGAACCACCAAAGTGTCCTCTACTTGCAGTTAACCTATGGTGGTTTAACTATGAAACACCCTGTATACAAAGCAAAAATGGCTTTAATGGTTTGCAGGAATCTGGCAGGGAGAAATTGGGGTTGTAACCCAAAAATCCTGAGCTGGGTGTACACTGCCATACTGTGACCAATTATCACTTATGGAGCCATTGCGTGGAATAGTAGAACTAGCCTATTGACGAGGAGAGAAAACCTCTCCAAAATGCAAAGACTAGTCTGTAAAAGCATTAAATTTTTCAGATTGTCGTAAATTAGCGACAAAGGAACCACATTTTCTCGTCGATATCAACTTGAAAAAGTAGCCCACATTCAAACTTGTGCCGCCATGAGTCGTCCACTGACAAGCCGACTGCAGCACCGTCCTTGGGCCACTTGCAAAGTGACCCCTTTCTTATCGTCGTCAAATAGTCAAGATGGAACCGTTTCACACAGACACGTTTATTGCCGAAATTCAGGAGTAACTTGTTCAGGAGTTAAATAGCAAGGAAGGAGTCCTAGTGATGGGATGGACCCAAAACCTCTGATATTTTCTTTTTTGGTTACGTCTTTGATGAAGCAACAAAAGCAATAAAGCTTCGTCTATTATACTGCCAAGTATTTTTGTAGCCATATCAACTGAAGCGTTTCAGTGGGTAGCACGGCTATGCACAAACTACTTTTCTGTCAATGTCAAGTTTAAAAAGTGGCTCGTAGAAACAAGGCCTTGGGATCTGAATATTTTTCGACAATACGTCAAATATCTTGTGGTTTCCTTGAAGCTATACTTGTTTCTTCAAGATAACTTCAGCAGCTTGTTATGTTGGTATTTTGAGCAATATCCGACGTTTGAAAGTTTCGAACAGTCAAATTTAAAATATGTACATCTGAATAAAGTATTTACAGGTCGATGCATATTTAAATTGTTCAAAGAACATTTTCAGTTCTGAATACACTGAGTAAAATGTAATGTATAACACCATTTTATTAATCATTGAAATAAAATAAGAATCCGTTTTACAATAAATGTGGGGAACAACAATATCTCTAAAAAATCAAACAGTTACAAAAAAAACAGTATACAACAGTTCTGAATATTTGAAATGGTATTTTAATGCAACACCAAGTTCTGAAACTTGATCATAAAGCCATTAGAGTTACAAAATTGTATCAATTATACAATCTCGGGTTGTTAAATTAAAAAGACCATTAATTCAAAAACTCAGAAACATTCAAGTGGAATATAAATAACAGTAGTTCAAGCAAATATTTTATATCATGTGTAACATATAATAAATAATTTCTTGAAAGTCGTGATCGACGATTTCGTAAGTTTTAATAATTGAAATAATTGTACTAATCAAATCATAATAAAAAAATTGAAAATAGTCGAATAATTGCAAAATACAATGAAGTTTGGAAGATGTCAATATACTAATTTAAATTATTTGCAAATAAACTTTACATTCAAATTAGTACTAGTTAAAATTATTGTTTATGGTTTATTTAAGATAAAAAGACGATGACGTCATTTTTAGTTACTTTCCTGCTTAACGGAATAAATATAAATTTACCAACCGTAAATACAATGTATACTTAATGGATAGGACAATTTACAGTCTACGGGTTGGCAAAACTTCAAGACGTTGTCAGATCAATTGGTAAAATTCTTCAGTTTAGTTTACAAGCTTTTTGGTGCTTTTGAATCAACAGTTTCTTCCGGATTTGAAGAAAAAATAGTTATTTTAATACCTTATTATTCAGACAAATCAGCAGTGTGTAGTTTAACGCATTAAAATGCCCAAGCAATTAAACAATCAATGTTAAGAGATAGTATCATTTTTGTTGTTATTTTGAACGAAATTGCCAGAGTGGGAACCTGCTTCTCCCGCTTAATGCTGTAAGAGACGTAAGTTATACTATTTACATTAATTATTATCAATATTGTTATATATTTAAATGTAGAAAGATTGAAAGTTTTTAATGTTAGGTTAGGTTGATGAAAATTGATATATTTTTATATAGAATGATTGGTTACTGTTTATTGTATCTTATCCACACTTTTCACATAAATAAATACTTATTGAATAAATCTGAGAATAAACACCTTCGATTCATGTACGAGGCAAATGCCAATAACAAAGAAGAAAAGCCAGATTGACATTTCTAGTTTTCTTAAAGTAAAGAGAAAAAACTATAGTTTGGCAACGTCACAAAAGTTTGTTATGCAACGTCATCGTCTTTTTATCGCAAATAAACCATACCTACACTTAAACTAATCTTACATTACAGCCTTTTTAAAGAAATTGTTGGCCTCTGTTAATAATTGCGCATGCGTTTCGGACATTTTCACTGCAACTTTCAGGCTTGAAAGATATTGAAATGTTTCTAATTTTCAAGGTTATTCACGCGCAACTTTACATATTTTTAGTGATTTTGGATTCTGACAACATAATTATTGTGTTGGTAGTTCTTGTCAAAAAAATCTTGGAAATTTGCAAAAAATAGGCTCAAATGTAAGAAGACCATTTTGCATGCAATAAAGTTGCTGCAAAAAGGCTTTAAAACTAATCTTACATTACAGCCTTTTTGAAGCAACTTTATTGCAGGCAATATAAATTGCATGCAAAATTAAAACCAGTCTTCTTACATTTGAGTCTATTTGTTGCAAATTTCCAAGATTTTTTGACATTAATTTTAAGGTTGGCAGATAATTTTAGAAGTTGGGAGTTTACAGCCAAAACAAAATATAATAGAAATATAAAGTATGGTGATGATTCTTCTTCCACATTTTATAGTCGGTCACTGTACAGAACGACCAACACAATAATTATGTTGTCAAAATCTGAAATCACTAAAAATATGTAAAGTTGCGCGTGAATAACCTTGAAAATTAGAAACATTTGTATATTTTTCAAGCCTGAAAGTTGCAGTGAAAATGTCCGAAACGCATGCGCAATTATTATTCAACAAAGGCTAGCAATTAAATTGCCAGCAATTTCTTTAAAAAGGCTGTAATCTATAACTAATCTTACATTACAGCCTTTTTGCAGCAACTTTGTTGCAGGCAATATAAATTGCAAGCAAAATTAAAAACCAGCCATCTTACATTTGAGCCTATTTGTTACAAATTTCCAAGATTTTTTTGACAATTGTCATTTGACATTATTATTATCACATTAGTATTAAGGTCGGCAGATAATTTTAAAGTTAGGTAGTTTACAACAAAAACAAAATATAATATAAATATAAAGAATGGTTATGATTCTTGTTCTACTTTTTATAGTTGGCTATTATACAGAACGACCAACACAATAATTTTGTTGCAAAAATCTAAAATAACTAAAAATATGTAAAGTTAGAAACATTTCTATATTTTACAAGCCTGAAAGTTGCAGTGAAAATGTCCGAAACGCATGCGCAATTATTATTCAACAAAGGCCAGCAATTGAATTGCCATCAATTTCTTAAAAGGCTGTAATGTAAGACTAGTATAAGATTAGTTTTATGTGAAATTAATTTTATTATGTTTAATGCAAAAATAATCCAGTGCGTTTGGTGTAGAAATAATCAAATTAAGTGTCTTCTTTCAATATCTTTATACCATGGCAGTCAAGCCTCGCCTCCTTATTAACGTATTTATTTTAACGTTTAGAAAAGAACACTTAAACAGCCACATCTTTAATAATTATAAATAACAAATGGAGTATTGCTGCATCTCATTTAAAATATTCTAAAAAGCTGAAAAGTATTATTAATTATTAATATTGTATTATATTGGTTTTTCTGGGTATAACACTTATATCACCTACCATTGGTCCATTAGATTAGTTCCTGAAGAGTTACCTAAAATCGATGGTTCATCAGACGAAATCAGGCACTATTGGTGAATTGTGCTCGCTAATTTTTGAAAACTGTAACAGTTTCCTCCAGATTTTCACAATCTTTCAAATGAGGTGTCACATAAGCTCCTTTACTATTAAAAATATGTAAATATGGTTGTCAGCTGAAGGCTGTTCACAATATATATCCGAAATTTTGATATCACCGGATACTCCAATTAACTAAAAAATATCATATATCAGGTGCGTTCCGAACCTCGCCAATTGAAAGCTTGTATGCTGAACTTGGCGAACCGTCACTATCACTTAGAAGACAGTTGCAAACTTTAACATATTCTACTTCTATCCTAGGAAAAGTTGAACATCCAACCTACGAAAATGTACATACTAGTAAATATCCCAACCCATTTCAGAAACAAAAAAGATCAGACCCTCCTTTTTATGGGAGAGTACGGAAATACTCCTCAGACTTCCACATCGAAAATCCTCCAACATTCAGCAATAGTGTCATATCACGACCATGGCTACACAATCATCCTTGCATAGATAAATCCCTGATCATTCACAAAAAAAATGAAACTCTTGCATCATAAAACGGACGATTCTTTAAATGATTTTACTGATGAAACTTTGAAAAATTGCTTTTCATAAAAAAACTTAATTTTTTTTTAAATAATTAAAAATAGTCTGTCCAGGATTTTTCAAGGCAACCCATTTTTAATATATTTTCTAATATACTAAATTTATTATAAAACATGTTTCATTCTATTATCAGCTCAGTGAAGGTCGGACCTTACTTCGGATCTTCTACTAGTACAATTTATGTGGATCCTATCCCACATCGGAATCCGGGGAAACGAAGAGGCAGACCAGCAAGCAAAAGAAGCCACCGAAAGTGAAAGTGCAACAACAGTGCAAGAAATGACGGCCAATGACCTAAAAATCCACGTCAAGGAAAAAGTGCTTAGTGCGTGGCAGAGTCAGTGGCGAGAATCCAAAGCGAAGTTACGCGAAATAAAAACCGCGAAACCGTAGAAAATGATACCTACAAAACTTCCTAACCAAGTTTTACTAACAAGACTAAGAATAGGTCACACCAGATTAACCCATCAGCACCTGTTCGAGAAAACGAAACCACCTAAATGTGATCTGTGCAGATGTGACATAACAGTGAAACATTTTCTAATTGACTGTATAAACAAAACAATAATCTACCCCAGAACCTTAAAATTTTGTTAGGAAATGACTGTAAAGTAAACTCTCTAGTTAAGTACCTGAACGAAATACAATTAATTCATAAACTGTAAGCGTACCGAGTCGCTAATAACCCACATGGTTGATGCGACTAAAATTGAAAAGTTTCTTTTTCTCAATTACCAAGAACGTAATTAAATATGTTTACTGACTATGCCAAAATGGAAAATTTCACCAATATTGTAACTGATACCATTTGGTCACAAAAATAATATTATGCATTACAAATAAATACGTATAATTTTTTAAATATTTTTCACAGCCACATAAGTATCAAAAACTAATTTCAGTTACCACAAACTACATTTTCTACTTCCAATTTCAAAGTTCAACTATTTTCAATTTTCCCTCAAGACGAATGCATGAAAAACGAACGAAAACTTTTACAAACAAGCGAACTACATATTCAAACCAAACTATCTTGTAGCATTGTTTGAATCGCTATCTGGCCTTGTATTGTGATCTTGAGCAGGCCGGTTAGCTTCAGCCCTTCTTTTTGCGTTCTGGGCGTCACTTCTTGCTCGTCCACGAAGTATAGTATTGGTTTGACGAGGTGTAGGTCTGTTATACCCTTCTTCTTCACTCAGCAAATCCTGTGGACTAGATTCGATCAACTTTAATAACGACTTGAGGTGAGATTCGCCTGTATTGTTATCACTATCTCCATGTTCGGCAGACGCAATTACCAACTCTTGTACAAATCTACTACGCTCCAGTCTTAATTGATCACTTGTAGATTGAAGTGAAAGTTCTTCCAATAAACCTGAAATTGAAACAATACTTTTTTATGTTAGGTTTGAGGTAAGCGGATGTCGGTCCGATGAAACTCAACGCAAGATTTAATCACATGATTACAATTCCATTGGGTATTAAGCATAATTTATAAATTTTACATGTTGGGAATAAAAAATATTACAATTTCCTTCCTTTTTTCCTTCTTGGAGTTATTGCTAGCTCATAAAGATTCTCTGTCAGATTTAAGTGAAAAAGTGATTGGTGTTTGTAATTTTTATACAAATTCCAAATAGAGAAAAACTCATAGTTATTACTATTTGACATATTATATCAATGATGAAATAAAACAAATTAATTTGTTTAAATCTTCATTATTTATTTTGAACTGACGTTCAAATTAAAATTAGTGACGCGTTTCGCTACACAGTAGCTTTTTCAAACTAGTGAAGCTACAATGAAAAACTTTTAATTTATATAGTGCCTTAATACGGAATTCTAAGATATTGACAAAAGTATTAAAAATGGGGATAAGTACAAAAAGTGCCTAAATACGGAATTCTAAGATATTGACAAAAGTATTATAATATATTTAAATAGGGATAAGTACAAAAAGTGTCTAAATACGGGATTCTAAGAAAGTTACAAAGGTATTGAAAAAAGGTACCTGGGAAATTTATCAACAACTATCACATTTTCTAGGTAAAAAGGTTTAATAAGGGAGAATGATTGATATCTATTTGGTCGTTAAGCAGATTACCGGAATATTTGTTTTTGTTAATCTCCAGGGCTTCTAAAAGATTTAATTTAAAGGATTTGGGTTCTACATGCAAAATTTCAAAATTTGAGTCGAAAGTGTGTTGGTTTGTTAATAGATGATTTGAATAGTTGGAATCTAATTTGTTATTGTCATAGCTGCGTTTGTGTTCTGAAATTCTAGTTTTAAAGTTCCTAAAAGTTCTACCGATATACATTTTGTCACAGTTGTCGTTACCACATTTTAATTTATAAACACCTGACTTGTTTAATTTTGAGGATTTAGATTTGTTATTTTTAATGAATTTAGATAAATTGTAGTCAGTTTTAAAGCAAATATTCATATTTAAAGATTCTAAAAATGATTTGATTTTTAAGGATGGTGTTCCAAAGTATGTTAAGCTTTTAAATTGATTATTTTTATTTTTATCTGAAGGATATACTTGTTCTAAAGTGCGTTTCTTTATCTTTTTATTTATGATATTGTCAATTAAGTTTGGATCGTAATTATTATTAACTGCTATTTGTTTAATGATATTTAGTTCTTTGTTGAAATTATTATTGTTTAATGGGACTGTTAAAAGTCTGTGAATCATACTATTGAAAGCTGCTAATTTATGACTAAATGGGTGGACCGAACTATTATGAATTGTAATGTCTGTATGTGATGGTTTGCGAAATATAGAAAAATCATGTTTATTGTTTATATTTGAAATTGTAAGGTCTAAAAAGTTTACAGACTTATTTTCTTCATGTTCTACGGTAAATTTTATATTGCTATGAAATTATCAACAAGAGTTGAAGTTTCTTTAGGAGGTATACTAGGGAATAGATTAGTTACATCGAACGATATGAATTTAGAATTGTGAGGTAATTTTATATCTTGAATATCATTAATTAATTCCGTTGAGTTTTTAATAGAAAATCGAGGTTTGAAAGAACAATATTTAGAAATTATATCTATGAGAATCTTTGAAACTTTAAATGAAGGTGCTGTGAAAAAAGGTTAAAGTTTCAAAGATTCTCATAGATATAATTTCTAAATATTGTTCTTTCAAATCTCGATTTTCTATTAAAAACTCAACGGAATTAATTAATAATATTCAAGATATAAAATTACCTCACAATTCTAAATTCATATCGTTCGATGTAACTAATCTATTCCCTAGTATACCTCCTAAAGAAACTTCAACTCTTGTTGATAATTTCATAGCAATATAAAATTTACCGTAGAACATGAAGAAAATAAGTCTATAAACTTTTTAGACCTTACAATTTCAAATATAAACAATAAACATGATTTTTCTATATTTCGCAAACCATCACATACAGACATTACAATTCATAATAGTTCGGTCCACCCATTTAGTCATAAATTAGCAGCTTTCAATAGTATGATTCACAGACTTTTAACAGTCCCATTAAACAATAATAATTTCAACAAAGAACTAAATATCATTAAACAAATAGCAGTTAATAATAATTACGATCCAAACTTAATTGACAATATCATAAATAAAAAGATAAAGAAACGCACTTTAGAACAAGTATATCCTTCAGATAAAAATAAAAATAATCAATTTAAAAGCTTAACATACTTTGGAACACCATCCTTAAAAATCAAATTATTTTTAGAATCTTTAAATATGAATATTTGCTTTAAAACTGACTACAATTTATCTAAATTCATTAAAAATAACAAATCTAAATCCTCAAAATTAAACAAGTCAGCTGTTTATAAATTAAAATGTGGTAACGACAACTGTGACAAAATGTATATCGGTAGAACTTTTAGGAACTTTAAAACTAGAATTTCAGAACACAAACGCAGCTATGACAATAACAAATTAGATTCCAACTATTCAAATCATCTATTAACAAACCAACACACTTTCGACTCAAATTTTGAAATTTTGCATGTAGAACCCAAATCCTTTAAATTAAATCTTTTAGAAGCCCTGGAGATTAACAAAAACAAATATTCCGGTAATCTGCTTAACGACCAAATAGATATCAATCATTCTCCCTTATTAAACCTTTTTACCTAGAAAATGTGATAGTTGTTGATAAATTTCCCAGGTACCTTTTTTCAATACCTTTGTAACTTTCTTAGAATCCCGTATTTAGACACTTTTTGTACTTATCCCTATTTAAATATATTATAATACTTTTGTCAATATCTTAGAATTCCGTATTTAGGCACTTTTTGTACTTATCCCCATTTTTAATACTTTTGTCAATATCTTAGAATTCCGTATTGAGGCACTATATAAATTAAAAGTTTTTCATTGTAGCTTCACTAGTTTGAAAAAGCTACTGTGTAGCGAAACGCGTCACTAATTTTAATTTGAACGTCAGTTCAAAATAAATAATGAAGATTTAAACAAATTAATTTGTTTTATTTCATCAGTAGTATGGATCTTCATCAAGTAAAAGCCTCATCTATTCAATATTATATCAATTTTGGAATACACATGACTTACCAGTCAGTAGAAATTGTGATTGTTGTGATGGTGGTACTGGCGTACTACAAGTAGGCTGGACAAGAACTGGTGAAGCATTGAGCAACATGGTAGATGTTCCACAATTTGATGTATTTGGTTCCCTTAAAGTTTGGTTATGAGTTTGTCTTCTTGGATAACGTTCTAGTTGTTGTCTTGCAGCATTTACTTGTTGTCTTTCCAACTGTAGTTGCATTTGCAATTGTTGTAATTGAGTCGGAGTGCTGCTATTGGTGTTACTAGCTGATCGCCTGACTCCTAAAATATAAGTGAGTGTCAATATTTTTGTGAAAAGGGGTTAATATAATAGTCACTACCTGACAATTGTGACAAAAGCTCAGCTATTGGATCCACAGAGTCTCTTGAAGAAGGCGATAAAGATGAAAATCCCCCAGTACTAAAAACACTAAAGAAAATACCTTTATTGAACTTTAATTTTTGGGTGTATCTTATTTTTGCAAACCATCTTTTAATTAAAATTACTACTAGATTTTGGGACTTGTATATGGTATTATTTGACAGTGTTATCTAACCATCAAATTAGATTGAAACAAAATCTATTCAGAAGAAATAGTAAAACAAAAAAAAACACTTATTGGTGATAGCACCAAGAACAAAGAGTTGTGTAAATTGAATTTACTATTTGGACCCTTACTTTGTGGAATCTACTCATATTACTTTTTTAAATGAAATAATTATCAATATCTTAGAGTTTTAATAAATTTTTCATTAAATAGTGGAATTAATTAGAAACACTTAGTTTCATTTAAAAAAGTAATATGAGTAGATTCCACAAAAAGCCGTGAAATGTGCTCAACGAGTCTGGCTTAAGGAAGAAAGTAGAAGATGGTTTAAAATAAGAGACTCCTTAGACATCTACTTAAAAGTTGTACATTCTGAACTCACATTCCAACTACATCCAGTAGAATTTTACTACGAAAATTTCAACAACTGGAATACATACAACATAATATTCAATACACTGAACATCATGAAACTGTAAGTACTTACACACCAATACACTTTGCACCACGATTCGAAATACTTTCAGACACTAACTTCACAAATAGTGAAATAGAATTTTTAAATAAAGGCTTAAAATACAGCATACCAAAATTCAAATAGTTTTCTTTATGAAAAGTTACAAATTGCAAATTTGATTAAAAATATGAAACCTTCAAAGGTTAAAGGTCAAACAAAAAATGATATTTCAGCTTTAAATTCAATTAAAAAGAAAGTAGAAGATGATAACCTCTCAATAACAAAATCTGACAAGGGAAATGCCACTGTCATTTTGAAATCTGTAGAATATAAATCCAAAGTTAATAATTTTATAGAATCTTGTGATGTAAAAATTCTAAGCGCTGACCCAACATAAAGTTTTCTAATAATGTCAATAGTTCAAATTATGTTTTCAATGATTATGATAAAAAATACATGATTAATAAAAATCCTCAATCTCAACAATTATATGGAACTGTTAAATTGCATAAAGTATCAAAACCAATTAGACCTGTAGTTTCTTACGTTAATACTCCTAATAATAAGTTAGCTAAAAAACTAAACAATATACTGAATAGCTATATCTAAATACTTAATTGAAAATTCAATAGAACTAATCAAACAATTAAAAATATACAAGTTACAAGATAACTAATAAACTTATTTCATTTGATGTTACCAATATGTTCTCTAAAATTCCTCCAAAAGAGTGCATAACACTTGTTAAAAAATTACTAGAGGATAAAAATATTAATCCAGGAATAATATCAGATATACTTAATTTGTTTGATGTATGTATTAATCAGAACTATTTTACTTTTGACTTTGACAATAAGGTTTATATTCAAAATGAAGGTTTACCAATGAGAATATATCACCAATTTTGGCAAACATTTTATGGACAGTTTAGAAAGAAAAATCTTTGAATGTAACATTTCAAAATAGTATATTATGCAATGAGCACAAAATGATGCCCATTTTGCACGAGTATGAAATTTGCAGCACGAGCCGAAGGCAAGTGCTGCAATTCATACGAGTGCAAAATGGCCAATTTGTTGCAAGTTGCATACTATACTTTTTCTATGACAACATATCATAATATAACATCATAACATACGATTCGCTACCTGTACTAAAACTTTGACAGAAACGATCTGCTGACATTTCATCAATTTGTCGCTGGACGTCATAATTTGACAAGACGTAGTCGTCGTGATTTTAGAGTGAACCTAGACCTAACACGAAATATTCCATTTCGCATTTGTTGCTTAGCAACTTGCCTAGCAACCGATGCAAAAATGAAATTCTGTACAAAATGTGCTAGTTTATGATTGAAGTTACGGTTATAAAATGAACATTTATCGAGGTTGTCGTAGAAAAAATATATTTTGGTATAGGTATGTAGATGACATATTAGCTTGTTTTGTAGGTAGTGAACGACAATTAGATATATTGTTCAATCATATTAATAATTTACAAATTTACATCCAAAAATTAAATTTACATTAGAAGTTGAAGAAAATAACTCCAATTTTCTTGATATAAAAATTCAAAGAGTCAATAATATACTTGATTTTTCAATTTACAGAAAACCAACACATACTGATGTGACTATACCATAATATTATAATTCCAGTCATCCCTTGTCACATAAATTAGCAGCATATAATTCAATGATACATAGAGCATTTTCAGTTCCTATGAACAAATATAATTTTGATAGAGAAATTAATATAATTAAACAAATAGCCACATCCAACGGTTATCCATTACATATAATATATAGTCAGTAAACCCTTCTACCATTTGATGGTGTAGGGAGTGGTACCAATTATTTATGTACGAATTTTTTCCATTCTGTTCTGTTTTGTGCCAATTCCACTGCTTGTTTCTTTCTTATATCTCTTTTTTTTTAGTATATCTTCTATTTCTTTGTCCCACGTTTTTCTTGGCCTGCCCCTTTTCTTATTATTTTGTACGTTCGCTTTCCAAACTCTTTTTACTGGTCTTTTTTCGTTCATTCGCTGCAAATGACCCCACCAATCTAGCTGTCTCTCTTCTATAAATTCTAATGTGGATGGTACCTCTAGATCTTTTCTTATATCTATATTCCTCAGTCTATCTCTCTTGGTAGCTCCTATAGTTCTTCGAAGATATTTCATTTCTGTTGCTTGTATCTTACTTTTATGTTGTTCTGTTAAGACCCAAGATTCGCATCCAAATGTTAGTATTGTTCGATATAGAGTTTTGAAAACCTTTATTTTTGTCTGTTTTGAAATTTCTCTTTTATTTATAATTTTTGTGTTCATTGCATAGTAAAGTTTATTCGTTTTATGAATTCTATTGTTAATATCGGCGACTTGTGTCCCTCTTTCATCCAATGTTACTCCTAAATATTGGAAATAATTTACTTGTTCTATTTTTTCTCCATCGATGTAAGTGGTTAAGTTTTCTCTGTCCTCTCCTATTATCATTACCTTTGTTTTATTCTTGTTTATCATCATGCCATTTTCTTTCATTACTGTGTTCCATACATTTATGTTTATTTGCAAGTCTTTTTCACTTTCAGCCAGTAATACATCATCTGCGAATGCTCCTTCAGTTATATTTACTTTTTGTAATCGTAAGTGTCCTACACAATAATTTTTTGTTGGCGGCTTACATTTCTTTATTATTTCGTCCATGAATGTTATAAACAGTAGCAGGCTCAAGCTGCCTCCTTATCGTAGCCCTGCATTTGTAGTGAATGTGATATCATATTGTTTTTTATAATTGCGTTTTCATTGTTCTTATATATTTTCTGTGTTCATTTTATAATTTTACCATTTATTCCTCTATCCATAATTTATGTCTTGGAACAGCATCAAAAGCTTTCTCTAGATCCAAAAATGCCATAAATATTTTCCTTTTTTCTTTAATTGCTTTTTCAGTTATCTGTTTTGTTGTGAATATATGGTCCTGTGTACTTCTGCCGTTTCTGAATCCGCTCTGTGTTTCTTCCAGTGTTCTCTCGATCTTCAGTCTGATTCTTTTTTTCTATGATCTTTTCCAGTATTTTCATGGCTATATTTAGTAATGTGATACCTCGGTAGTTATTGCAGTCATTGTGGTCTCCTTTTTTGAAGATGGATACTATTAATGCTTTCTCCCAATCCATTGGCAAGGTTTCTTCTTCCCATACTCTGTTGTAAATATGCAACAATTTATCTCTTCCTTTCTGACCCATGCTTTTCATCATTTCTGCTGTAATTTTTTCGGGCCCGGGTGATTTTCCATTTTTTAGCTCGTTGATAACTTTTTCTAATTCTTCTTTATCTATTGTTTTGTTAATATCGTCTTCAATTCCGCCATTGTCCCCTGTGTGTTCCTCCAGTTCTTGCGGTCCGTTGAGAAGATCCTGGTAATACTCTCTCCATCTTTCCATAATTGCTCTTTCTTCCGTTAGTATTTCCCCATTTTTGTTTTTTATAAATTGTAAATTTTGTTTTTTTTTCTGTTCTTAACGACTTTAGCTTTCGGTAAAATAATTTTTGGTTTCCTGTGCAATCTCTTTCCATTTTTTCCCCGAATTTTTCCCATTTATCATTTTTAGAGGCTGTTATTAATTCTTTTGTTTTCTTTCTTTTTGTTTTATAATTTTCATAGTTTTCTCTTGTTCTGTCCGCTAGATACTTTTTCCATGCTTTTTTCCTCAACCTTATCTGTCTTTAATTTCCTCTGTCCACCAAGGTGTTTGTTGTTTGCTATTGTTTTTATTATTTGTGCCACATACGTCTCCTGCAGTTTCTAGCAATATATCTTCAAGGTAGTTCCAGTTTTTTTCTATGCTTCCAATGTTTGTTTCTATATTTTGTATTTCCAGTCTTTCCTTTATCCCTTTTTCTGAAATTTCTTCATCTCTTAATTTATATGATTTGATAGTACTACTTTCTGTTTTCTGCTGATGTATAGACTTCTCTTTGTTCTGTTTTAATGTATTTTCTTTAAACTTATACATCACTACCAATTTCCGGTCCTCTTCTTACTTTTGTGTCTATTATTGTTTTTCTGTATCTGCTTTCTTAAGACTACATAATCTATTATTAATTTTTCATTTCTACTTTTAACTTCCCTTGTGTACTTAAGTACATCTTTGTGTGCAAAAAATGTGTTGGTTATAATCAAATTGTTTATGAGGCAGAAGTCCAGCATTCGTTTTCCATTGTTGTTTCTAGTTGTTTCTCCATGTTTTCCAATTATTGTTTCGTATTTGTCATCTCTTATACCTACTCTGCTGTTGGAATCTCCTATTATGAATATCCTTCCTTTGGCTTGTTCCATTATTTCAGCAAGTTCATCCCAGTCGATTTGCAGGCAACACCGCCTGCAAATCGACGAAATTCTCGTTGCAATTAACGGGTTTTTGATAAATAATTTGCTTTTGACTATTAACCTTATTTCACACTTGACACTTTTTATTGTTTTTTTTATTTTATAATATATTTTTCACCACGCGTTGAACAGACTGATTAAACCCACTATACAATTAATAATTTTATTTGATTTCCTCTGCACTTCTCGATTTTACGGGTTTAATGCAGGAGGAAACTCAAACATTTATTTTCACATTCAATGCAACGTTGCCACTAATGTAATAAATAAATTAATTAATAAAAAAGAGAAAAAAGTGGCATCACAATTAATATTTCCTGAAAGACTAGGGAAATACAAAATTACAAAACCATCACATATGCTGGTAATATTTCTAATAATATTTCAAAGATAATATCTTCTTCAACAAATACAGCAATTTCTTTTAAAACAGAAAACAATGTAAGTAAAAAATTGTTAAATGTAAAAACAAAAATACCCCCTTTAAAAAAGTCTGGGATATATAAACTTAAATGTCCAGAATGTAATGCTGTCTATATTGGTCAAACAATTAGATATTTTGAAATTAGACAAAATGAACACATATGAGCATACAGATTAAAACAGCCAGACAAATCACATTACGCAAAACATACTCCAGACACCAAACATTCATTAACACCTAACACAGAACTAGAAGTACTGCATATTTGTGATAAGAAACAAGAACTAGATTTCCTTGAAGATCTAGAAATAAGAAGACACTTAAGAGACCCACAACATGAAGTTGTCAATGAACAGATAAATCTAGGGATTTCTCGACTATTAAATTGTCTTATTAAGTAACAATTGTTAAGATCAGCAGATATAGTTTTCTTTGGTTTCCTATATCATTGCACGGTTATACTAATCTTAAAAATGGGAAAAAGATATCCAGGATATCCCCATAGGACTAATAATACCTAAGCTTTAATATTTGTAATATCATATCTTCTTTTTTCTATTCATATATATTAAGTCAATCACTATTTGGTCTAGCCAAAATATTAAACATCAAGTAGGCATCAGATAAAATGTAACTTCTGTCATTCTGACGATGATATGTCAATATCGAAATAATTATCAATATCTTAGTTTTCATTAAATAGTGGAATTAATTAGAAACACTTATTTTCATTTAAAAAAATAGTTGTGTAAATATCAAAAACAGCTAATCAAAGATTCAATAAGTTAACCTTAAAAGTAGTAGCAGGTGTGGGTGACGTGCAACCGAGTCGATATTACATGTTTCTAGAGACTCGAAGCCGCGAAAGCGAAGCAGCAGATAAAAACAGAGTTTTTCCACGGAAATAACATTCATTAACGAAATTTGAGAAATTTGAAAATTATTTTTTGTTTTGTTTTAGGGCCTGAGGACAGGAACAAGAACGATTTTGGGAAAAAAATCAACGAAAGGAAGTAATTAACGAGACCAAGAACACGAAAACTCCGAAATTGACTCGAAATACGAAGAGCTACGCAGAAAGTGGACATACGCAGTGACCAAAAACAATAAACTGATCGAACGATCTCAAGTAAAATGCCCAGCAAGCCGAAAAGCCAACGTCCAAGTCCGAAAAGAAGTTGAAGGACTGAAAACAACCATCAAGAAAATGGAAAAAAATATGACACAGATAATGGATAAAATTCAAGAGGAGACAAGAAGTAGAAGCCGATCAGAGAGCGTACGAAGAAACACGCGAAGGACAGAATCCATCAAAAACAACCATAAACAACGCAAGAAGAAAGTCGCCGAAAAAAATTACCAGAGAGGAAAAAATGTTGGACGAAGCTATCAAGGAAAATAAGAAGACAACGACGAGGAGACCACCACCTGTCGTCTTCCGGAGTGTTCACCACTGGAAAGATATGCACAGACTAGAAATACACACGAGATTTATTAGCATCCGAGACAAGCTCGAAGTGAAGATCCCATGCCAGAAACCGGAAGAGTGGACAGCTTTGTACCACGAGAAGAAAAGAAGAGGAATATCGTCAACCGAGAAGTAACAGACATAGATGACATCAAGGAACTGCAGGAGAAAATCGAAAAGAAAGAGTCCGGAACAAGAAAATCAGCGAGATCCACTCTAGGTATTGTGAAACAAAATTATCCACTGCTAGTTTTGCCATTAAATATGTGTCTAAACAGCTTGATTCTTATACTGCTTCAACAACTTACTACTCTTTGTTCGAATCGCACATTCGCTATGGTTTGCCTTTTTGGAGATCTTGTAGTTTGCACCTATTCGAATCTATCTTCAAACTACAAAAAATAGCGATTCGTTACATTTATGGTTCAAGTAGTAGGACGCATTGCGAATTCTATTTTAAAAAATACAAAATTATAACTCTTCCCGGTCTATTCATTTTGGAATCCGTGTGTTTGGATGGAAAACACTTTCATAATTTAACGGAGAGACCAATTCATAGTTACCCTACTAGAAGAAAAAATTTCGATATTTATTTAACAATGCCCACCTCTGATTTGGTAAAAAATTCCATCACCTTCAATGCCAAAAAATTATTCAATCAGCTACCTTTACAATTAAAAATGGCAAATACATTCCGAAGATTGGCATTTACGCTTGAAAGACCTTATTATACAGTGGCAGAATTCTACAATATAACCTAGACTTTTGAGTTACATTGGCATAATTCAATATTCAGTATGGTGTACGATATTATACAGCAGAAACGGTTGAGGTTTTCCATATTTTCCATCACGTGATCCAATCTACGATTTATGCAACACATATTTTCTTCATTTTATCTTCTTCTATCAATATAAATCAAACATAACAAAATACGATCGATTGTCTTCTTCACAAGACCAACTGTAAGACATACGTAATAGTTTCTTTAAATTTGCCGTAGTAATCGTAAAAAGAGACAACGATATAATTGACGTAACGTGAATAACTGGTCGTACTAAAAGTTGAATTTGACACTACCGCATATGAGGTTATGCGAGCTTAGTTTACTGTCTTGTTTTTAGCGAATTTTTGGATTGAAAGTGTATTTATTGTTAAAATCAGTTCTTATAAGAACTAATTTGACTTTTATTCCATTTGACATTGGTAAGTACGAATATAATACAATTCATCAACTTGTAAACTTTTGACATTTCATAACACCTAAAATGCCGTGGGAGGGGAATATTACAATCCTTATTTTACTACTTATTGGTGGTAAATAGTATTTATAATTCTCTACAATTTGTAAATCTCTGTAGAATTTTCAAATTTGCATGAATCAAGTGTCTGATTGTACTTGTAACGGTATATTAACCAACAGTTATTTTCAGAAAATGCCTGGAAAATGACTTAATTCACGAGCACAGGAGTTTGTTATAAACTTGATTGAATATTTTGAGATGGAAAAAAAAACAACGGCGGACCCTTTCAACCTATTTCATCTGTTCCGGCGGTATTATACTAAAGTTAACATCTATTTAAGGACATTTCTGTTGAATATTATATTTCAGAGAGTGGCAACTGCATTGAAAATATCTGTGAGAATGGCATGTTCCCTTAAAAAAGGTAAGGAAAAATACTCCAACTTTCCCAACGTCACTCAGTCAAACACCTCGATTAAAACTAAAAACAGAGGATTCACCCGAGGGAACCAAAATGGCAGTACGGAATACCTGTATGAATACATGTATGAACAAACATGTGAAACAATAATACAACACCTTCCCATGTTCTTAACCCTTACATTACAGTCAGATTACACTTTAAATAAAAGATAAGTGAGATCATAGTACCTACCTTAATAATGAAGATAACACATCATAGTGCATGTAGTATTATCCATACAGTGAGATTTTTCATCAGCAGCTAATAGTGAGGTATGTGAAAATCTTAGAAAACTAGTAGGTAATTTAACGTAAGTTCAACTATAGAAGTTATGAGTAATGAAAGTTTTCGAATACAGAAAGTTGTGCATATTTTTAATTTGAATGTGATAAATTATAGCTTCTACATGTGCTGATTTCTAAGTTCAGGACTGTCCATAAATGTTTACCAATTTGTTTGGTCTGAGTGTAGATTGTGTTTTTCACAATTTTGTTTTCTAATTTGAATTTTTTGATGTCACATATACGGGGTTGTTCTATTTGGTACAAATAAAAAAATCTTAATATCAAAAATTTGTGTTCAAGTTTAGTATGAAGTAAATATAAAACAATCTTTTGTTTTGTTTGAGATACTGATAATTTCAAACATCTTACTGTTAAAACCATTAATGATGAACTAAAAAATAAGGAAATTCTTTCTGTTGGAAATACCTCTTTATTGGTATTATTGAAACATTTGGGATTTAAATATAAAAAGGAAGACAACAGAAGAGCATTAATAGAACGAACAAAATATTGCTAGCCAAAGAGCATGCTTTCTTCGAAAATATAGAGAAAATAGTGATAGTATTTTTTCAAGACAAATTATATTTTTAGATGAAACATGGATATATGCAAAAGGAACCAAATTAAGTTATTGGCAGTACAGTAATGTTAAAAGTGTACGTAAACCAGGAGGATACGACGGTAAACGTATTATTATTGTTCACGCTGGTTCATCCAAAGGATTTGTGGAAGATGCCAGTTTAGTGTTTTCCTCTAAATCATCGTCGTCAGATTACCACGGTGAAATATTTACAAAGTGGTTAATTCCGAATTTAGAAGAACCGTCGTTAGTGGTAATGGACAATGCGCCTTATCATAATATACTAGCAGAAAAGCAACCTTCCACTTCGTCAAAAAAAGATGAAATTATCACTTGGTTAAAAGCCAACAATGTTGACTTTAATGAAAACCTCGCAAGACCTGAACTATTACAAATTGCTAAAATGAACCGGAAAGAAAATGTATATGTCGTTGATGAATTGTTCCGAAAACATGGTCATAAAGTCTTAAGGCTACCGCCCTACCATTGCGAATTTAATCGCATTGAGCTTATTTGGGCCCACTGCAAAACATATTATAATAAGAATATTGGCAGAGACGGATACGGAAAGGTGGTATGTGGAAAGAAGCATTGGAAACTTGAAGTGCAAATGTTTGGGATAATTGTGTTAGGCATACCGAAAAAATAATCGAGGACTGGTTTACTCGAGAACGAAATTTGGTGAACATACATATTGAACCAGTGATAATAAATACTGGTGAAGACAGCTCACATTCCGAAATGGATGAACTATAAAGCAAGATTTGTCATATATGAATAATATATAACTCCCTTGTACTCATTGCTGTAAACATGTGTTTCAGAAGCAATGAATCATTATTATTATTGAATTTCTCTTTTACTTATTTGTTAATAACTGCTGATGTAAAGGACCAGGCACTAATTAGATATATAGGGCTTTGGGTTCCAGTTAGAATTTTTTAAAATTCGTCTGTTTTTCCGTTTCTAGTACCTATATGTGTTTAAATTTAATTTTTGATGTCTGTTGCGGATATTTTTGTTTTTTACTTTTAATATGACAGGGATTCCATTTGATGTGTTGCCTTGGTGATGGTAATATATTTATCGAAACGTCGACCTTCAAGCTGTATGGGAATCTTCTATTTACAATCTATAGCCCATCCAAAAAAAATCGTTCTAATATAATCAGTTTAGAAAGTGTAATTTTAAAAGTTTTAGAGGACACCCTGTCAGTAGACTAAACATTACGTCAGTTTCATGAACTACATAAATTGTATGTACTTATATAAAATCCATCAAAAAATCAGCTCTCCACTAATAAGCCAGCATGGTTAATATTAATTTTGGATATTGTAACTTATTCACCCAGCATATCGATAGTTTTAATAAATATGTCAATGTTAACCATATAAATAAAATAAATACTTTTTAAAATGTTAAATTTCTTGTTTAATTACCAATTCGTAAAAGGCCGACCTTTGGAATATTAGTCATAACGATTATTCCTATTGAGTTGACACAAGTTTTGATTTCATTCATATGAATATTGTTGCTGACGTAACAGTCACGTGATGGAAAAGCTTCACCGTTTCGACTGTAATATTGTATTAAATTTGTATATTATATTGTTTTGTATTATTTATTAGTAGTCAGTATTTTAATTTTTTTTATTTTTGTTGTGAATTTTAGATTTTTATATTATATCTGTTTTTCATCACAGTTTTTCATCTCTCTCTCTCTCACCGTATCAACGAGTGCACAGGACCAAGAAACAGGCCAGCCACCTGCGCGAACTGCCAGGGAGACCACCCAGTGTACTTAAAGGATGTCCACACGCCCTAAATAACAGGGTGACAAGGTACACTGAATTCAACCACAAAAGGAACGACGCCAGGAGTCAACTACTCCCAAGAAAACTACGACCACCCCGACGAAGCAGCAGATTCTCTATCAGGTGACAAGATTGCTCAGCTAATGACCTGAAGAAGAGGATCCAACTAGACGAAAGTATAACAAGTGAAACCACTCTATAAGGTCGTATTTATATTTCACAAATATTTTTCCGAATAATATTTTGCTACTGCCATTTTTGTTTAGATGTTTTGTTATTTCTTCATTTTATAATAGTCATGCAATTAAAATTTGTCAAAACTTAAATCATTTGTAAAGTACAAATATAAAAGTATTATTTATATTATTTAGTGAATGATAACTCTTCTAAACTGCTTACCTGAAATGCATATTACTTCTTCTTGGTCTCAAAGCAGCAGCTGAACCTCTTCCTATGTGGGTGGCACTATGAGATGTATTGTGTGGAATACGTCTAACATTGTGCCTTGTTCCTACTGGCTCATCCAAGAATGAGATCAAATCTCTTGGGCCTGTGCGGTGTTCCAGTGTTAAGTGGCCAGCAAAATCATCAGTCATCAAGTTTGGATCGCCACCTGGCATTGCAGCACAAAGAGGACAAACCTAAAACATGTCTAGTTATAGAATCGTCGTCCAAAGTACTTATACATTAAAATTTTCACACATTAGGGTTGGCAAAAATCCCCTTTCAGGCCAGTTGAACCAAATAGAAAAAAAAACCGAAAAAGTGGGGAAAATTAACAATGATTAAATGAAACACATAATATACTTTTAGATTGGGATAAATTTTCTATTAAATTATAAATGTATTTTTATTTCAGTTTTTATTAGGGGCTGATGCACTGGCGTGTATTATTTTTTATTTTGAGTTGTTTATTTTATATTTCAGGAACAATTGTTATTTTATTTAAAAAAAAACATTTATAAATGATGCAAACACATCAATAAAATAAAACTTGAAATAAAGTATTGTTTATATCATTTTTGTTTGATTCAGTCCACTTAGTCAGGTGACACAGTAGAGAAATTGATTGTGAGAAACTTGTTTATGAAACATGTTAACATGGAACTAGTTTCTTGTTTAGTGCACATTGTAGAAACTATTTTCAGACGGCTCAAAAACCAAAGAAGGCTCAGGATGTGGAGTTTACTCCAGATCACTTAGCCTAAGAATTAAGTGGGGAATGGGAAAAAATATCAGCGTGGTTCAAACAGAACTGGCTGGTATCTCAATTGCCACAAAAGAACTAACCAGAAAAGGAATTTCTGGCAAAAACATAACAATCTGCACTGACTGCAGACAAGCCCTATTAGCCTTGAACAGACAACGTGTTACATCAGGGCTAGTATTAGAGTGCCACCAAGATTTAGCAAACGCCTCGGTAGATAACAATATTATCCTGAGTTGGGTTAAAGGGCACGACAGGAGTAAAGGTAATCGCATTGCCGATTCTTTAGCCAGGGAAGCGGCTGGACTAAAAATTTTAGGACCCAGTGACACCTACGGCCTGACGACTTCGACAATTGCTCAATCCCTAAAGAGATGGGATGGAATCAAAGGATGCAGTCTTGCCAGGATCACCTTGGGCGACCCTGGGAAGCTGGAGCCGAAGAAATATTTGGCGATGACCAGGAAAAACCTGGGGCTAGTGGACACACCTCTATTCAGAATGTGTGAACAAGAAGATGAAACTTTCAGGCATGTCTTATGTGAGTGCCCGGAGTTATCGTCAATAAGAGAGTGTGTGTTCGGTGAGTCTTGGCCTACACCTGCCGATATAAAGGAGATGTCTCCTAGTGACCTGTCCACCTTCCTGAAAAGGACAGGATGGACGATGACCTAGGAGGACAACTCCTCGGGAGGATGTACAATGGGTCACAAGTGCTGTGGGCCTAAACTCACCCTCCCCACTCTACAGATACAGAACTATTTTCATATTTAATATTACTAAAATATTGAAAATATTATAGTTGCAATTACGCCTTTCGATGAAGAAGTGGGCGAACCGCAGACGCCGAAATAGAGTAATTAAGAAAAAAAGATGCTTTTGGGTCCATCCTAGTAATCAAATAAACTCGCAACATAGTGCGACCGCCATTGGAGAAGAACTCGGACAATACCCAGATAAGTTTCAACAGTTCTATAGAATGAACTAGGAAAATTTTTATCGCCTATTAGCAGTGATTACGCCGTAAATTGAGAAAAAGGAAACTCATTGGAGGATGCCTGTTCCGCCAGAAGAAAGACTGCTAATCACACTAAAACTGATAATTATACAGGGTTAGTTTACAGTATTAAACATCTGAATATCTCACAAACCGAAACGATAAAAAGAAGATTTTAACGCATGTTGCAAAGTTGCCATAGGAGCATATTTTCACGTTGCGACCAAACTTACAGGGTGATCCTGAAAAGCGTAGTGACTGCAATGAATGCTTTTTTAAATGGAATATAAGGAACTATGCCCAAATTCTATGGTTACGCAGATATCGACACTTTCATTATTATTGCAAAATGTTTATTCTAGAATTACAACTTGAACCCAATTAGTAATAATAAATAATCAACATTGAAAGAAATGAAGAAATACATGTAACCCAACAAATTCCAAAGTAAATATTCAAAGTGCAAACCATTTACGATTTGACAGTATCCAAGTATTTTACAAAATTGTCCAATTGAATCACACGTAAATATATGTGTGGTATCAGGTTTATTTCTTCCAAAATACGATTTTGTAGATCAAGTGGTCTATTTTTGTAAACTTTATTTTTAAACTTGAAACAAGAAAAAATCTAATGGGGTCAAGTAAAAAATCTAATGGGGTCAAGTCCGGTGACCGAGCCGGTCATTCTATCGCTCCTCGACGTCCTATCCATCTCTGTGGAAACACTGTATCCAGATAAGTACGTACAGCCAGGATGTAATGGGGGAAGCACCATTGTGTTGATACTAACATGGTATTGTTAGGATTGGGAAATAGGGCTGCTATAGCTGGGACAATATTATTTCTCAACAGGTCCAGATATCTGTTACCATTTAAATTACCTTCTACAAAAAAAGTTCCGATTATGTGATTATTAAAAATCCCCGCCCAAATATTTATTTTCTGCGGCCACTACGTGTGTCTCTCGCTCATCCAACGGGGATTGCGTCTAGACCAAATCCAGCAATTATGTCTATTCAAACGTTGCCTCATCAGAAATACAATTTTTTTTTCAAAATTAACATCAAGGTTCTTTTTATCTTCAACCATTTCACAAAACTGTAATCAGCGGTCTAGATCATCTTCTGTAAGTTCTTGATTGTAGTGAATTTTATAGGGTTTCATTTTTTCTGACTTCATAATTCTTACCACGGACGTCTGAGCGATATTGTTTTCTAGCGCCAACTGGTTTTAAGATATTTGAGGACTTTCCTCAACATGGAGTAGCACATTAAGTTTTGTTTCATCATCTGTAGCAGTTTTTGGCCTGCCAGGTTCAAGACAATTTTGAACATTGCCAGGGTACCTTATAACAAAGTTAATCTAGAAGTCGAAAGGATTCATAAAATGAACAGGGTGTTCCATTTAAAAATTCATTAATTGCAGTCTCTACGCTTTTCAGGACCACCCTCAAGTTTTGTCGCAACGTGAAAATATGCTCATATGGCAACCTTGCAACATGCGTTACAATCTTCATTTTATCGTCGTCCGTTTGTGAGATATTCAGATTTTTGCATACTTTAAACTAACCCTGTATAAACAAGGATGCTGTTCGACAATTTTCACACGTTTAATATCAAAATCGGTTTTTTCTTTTGGCATTTTGATTAGCTACTAGTAATAAAATCCGTAGAAGAATAATAAATTTTACTGCTATACCGTCCTTATAGCTTATAGCACGGCAAATACTAAATACGCAAATAAAAGAGTTTCATTATTCGCCACACTTCTATTATGAAGAGAGATGAGTAAGTGTCACAATTGCTACAAGCAATACCATGCTAAAATAAAATAACTTTGTTTCAGTTTTCCAAAGGGGCCAGGCACAAAAAGTGGTGGCTGGATATGTTGTGTTGATGATTGTGATAATAATTCTGAGATTATGTCTTTTCACGTTTTTTTCGAAAAGTAGATCGATATCTTTAGTTTGCCTTAGTAAACTAAATTTGCTGACTAATGTGGAATATTGCAAGAAGAGGATATGTCATGTCCATTTTAATCAAGTGAAGGAAAAACCGGACGAAAATAGTAGGTGTTTTTATATCTATATAAATGTCCTAGTCATATTATTTATTATTTTAGAACATCAAATCTATGACGAGCATACTTATGCATATGTAGGTAGTATCAAAAATCATAATGAGCTACATAAAAATTTGCAGAAGTATACTCATCATTTTTTAAGAGAGAATGCTGAAATAAAGCAAACAATTAATAACATGCAGGATCATAACACCCCCAAACTAATAGTAGAAAACCCTGATCGTCTAAAACTGTAACAAAGTTATTTTATTTTACCATCGTATTGCGCTGGTAACAATAATTGTGACACTTACTTATATTTGTCCATAATAGAAGTGTGGCGAATAATAAATAGATAATGTTTTTTACTTAAAACAAACAAAATACACAATTGTAAGAAACCCTTTTTTCTAGTATAAGTATAAACTTAATATGTTAAAATGTAAAAGAAAACATAATATTCAGCTTAATTATAGATATTCATGACGCTTTTGTTTCATTTTCTTTAAATATAAAAGAGATTAAAGCACATAAAAAAATAAGCTCACACAATTTTTTTAGTTTTCTTAATATCATAAACATATTTAATAGACCAGGGTAGATAATTTTTGAAACCAAAAAAATAATAGTAGGATGAAACCCATTGGAAAAGGAGAAGAATATTATAAAAATGAAAGGAAAAATAATTTACGGGCGATCTGAGGTCGGGAAGGGGAAGGGGTGAGTTTTTAAGGGTAAAAACGGTTTATCTCGATTCCAGCTAAACTACAAGTCCTATGGAAAAAAGTCAAATGGCAAAGTTGTAGATAATAAAAAGATCTACAACTTTTGTATTTGCACTTTTTTCACATAACCTCAAAATGTATGTGAAAAATTCAAATAACCAAGTTTTTGGTTTTTTATTTTCATCTTCCACAAAAAAAATTTTTTTCCCGCAATTTGGTGAAGACTTACCTTTTTATGTCCCAAATACACTGTAATTTATTTGATTTGAAATATTCATTTTTTCACCTTATTTTGACTTAATATCGAAAAAGCACCATAATTTTCAATCGAAATTCTCCCGTCAAAATATCAGCTTTTTCAAAAAAGTCGGTGAGCTTTTTGTTCGTTGAAATCTCTACTTTCTGATGGTCAAAAAAAAATACATTACTTTAGTAAATCTTCTCAGAAAATGCAAAAAATCGAAAAAAACTAGAATTCGAAATTTTTTTAAATCATTATATACAATTTCATCTAAAAAATGTGACTGCTGCAATTTTTTTCAATTAAAAAGTTGATTTATTAAATTCTAATTACATTTATGTCATAGAAATTCTCATAATATATAAATATACATGTAAACCATACTATTGAATTTAGAAACTTTATTTTGATTGCGTTATTCATCACAATATTTTTAAATACATTGATCTTCTTATTCATAAATACTTTATCTTGAATTCTAATCACTTATCCATTAGTTTTTCTCTTTGATGGCATTTCTTCATCGTTAGATTCGGCAAACCTTTCCGATTCTAGTACATCTTCGAAATCTTCATAACCTTCACCTTCTTCATCTCCAACATTATTTCCAGACTGTGTTGGTTCTTCATCCACAATTTCTTCTGAATCATCAACTTCCTCGAAGGTTTCTTCTTCCATATTGGAGCATTTTTCAGAACCATAACAATTTGAGCATAAATTTGTGCGTTTTAAGCCATGTTTTCGGCAGCCACATTTTTGTTTTGTTTGTTTTGAGCAATATTTCCGGAATTAATTCCTTTTCTGTAAATTTGGGCATAATGCCACGTTGATGTTGCTTCCAGCCCCAATCTGTTGCTGTCAGTTCATTACCCAACCAAGTTTGAAGCTGATAATATGCCCTGAAACAATGTTGTTCTACTGCTCCTTCTGTGGGTGGGTTTGCCAATATGAAAGATGATTTAATTTTTGCTAATTGATATTTTTGAAATCTTAGTTGATTCAGTGTTTTTTTAACATCTTTACATTTATAAACAGATTTGATTAATTGTAATTCATTTTTTTTTCGATTTCTTCTTTACTTGCATCTTTTTTATAAAAAATATTGGCCAAATTTGACAAATTTTTATTGTCTAATAATGAATTTACAATATTTTTCTTTCCTTTTCCGGCAAATCCAGATGTTGTATCGCAACCAGAAAAGCAATGCAGAAATGAAGGATTCATATTTGAAACTATTAGACATGAAAAATAGATCTTTTACATTTCCAGAACCTGGTTTGAGAAAATAAATGTCATAATTATTTGAATTTAGTTGATTCAGAAGGACCAAAAGATCAATATCTTGACCCTCAACGACAGTTTTATTAGTATCTCTGGCACTTTCTATCGAGGTCTTAATTATGTCAGCATCAGAATCTTTTTCTACTTGTTTACAGGAAAATCCTTGTGGCTGTAATCATTTCATTAACGTTTTTATTATTCTGTCCTTGTTTTTCTCGTTAGATAAAAATTTTTCTTGCAAAAATGGTATTTTTGTATGGTTTTGATAATCGAACTCTGGAATATATCTGAGGTTTTTCTACGACTACGTTCTCCTCTTTTAGTTGAATTAGCTGCTGGTACTGTTGTGACAATAACTGATTTTTTTATTTCGGGGTACCCATCAAAAACAATATAGCTTGCTGCATAATGTTTTTCTACATAGCACAAATATTTATTCATGATCTCTTCCACCGTTTCATTTGTCTGCCTACCTTTTGATGGGCTAAAATTTTCCGTAGGTCACTCAGGTATATAAGTTATCTTAAAATAAGCAACAAATAGGCTTCTACGCATATAATTAAAAGAAGATTCTACAACTTTCTCAAAATATTGTAGATGTCTTATAAAATATTAACTTTATTAACTTATTTGTTTGTTAACTGTAGTAGTATATTTTGATTTGCAATTTTTTTGTTTATCAATGTAATATGTAATCTTACGTTTTTCGAGTAATTAAAGTGTAAATTTTAATAAATAGCTCAAATTTGTACATAATGATTGAAAAAAAAATTTAGAATTCGATTTTTTGCATTTTCTGAGAACATTTACTATAGTAATATATTTTTTTTACACCATTAGATATTTAACGAACAGAAAGCACGCCTACTTTTTAAAAAAAGCTGATATTTTGACGGGAGAATTTTCGATTGAAAATTAGGGTGCTTTTTCGATATTAGGTCAAAATAAGGTGAAAAAATGAATATTTCAAATCAAATAAATTGGGATAGAAAAGGTAAGTTTTCATTGAATTTCGTGAAAAACATTTTTTTTTGTAAAAGATAAAAGTAGAAAACCAAAAACTTGGTTATTTGAATTTTTCACATAAATTTTGAGGTTATATGAAAAAAGTGCGAATACAAAAGTTGTAGATCTTTCCATCCAACTTTTTTCCATAGGACTTGTAGTTTTGCCGGAAATCGAGATAAACCGTTTTTTACCCTTAAAAGCTCACCTCCTTCCCCTTCCCGACCTCAGATCGCCCGTAAATTATTTTTCCTTCCATTTTTATAATATTCTTCTACTTTTCCAATGAGTATCATCCTACTATTATTTTTTTTCACTTTTTATTATTTTGAAAGTCTTCTACCCTGGTCTATAAGGAGTGTCTCATAGATAATATGTGTGTGTTTTGACCACAACCAATGAAATATTTAGTTTATAATTGAAACATGGCAACATTGACATTATTAAGTGAGGTAAAAGTAGATAGCTGTACACTAATTGAGGGGTCCAATGCATAAACCAGTCAAGTCACATGAGAAAAAATGTTGGGGAAATGTGAAAAACATTTTTAGTCTAAAATTTTTACATACTGAAACTTTTCGCATTTGTTGTTATTTTTTGATAACCTTGCTATACTATTTTTTCAAACTATCAATTTATAAACCAAAAAATAAATGAGTTATGAGGATAATAGTAATGGACTTAACCAGATTATGCAAAGTATTTTGATTTTTTAAAGGGGAAAAGCAGGAAAAATTATTTTTTGAGTTTAAAAATATTATACTTTATTGAGTAATTGAATGAAATAAACAAGTATATGGTTTAACTAAACTTTTAATGCAAACATAGGATATTTTCAGCATTCATCATCACTGAATTCTGAAGCGGAAGTCTAGGACTTGACCGGTTTATGCAAATAATTAAAGTAGGCAACCAATTATACACTCTAGTTTCCATGTTAGAGGTCTGGTTTATGCAGTGGAAGATTCAGAATTTAAAACTGTGCAAGAATATGAACCCAACTCATTTACATTTTCTCATTTCTCAGTTTTCTACCTCATTCCGACTTTCAACACATGCCGCTAGTCTCACCATGATCCACCGCAGTATGGAGGCATGTAAAACCATCAATTGCTTAGTTTTTTGGAAGAACACTTACACTACATTACATGGTTTTATGTTCGTAGTTTTAATTTCAAATTCATTTAAATTTTAATGTTTGCGTGCATGAATCCACCATTAAACTCAAGATCTTTATGTTGATTTCTACCATGCGAAGAGAAGCTTGAAAATGTTGAAAGCAAATCAGAATGTTTTGTGAAGAATTCAATTTTCTCAATAGATAATCAAAGAATCTTAACATACAAGAAACATTATCAACTATATTCAGAGAATACTCACAAACCTAACTGTTAATTGATGTAGATTTCTTTGATGCCCTGTATGGAACATGCTTAATTAGTATGGAATCTATACTGGCCTTCGAATTAACCCACAATACTAACAACACACTTTGTTTGAAGCCAACATCTCGGAGTTCAAGGTAAGTAGTATTCAATATAAGCCATGTTCACATTTACTGAAAAATATCATAACCTTCACAGATTTACATGCTGTTTATAAAGATTCACTTATTATGTATAAATGGAGCTTTATATACTGTGATTGATTATATAAATTGCTTTTTAAATCATATAAGTATTAAAGGTCATATAATAAGGAGCATCAAAATGTTGGATTCAGACAATTTGTGTGGTTACACTTCTAGTAGGTTCTTTGTTCAGATGTTATTATGATATTATAAATAAAATTACAGTTTTCATAGGAAACTAAAATGGTAAAGATTGTGAACCACACCAACTTGGTTACTTTAAAGTTTTCTGTTTTGTCTTTAAGAATAACATAACTAAGTAGCCACTTTCTTAGTACATTGATTATTATTGTTATAACATATTCTTTTTAATGCGTAGATTAAGTAATTTATTTTATAGAGTAGATCTAAAGTATTAGAAAGTTATTATTAGAAGAATCACCAAAAATATAAGGAAGTATTCACTCACCACTTCAAAATTGGTATCTTGATGATCTGATGTAACATGGTCTTGTAATGTAACATCTGTAAATCCCATACGGGAACAATAAGGACAAGTATATGATTGGGGCAGGTCCAGACTAGTTAGAGCTTCACCTCCATAATACAGTTCTGAAAAAAAGATGAAGAATATGATTGTTGAATGTTAATAAAAGTATTATACAAGTAATAGACCGTTTTAACGAAAGACATCTTGTGGTAGCGGCGACCGTTGTCCACCTATAGATTTATATAGTAATTATCATTATTTATTTATCGACGGGCTAGAACCCATTAAATACAATAGAATACATTAATACAATAATTGATACACAGAAAAATAGAATAAAAAAAAAAGAAAAAAAAAATATATATATATATAAATAGAAAAAAAAACCATAAGCTTATAGATACATTAAATAACACATAAGATAAAGCACATATGACTTACAATAACAACTAAAAATATATTTAAAAATTACAAATTTGGAGTTGTCAGCAAAACTCAGAAGAAGATGTAAAGAAATCAAGATTCAATCAATTGGCCAATCTTGTGGACCTGGGAATGAACGAATTATTGCGATAATTAGTATAGTAGTGTGGTTGTGAAAAAATAACACTATTTCTAGTAGATCTAGTTGGTGCGGAAAAACCAATATTCAACAAAAGAGTAGGACAATCGAGAGTAGAATTGATTATGTTATAGAATGAAGAGATCCTTGCAATTCCTTCTGTAACGAAGAGGCCCCAACATAAACTGGGAATGCGATTCATGGTAATTTAAGTGGTAGGAGTTAACAGGATGAATTCCAGATTTATAGGCAATGAGTCTTAGAAATTTTCTTTGTATTTGTTCAATGTTGTGAATATGGTTCGAATAGAAGGGATTCCAAACAGAAGATGCATATTCAATAAGAGGTCTAACAAGGGAGAAGTAAAGTATTCCAAGACATGGCACGTTTCGAAAGTCACAAGTTATCCTTCTGATAAAACCAAGCATCCTTAATGCCTTATTAATTGAAGCATATATATGGGGCCGAAAAGACATTAATACAGTTAGCTTCTAATTAATAGAAGCTAACTGTAATTTTAAAAGGAAACTGTACCCACAGAACTGGTAGATTAACAAGATTACGTTAAAAGTGTCACTGTTTACTCGTTCACTATAAGAGACCTATATGTGTCCTTGTTCTCTCGTCGAGTTCCTAAAAAGGGCGAAGAAATATACAGTTGCCGTGATCTTAGATACATCTGTCCAAGATCTAAGTTACAGTCTCCTTTTAGAATTACACTAACTTCTATTAATTACTATATAAATCTATAGGTGGACAACAGTCGCCGCTACCACAATATGTCTTTTGTTAAAATGATCTATTGGTAGAAGTCGAATAATTTGATTAGTCGATCAAATTTGATGGTAGATAATTATTCAATTTAACAGTCACACTTATAAAACACTTCTGGCAAGTATATAATCAGAGCCAAGTAAAAAGACCAATCAGTTAATCAAAGTTCTTAGAGGGTATTGGAACATTAATTTACTCATCAATAGTTAGTTTTTCATTTGAAACCACTAACTAAATATTAACTAGTACTTATAACTTACCAAATTCAGATCTAGTAAGAATACACTGCATGGGGTGATCAGTAGTATGCCTAGTATTGGTAGCTCCTGCCTCATAACATGTTGCACAAAGATCGTAATCATAACAAACTAGACATTTATATCTGCGGCCTCTAAAGTTTCCTTTTAAACAAGAATCGCAGCTAACACCTAAAATATACCAATTTAAGTAAAGACTAAAATGTTTTCAAAAATGTCATACCTTCGTGGCGGCTCATAATTTTATAATTAAATACTCAATAGCACAAAAAATATATTATGTTAATATTAAAAATCCATCATATTACAGCTTATTTTCTACATGAAAAACATTAATTTTCATTACTGTTAACGTGAATTCAGTCTTTTGGTAGATTTTTTCGTAACAAATTTAAATGTCACTGTGAAATGTTCATTTTTAGCTTCGACAGAATTACACCGCAGATTACTTACCCAAATGACACAATGGATACCAATAGTTCCAAAAGCTATCCATAGACTCCATATTCACGGTTTTAAATCACAGAACTGAAATCCTTCTTCCTTAGGAGAATTTAATTTTTCCCATACCATACGTAAGAATTGTAAAATAAATTCCATAGACAAATTAAAAAAATTTTATAATTTCTCTATGATAAATTCCTAATTCATTCTTAAATTAAAACTGAAGCAAAATGCATCAGACAGAAATGACACCTTCGTTGATTGAAACAATAGCCGTTACCATTTGCATTCATGGCCGCCTACCCCGTGGTGTAAATATAGTATAAGCTGTGTTCCCGCGCACGACCAATCAAAAAACTTCCAAAATGCCGCCATATTGAAAAATCAGCCAATCAGAAAATAATGCGCGAAATCAAACGCTTAATTTTAGGAAAGAATTTTGCCTTTCAAATTCCATTTTTTACTGCATAAAATTAAGTAAATCAAGTTTTTCAGTTCCTTAATGAAATAAATGAATTATTTAACCCTTGAATAGTCGCTAGAGTGTATTTAATACACTGAATTAACTATTTTCGCAAATATTTCTCATTGCGCTACTTTTCCCGCCCACCACCATATGTAACCTCTAATTGATGTTTGTTCTAAGGCTACATTCGTAATCAATTCGCTGGCCAAGTGGCACTTTGGCACGAAAGCTAAGCAAATCTATTTCAGTGTGATCGTTCACAACGCAATTTGGCGTCAGAGTTGAAGTTGAAGTCGTCGAAATTTCTTGCAAGCTGCAAACTTTCACTTCGACTTGCACTTCGTGCCGGCTATGGGACATGCGCATTAATTTTTGTTATTTGTTTTTTGATAGTCTGATAGTCCATCACTACTAAACTCCAGTATATACTGCTATAAAAAATAAATCCAAATCCAAATTATATATTATAACCTCAGACTGAAGTAAATACAGACAGAATCATGCTTCGACCATATGTTGAAGGAATCCTGACAATTATTTAGGTACGAACGCGCTTGCGTTAAAGTCGACTTTGAAGTTATTGTGAATGGCAAATTTCGTGCCGACTTGCGTTCCAAAGTGCCACTTGGCCAGCGAATTGATTACGAATGTAGCCTAATGCCTCAGTTAGTGGCGAGACGCAGAGACGAAAATATTTTGTGTTCTGATGCATTTTTGTAAACTGTTACCGCAATCCAATGTGGTAATTGTCAAAAATTGGCTTGTAAAGAACATGTCATTACAAGAAATATTTGTATTACATGCAATTCCAATCAAAGTTTTTTGTGCAGCAAGAAAAAGAATAGACAGCTCCATTTTAGTTTTCGTTTCATCTTGGAAATGAAATTTTTTTATTGTATGTTCTTATTCAATAAAATGTTTCTCAATTTAATTCTTCTATGTGTTTAGATGAAAATTAATTTTCCGCCTACCTCTATCCAAAGTATACATTTCCATTTGTACTGAACAAGTATATTAACACTAGTATTTTAGAAATAACTCATCAACATTCTTTAGGCCTACAAAGTACACTGTAGTGGCTACTTATTGAACATTTTGAGTAGCGCCTACCTGAGGGTTAACTACAAATTTTAATTACACTTTTGTGCAAATGTAAAATTTACTATGCGAATGACTATGATTAATATCTAAAGTTGTTTTTACGACAATGTAAATTTTCAATTCAAGTGTTTGAGCATAATTTCATTTTGAAGAGGGTATGAAATATGTACAACTTTATATTTATTTTAGAAAATATTTTCATTTTAACAATAACAAAGAGCAATTGAAACAACGAGTGTAAATAATAAAACAAAACAAGCTAAACAAATAATAAAAGTTTATTTAAAAATTTGTTTACAAAAATAATGTACTAATAATAATATAAAATATAAACAATAAATAAACATTCATAATCACAGAAGATGTTCTATACAACTTGTACATGATTTACAATAATAATTAATATAAGTGTAACTATATATAATAAATAAATATGGATAATTTGTCATGATTGGTAAATTGTCTGCATTGAGTAAAGTAATGTCATGATTGATTAAATTTGTCATTACTGGGTAAGTTGTCTTTATTGTGTAAGTTGTTATCATCATGTAAGTAGAGTCACAAGTAAGTGCGTAGTGTTTCACTGGGTAATGAATATAGCTGTTATGTGATATTTATTCCCTCCTGAATATTATATTTATCAGCTCTTTTTCTCAACGTACTGAAAGACGGTAAGGGATGACCATTATTTAGCAAATATCTATAACCTTTGGGTGTTACGCTTCTGAGTGCTATTGCCGAAGCAATATCTACCTTTGACCATTTCATACACTTTTGCTTGGGGTATAATAATTTTTGTATTTGCCCTGGTGTGAATATGGGACTCAAGATCTCTTGTACTTTATCTCTGATCTGCGATTGAAGAGAATGAACATGTTGATTTAGCTGTGCATCTTTTAATTTTGACTCTGCCTCTAGTTCTTCATTTTTTAATTTTAATTGCTGATACTGTTCCTGCAATTCAATATTTTTCAACCTTAATCGTTCCACCTCAGGTAAAATATTTTGAGTTCTGAAAAAGAATGCATTCCAGTATTAGCTTATTAGTATTTTCAAAACAATTCCAAAACATTACAAAGTAAATAATATAGGTACCTAGAAGTATAAATATCTTGAAAATTGATTTGTTGAACAGCATTATCAGACAGAGATATTTCAGACTGCATTTCCCTTGATTCCTCAAGTACTGAACTCCTAAAAAATCAAGTTTTGATCGTCAACTCTTATAAAATTATTTCATTGGAAATATACAATAAAATAATACTTACAATGAAGAGGTATTTGCTCTTGAATATTCTGTTTTAGTTATATTTGATAAAATACTACTGCTCTTGTCAATTGAACTGCTAAAAGAATTTGTACTTGTTGGAATTCTCTTTATCTGTGTCCCAATTTCTCTCTTACTTTCGCACTTACGTTTTCTCCCTCGTTTTTCTTTACTGCAACTTAATTATGCAATGCTTATTTTTATGAATTGAGATAGGTATCTAATTAAATAAAATAATTTTTTGAAATGAAAAACATACCCGGAAAATGAAGAGTTACTATCAGTCTTCAAGTTGATACTCGGTATTGCATTAGAGAGTAGTTTCAAAACAGGCTTTTTCCCTGGAATACTCAAATGACTAGTATCCAAAAAATAATCTGGTGTAAAGTGCAAAGAACAAATTCGACCTAAAATTAAATATTGTTTTTATTTCATTACTTCCAATAAGCTAAACAGCAATTCGTTTACAAACCATTTTGTAAGTTGATTTCTTTATCAGAATTACAAGCGTCAACCCATTTTTGTCGGATAGCTTCATCCTTTGGGAATTGAAAATATTTGACATTTTGATTTTTTGTGGCTCCATTCCAATTGTGGCAAGCGGCTACAGAACATCCAGGCATAATCGTTAATTACTATATACACTTCTTAAAGTAACAAATGCTCAAAGCTACATTGTGCTTATAACACCCTTTAAAAAATAACTAATTTTGAAACGAAAACAAAAGACAAAATCTTCATGTAAAAATAAAAACACTTTCACTTAATGTTCTCACAAAATACAATGTTCAGAGTTCACAATTTATCAGAAAAATAAACGATTACCAGTAGGATTGAATTATGTAGGTTATGGCATTCATTCAAAACATTAAGCATATGATTGGCAATATGGCGTCGTTTTGGAAGGTGCGCAGAACATGACCGAAATTCGTCTTCCGAGGGAACACACCTTAAGGCGACTTTACATTATGCTATTTAGGTGCAATGCAAGTTTCATGCTATAACAAAATAAACAGAGCGCATGTGCGTGTGCTAGTTTGTGGTGATTTTTAAGCAAGAAAAATAATTAGAATAGTTTCTAATTTTCATGAAATTTGGAGGCAATTTTAGTTATTTTTTTAGTAATAATTGTGCTACCAACCGTTAAAAATATTGGAGCTGAAACCGAAAACCACAGAAACTCGGTCTCGTTTGGTCTAGCCACGGAACATTTATGTTCCGTGGTCTAGCACAGCAGTAAGATAACCTCAAATATTCGTGTTTTTGATATATGTGTACAGTTTATATACATTTTACACTTCATAAGAAAAACAAAATGGGGAAAAAGTAAGTTTTCTTGATTTATCTGGTATAAAATAAATGTAATAATTAATTTTTATTTTATCAAACATGTTTGGAGTACCGAAATACATCTCAATTCAGTAGTTTAAAGGTGTACAGCTTATGCTGACCACCTGTAGAACTGTAGTTTTTATTTTTAAATAAATGAAAACCTTATTTTCTAGGTACCTGTTATTAAAATTAAAAGTGAAGTGATATTAAACAATTTAAAACAAAAATTTTTATTAGATATGTTTAAAGCAAAGGATGAAGATTACAAAAACAATTTATAGAATTAGTAGTATTTAGCACAGCATGTTAAAGGAATTTTTATTCTTAAGTTTGACTTTTGTGTAATGATTATATGTATTTTGTAATATTAAAAATTTTTTTTCAATATATATTGACTTTTCAATACAATTATTCAATTCTTTAAGTATTTAAGATTATGCATACTCAAGACTTGTTTTTTAAGAAAATAACCTTCATCAATATATATGTCGTAATAAGACAGTACTAAGATCGTCTTAGAAGACTTTATTACAAGATTAATCTTAAAGTATTACAGAAAAATAAAATGGATTTAAAAAATTCATATCAACTCGTCCTGCCAAGGAACAGCTCCAAAGCCATTTACATATTCTTTAAATTCTTCCCTAATTTTAATTGCAGCATCAGTGCGACGATTGCCTGCTTGAGCACTTAATCCATATACAAAGGTATATTTTTTATTAATATCATTTTCTGGATCCACGCCAGTATACATAGATTTGAGTTCTTGTCTCAAATAATTGTGTAATGCACAACATGCCTGAGTAACTTGTTTTACTTTTTCGTGTTTTAGAGGATTTATATTTAAAAGTACTCTAAATCTATTACTGAGAATTCCAAAAGTGTTTTCTACTACACGACGGACTCTACTTATTCTGTAGTTTAAAATTCGTTTCTCCTTATCCATTTTTTGAAGGGGATGTGGCTTCATTATGTGAGTTGTAAGTGGGAATGCAGAATTAGCCACAATAACATATGGAACTTTTTGAGTTCTAAAAGGAAGAGGTCTGTCTTCAGGGATATTAAGAGTATTTTTTTGTATTGCTTTGTACAAGTCACTTTCCTTGTAAACTCCTCCATCAGCTATCCTTCCGTTTATTCCCACATGAATGTAAATAAAATTGTAATGTGCATCTACCATTGCTAGCAGTACAATACTATGTTGTTTTTTATAATTATAAAAAACTGATCCTTGTTGAGCCTGAATAGCAATATGCTTTCCGTCCATGGCACCTATTATATTAGGTAGGTTCCATGTTTCCTCAAACTGTTTAGAGATTTCCAACCATTCACCTGTAGTTTGAGGTACCTTAAATAATAAATACTTAATATTAACTTTTTTGTTAAAATGCATATATATATTTCTCGATATATTTATAATTGTTTTTAAATTAAACTTAGATAATTACCTTCAAATATAATAATAATAATAATAATAAACGTCTTTTATTTTCAAAAATTAAAAATACAAATAAAAAATAATCATACATAACGGGCGAAGTTTATTTTTATTGTGTACTGGACACAATAAAAATATTCTTCCACTTAATCCGAGTAGAAACATGTACCTATTTATATACAACCATTTCATTAAAAAAAAGATATGTTATTAACATTTTGTCGAATATTAAAATGCCCTCTGTATTAAAGGGGTCGTGTCTAACGCCAGATATAAATTAATTTTATGCCTTAATCTTGGAATCCAATTTAAACATTTCAAATTTACTTGCAAAAAGTAATGTATGTATGTATGTAAGGAGAATGTAAATATTTAGGGAAATAAATAATAACCATGACAAAAAACCGAAAACTGTTTAGTTAGTTTTGACTGTCCAAAATGTGTCTTTTAAGAACTGATTTAAATTTTGAAATATTCAATTTTTTAAACTGAGGAACAACTTTATTGTACAAGTCACAGATCAAGTAACTGAAGGAACGCCTGAATAGTTCAGTCTTGAAATAGGGTATAGTCAATAATCCCCTATTTCTAATATTTACATTATGAACATCAGAACGGTACGTAATTTTGCGATGGAGGTAAGAGGGCTTTTTATTCACAATTAACGTATGACATAAAGTAAGAAAGTGATGTTTTCTTCTGTTCTCCATATTTAACCAACGGATTACTTTTAATTTATGCGAGATCTTTTTCCGTCTTCGTATACCAAAAATCATACGTAGACAAGAATTTTGAACCTTTTGAATTTTCTTTTTGTACGTAATTGTTAGATTGGGACCATATAACACATCCGCTTAATTAAATAAAGACAGAACCAAGGTATCGCAAAGCTGTTTTTTTATGTGAATAGGAAAGAAATGTCTATTTCCATAAATCATTTTAATATTACAATAAGCACGTTGTATTAACTTATTTATATATTTCTCAAATCTCAGTTCAGAATCGAAAATTACCCCTAAGTTTTTTGCCTCATTTACTATCTCTAAGGCAGGCCACACATCAAGGAAACTAGAAATGTGAAACGAGAAACATGAAACATAAAATATGAAATACGAAACAGAAAGTTTCTGCTTCATCATTGCACAAACCAAATTAAATGAATTTGTTTCAGTTAGCAATGGACACCGATGACGACGCAGTAGTTGGGGTTGTAACCACATTATTATTATCAAAACACAAAAATAAATCAAAACAAAAGAAACGACGTTACTGGGTACATCCGTATAACCACATAAATCTTAAACATGGTTCTTATATAGTGTCAAAAGAATTAAGTGAGCATCCGGACAAATTTCAGTCTTTTTATAGAATGTCTGTACAGACATTTAGTAGATTAGTTTCCCTTATAGGGCCTCACATAATTAAAAAGGATACAAATTTTAGACTGGCTTTGGGAGTTGAAGAAAAGTTGTTAATTACACTGAGGTAAGTAAAAACTAAAATTGATATCTATATTAAATAGAAATTTAACTAGGTTACAAAACTTAAAATAATACTTTATTCATAAACAACAGCACGAACAAGATCCGTATATTGTTTATCATTATTACTTGAATACTGCAAGTTACTGTCATAGGAAGACACTGATACTGCCTCGGATACTGAAGAAGAATAAGGGGATGGAAAAGGAACCGGGACATGTTGTACAGTATTACGTACAGAGTCTTCATTTAGAATGTCATCAAAAAGAGCAAAAACTCGTTGTTTGAATCGTCTCTTTTGAGCATCATTTAGTTTTTGTAAATCAGGGAGTAAGCTTCTCAGGAAAAGTAAGTCGGCGTCTTCTTGGTCAGACGATTCTTTCTTTTTTGTGTTTGCATTATATTTGTTACTCAGGGTAGTCAGACATTGTACAGCTGAGTTTTCCCAATTTTCAGTATTTTTTTGTATTTTGCGTTTCTTGGAAGAGGATCCCTGCGGAGTTTCTTCTGACAACTCAGATGACACGGAGGGAACAGGATAACTTTCCAGTAAGTCTGAAGTCGATGTTTCATTAACTTTTTGACTTTGACTTTGTTCAATATTGTTCTGTGAAATATTTACATTATCCTCTTCATCAGTAACAGGTTGACTTTCCTCCAGTTGAAATTCACTGTCACAAACTTCATCTTCATCAGAATCCGCAGTTCCAGTTTGATGTCGACTTTTCGTATATGGTATCAAATACTTCATTGCGTCTTCTAAATAGAAGGGTTTCTTCTTTCTTCCAGAACTGCCACTTGGTTTCTTGCTTTCTCTTAGATATCTTAAGAGGCTAATTCGTAACATTCTCCACCTCTTTTTACATTCATCCACTGAAACAAAACAAAATAAATTTCTTCGATAGACAAAAATATAGTAGAATTTAGTTATAAACAGTGATAATACTTTTACATTAAAAAAAAACTAATAATATTTTTTTCTGTTACAGATTTCTTGCTACCGGTTGTTCATTTCGAACGTTATCCTTTTACTTTATGAGAGGAGAAACTACCATAGGATATGTAGTAAACGAAACATGTAAAGCTATTTGGAAAAATCTCAAAAAAAATATATGCCTTTACCATCAGAAAATATGTGGTTGGAAATTGCTAGGAGATATGAAGAACTATGGAATATGCCCAACTGTATAGGTAATATAGACGGCAAACATATACGGATCCAAGCTCCACCGAAATGTGGCTCTGCTTACTACAATTATAAATCGTATAATTCAATTGTTTTAATGGCAATTGCTGATGCTGATTTTATTTTTACTATGATATTTGTAGGCGATTACGGAAGAAACAGCGACGGTGCAGTTTTTACAAATTCACGGATTGGTAGCCTACTCAATGAAAATAGGTTACATATTCCACCGGCCAGATCACTCCCTTGCGATAGTGGTGGTCCTTTTCCAATGTTTTTCGTTGCAGATGAAGCATTTGCATTAAGACAAGAAATAATGAAGCCATACCCACAACGAACCTTAAATAATGAAAGAAGAATTTTCAACTATCGTCTTTCAAGAGCGAGAAAAAGTGTTGAGTGTGCTTTCGGCATTCTCTGTTCAAAATTTAGAGTCTTTCATTCACCAATAGCATGCAATGTTGACAAAGCTGAAAATATTGTAAAAGCTGCATGTGTTTTGCACAACTTTATTAGAAAACACGATGGAGTTTTAGTATCACCAGATACTTCCTTGCAATTACCACAAAACCTAAATAATCTATCACAATTATGTGGTCGACCAACAACTGCAGCACTTCAATTAAGGGATAGATTATGTCAATACTTTGTAAAACCAGAAGTGGCTTTACCTTGGCAAAATACAGTATGCGTTTAATACAGATTTTTCAGTTAAAATGTATTCAAAATATATTCAGGCAGTATTTTATTATTTTCAGAATTTTTTTTATTATACTCAGTATTTTAAACTCACCTGTACATTTTACTTCAGCAGCCACCTGTTGCCAAGCTTTTTCTTTGAAGTTTCTATTAGAATACTTTTCCAACTTGTAATTATAAAGAACCTCATGTTTTTCAATAACTGACACAAACACTACATTAAATTCTTCGTTGTCTTTCATTTTAAAACTGATCAAATATTACCTGCAACGCGAAGTAACGAGCAACAAGAAACAAAAATATAGAACAGAACCTATTTCATGAAAACACGTTTCTACAAGATTTGCTTCGCTATGACGTCACATGAAACACATTTCGCTGATGTGCATATTCTCATTTACGGCAATGTGTACTTATTTTATGAAACGTGTTTCATGTTTCTCGTTTCTAGTTTCCTTGATGTGTGGCCTGACTAATTCTTCATTATTGATAGAAATATTTATGGAGTTTAACAAATATTGTCTTTGATTTTTGTTCCCAAATATCATAACTTTAGATTTTGTTGGATTAATAAATAAACAATGTATTCCACACACAACTCTTCATATATTGCCCTACAAACAATTGGAATAAAGAGGGAAATAGTTGTTTCAGAAACTCTGTAGTTAAACATGAGTGATCTAAATGACTCGCCTGTAGCAAGGTACCTAAGTGTAATAATTAGTTTATGCTTGGCTGTTATACATTCACGAAAACATGTAGATTTTTTCTCTATCTTCCATTTAATTTTTATCAAAAGTTTGTAAAATGTTGATTTGTCCATTCTAATGTAGTTTTTGAACCAAAATAAATCTTTTGCATCAAGAAACTCCTCTGGTAATGACAAGTTACCCAATGATCGATTAAGCCAAGGTTTTATCCAGTATTTTCTTGGTTTCCTTTTCTTTCGTCTTCTGCAAACCACTAAAACTGCTGCTGTTGTAATTAACTGAAAAAGTACAAGAATTTGTCGTTTTCTCTTATCCATTTTTGTTTATGGTCGTTTCTGATCACAGATCACTTACCTATAGATAGGCATCTGACCCGTGGCGCTTCATGTGGCGAATTAATTGTACGGGTGGCGCCACCTTGAGAGCCTGAGCAGTAGCTCTAGCACCTTTGACATGGATGTGATCTTCGCTAACAGCAGAAAAAGAAGATTCCTGTAATTTTACAGTTTCTGGCGGCATATTCAAAATTACTGTAATTTTACTTTTATTGCAAAATGGCATTTATGGTCCACTTTTTGATATTTCATTTAAATCAACTCAACATTTGATTGATATTACAATAATAACAATCAAATAGTCAAGTTAAATTAAATGAAATATCAAAAAATGGACCATATAATGCCTGAAGTGGAAAAAATAAAGCAATAATCATCAAGTTTATATATTTTATTCAATATAAAAAAGTACACAATAAATAAAACGTTTTTTAAAATCTTTGAATGACAAACAGCAAAAACAATAAATGTTAGAAGTTTAACAACAAAGCAATAAACTGAGTAAATAACTTTGAATAATCTCAGCATGCGATGTAAGGTAAAACGATTTTTTAAAGTAAGAAGTCTTAATAAGTTAACAATTATTAACAGTGATCAACGACGCAAAGTAGAACAAATAGTGAAACAGTGACCCTCTCACCCTTAATATTGAAAAACAGAAAAAGAAGCATATTCTGGAATGCAAAAATAATTAAATATAATATAGTGAAGTTAAAAAGACACAAACATTTAATAAAAATCAATAATCATTAAAATAAATACTAAAATAAAAAGCGAGGAGATGGTAGAATTGTTTTCAAACAAATAACTTTTAGTAATACAAAAATATGAGAAGATAATTACAAAATGGGCTAAAAAGGAAAATTAAACTAAAAATACCAACAAAATAATGAATATACAAGGAACATAAAAAAGAAACTGACATGTGTTTTGTATGATGTTGATAAAAGACCAATCATCAAGCTGATCTATTTCAAAATAACTCATAATGATCTCTTTTCCGGTCTCTTACGGCGTTTAAGATGGGCCAATTGAAATGGACCATCTCTGTTAATCACTCTCATGTCATTACCTTTCAAAACCCCTTTAAGATTTTTTATGAGGGTCACTGTCTTATGAAAATCTTTGCTGCACTGGCTTCTGCAAATAAAGATAGTAATATGAGGAAACTGACAAATGTATTTCAAAAATATTTATAAAGAATAACATTTTTTCATACAAATCAAAAAATAGCTTATATTAAAAAAACATGAAGCATCCATTTCTACAGTTTGCTAATAACACAGTTAACTAAAATGTGCACATCATTTAAAAAACTTAGTTTACAAGATTATGAATATCATTACTTCTATATAATTTATTAGGTAGCTACATTTGGATATTTTCAATTAGCTCAAACACACAATACATATGATTGTAAACATTTACATATTTGTTTCTCGAAACTGCTTACCTTCGAAAAATGCTTGGACCTTTCTTCGGTAAAACCTTTTTGTGTTCCTTTCAGTACCTGTAGATAATTTATTCATTTACTAATATAATACTATAAAATATGTAATTTAGTTAGTTTTTGATGGGAATTAAACAAACCAAATAATATAACAAAAGGAACATACAGAAGATATACTATTTTATACATACCATCATTTGATAATTGCTCGATACTCTCCAATTCATCCACCTCTAACTCCTTACTCGTGGATTGAATAGCTATAACATAAAAATTAGGAGTTAAATAAACCAAATAATATAACAAAAGGAACAGACAGATGACATTTTATTTTATTTTATACATACCATTATCTGATAATGGCTTAATGCCCTTCAATCCTTCCTCCTCAAACCCCTCGCTCGTGGATGGAATAGCTGTAACATAAAAATTAGGTGTTTATTTTTTCTTAGGTACACTGTACGATTGCCAAAATTATAGCTAACGAGTTGCATAAAACTCACCATTAATTAATTTCCGTATATAAGTTTTTGTTGGTGTTTACACCTTCCCAACTGGCGAATAAGTTGCTGATGTGGAGGGCATTTCCATCATATCTACAGAATCTAATATATATAAGTAAATTTTTTTCAAACTCTAGAAAATAAATAAATAATTTAATTTTCTCGGGAGTTGTTTCCTGTGAGGGCACCATAGTGGGGAACAAAAAATCGGAATCCCGTTTGGATTGTAATCTAAAAAACATAATCACATTTAATAACATTCAATAAATATATGTACAAAAAGAATTACATACCAGGAAAAAACAGGCATGGCAAAGAAAACCTTTTCAATAGTTTGCCTTCGATTACTTCTACTTTTAAAAAGCAGGCCTGGCCAAAATGACGAGGGCATATTCTCCAATATTTTCGCCTCCAAAGATTGGTTTCCACTTCTTTCCAGCCAAACTGAACGTTCTTCTTCGAGGCTGGGAAGTATAAGGCTGTATAAAAGAATAACTACTTCAATATTTTGTCACTTTTTAGTTAATGAAACATGTTTTATTTTATAAAAATATAAAGCTTACCGGGTACACCCCACATTACAGTCCTTCACTATACATTGTCTGTAAAGTCCACACTAAACAATAAACTAAACACACCCTGTCGACCTGAACACAAAATATATATATATTGAAGAAAAACAATTTTTTTTAAACTGAACTAACCCAGAAATAAAACTAATCGTCGTAAACGTGGTTGTTATTAGGTTAAGTTAATAGTGGTGACATATGTGGAAGAATCTGGAATTACTACCAGAGACACTACTAACGGCGTTACAGTTCTCATTAAATCCGCAATTTTAGAAGTGCTCTGGCTCTCCAGGTGGCAGTACCATCGCTCGCTCAGAGTGCCCATACCCTGTTTCTGATCTTAATCACCAGAAAATTTAGTTTCAAAATTATTTAACATAACCTAAAAATATTTGAAAGTTTGCCACACTGTATTGCATTATACAAAATAAAGCTAACTATCTCGAAAATAGCTTAATGTAAAGCGAAACCACAAAATTGCTTAAAAATAGCGTGGCTTCAAAATTGCACCTAAATAGCATAATGTAAAGTCGCCTTTATACTATATTTACACCATGGCCTACCCCATGACTATTTGGTCTGTTTTCTTTGAAAAGTAGACAACCCACATTTGCGACATGTATCAAAGTTGCCTAAGTGAATGGAAATTAAATTTGCCATTTTTATGATAATCTCTAAATTGTTCCCACGTGGATATCAGTCTACTCTTTCGTTTCATCCTGATGTTTTCCTGGTTATACACAATAGAACGTGTAATAGTTATTTAACCAACAAGTATATTAATGAGGGCCAATCGGGATAATGTTCGAGATTGTTAATTGCCCTTTTAATACTCGTGTTATTTAAAAAAGCTTTTCCGTCGACTATATCAGTTGTATTCGTTTTTCTCAATATTTAAAAACTAAAAATATTTGTTTCATAGTATGGAGGGTAGAAGAAAGGAGCACCATCTGAATGTATTAAAAAGTGTCCATAGAAAGGAAGCAAATTAAGATGGCGCCATAGTAGCAAGTGGAAGGATTTTAAAAACAGCGCCATTAATTATTAGAGTAAGATACAAACTTAAAAAAGGAAATACTACGTAAATAATTGAGATTTTAAATAATGCATATTTCTCAACTACACAAGTCACGAAAAATACTAAATTTTTCAACCCAGCACTTCACTCAGTTTATAACCCTAAAATTACATCATTTCCATTAGCTACACGAGCGCCATTTCGGTGAATCTTCGAATTATAATTTGCTGTTTACAGGTGGACACTTTTTTAACTTATCACCCATACAAGATGGTGCCCCTTCCTTCTACCCTCCATATTTCATAGGTAAGTACTGTCAAAAATAAATAATGACATTGAAATGTCACAGAGAAGGTCGCCAGTTCAAATGTCAGTTTTCGTTTTTCTTAAATTCTTTTTTGGATGTCTTAACACTAATAATTATTATAATTTTGTAGAATAATAAAATAAAACGATAGGTAAGTCAAAAACTAGAAGTATTCTATACTAGGATTCATTTTTTGAAGACGTTATTGTATGTTTGGTTGCCTACACCAGAGGTAACTGATTTTTCTAAAGTGGAGAAAAACAGTTTATTCACAATCGGTCAGTAATATAGACATTTCTTACCTTTAAAACGGTAGGGAAGTGACTCATTACTTACTTTCACTTCCACGCCTTAGCCGGAAAAGTACTTTTCACTTTTCTGAAGTATGTGTCACTTTTCCGCCTTTTCAAAAATGCTCGCAATTTTGCATACTGAATAATGTCGATATTTTGCTTGATATTAAGTACAGCTCGCAACTTTCTTTACTCATTTCAACAAAATATGCAAGCAGTATCGTTTCTGAAGTATGTTGCACACCCTTAATTGAGCACCATTTAATGTAAGACGAAAAGTTTTTCTCATACCTTTCTTTACTTTTCTCTGGAATTATTCCGTCCATCGCAGTGCCCGCACCTTCTCAGACTTCCGGAGGAGTGCAGGTAAATTCCAATTCAGACATTATGTTTAGTTTGGCAACTTTATTTGATATTGGTACGTTTATGATAGATGTCAAACTATACCTACTTAGTAATGTTGCCTAGCAACCGTTTCATGACGTTCTTTGTCGAAAAAAACATTAATATATGATAACAAATTTTCTTAAAATTAATGTTTTTAAAAGCTTGTAACTAAGCGATTGTGTATAAAATAGTATACATACCACGCGGGAAGGATCTAGGTATCTAATATACTATTACAACTTTTATTTTATTTATTCATCATTTTTATATTTATAATTATATATGTTCACATTTGAAATATTACAGTTATAAAAACTAAATGGAGACACATTGGAATTTGTATGGTTTTGTGAGTGTAAGTTTACCTCGCTACTTTGTATATTTTTCACAGAATTTATTTCAGCATCGGTAGATTGAGTGGTATAAGCATGTGTTGAAGTTTCACAAAGAATTTTTTTAGCTGTACTTACTTTACTTTGTAGAGAATTCTCAATATATCCTTCTGCCACAGCAGTAGATTTCCAACCACCAAGTCGTTTAATAGCTGAAAAATCTGCACCGCTGTCTGAAAGTATTGAGGCAGAAGAACGCCGGAAACAATGTCCCATATATAGATGCAGCTGCTCCAATTTCAAAAAAGTAGCTATAATGGACGGCATCTTCAAAAATGTATTTACACCAATTGGCTGCATAGAACATGCACCATTTTTATAGTGAATAAAAAAGTGTTTGTGTTGTGTATCTTCTGGCCTCAATGAGATATAGTGCTTAATTAAACTGAGAAGGGTTTTTTGTTCATTGTCTACTATGGTAAATATCCTGTTAGTGTGTGTTTTAGATGCTTTAACTTTTACAAGATATTTTGATCCCAAATTTTGAATGTCATCGGTTTGTAATTTCAATAATCTTTTCTCATTGCTCCAGCTACTCCGAAAATTGAGGCAACCTACAAAATGATTTAATACCCAACTATTTAAATTTTCAAATTTACCTTTGTCACTAAATACAGGTTGTCAGGAGCATCAGAAATAAATGCTTGTACATGTTCTTTCTCGAGCACTTTTGACTTTTTCGGTATATATCCTTCGTTTTTCCTTTTGATAAACATTATTAATTTTTTAAATTTGGTAATGTCTATGTTATTTTTTAAAATCAAGTCAATTTAAGCATCGAGTATTTTGGCCATAAACTTGCAATTAGGCCGTTCTGTGCAATATCTGAGAAATATGCCAACAAAACCGTCTCTGAATAATATTTTACTTGTTTCTCATTGCACCAAGATATAAATTCGGCATACGTTTTTTCATACAGACTTCTGCTCTTTTATAAACTCATTATAAACACAAAACACTGTACAAGTTGTACTCTTTTTCCCTGTACTCACAGCTTGTACTGTCAAAATTAAATAATGACATTGAAATGTCACAGCACAGAGATGGTCGCCAGTTCAAATGTCACTGTTTTCGTTTTTCTTAAATTCTTTTTTGGATGCCTTAACACTAATAATTATTATAATTTTGTAGAATAATAAAATAAAACGATAGGTAAGTCAAAAACTAGAAGTATTCTATACTAGGATTCATTTTTTGAAGACGTTATTGTGCCTACACCACAGGTAACTGTCAATATAAATATAATGTATAAGATGTGCGTTGGGTTGCCTGCAGAAAATCGTAATCATTAATGTATGATTTTGTCTAATTTTGAGAACGTTAATAGCATATGTTAATACACGGTCGACGGAAAATAATTTTTCCTACGATCACTACTGAAAGTAGGCTTTTGCACACTCAAATCTAACCGCAAAGTTGATGTTTTCCGCGAGCTGTCATAATTTGACATTATTGGCGCTCTTAAGCAGAAAGTAACTTTGGCGCACGCCTAATTTTATTTATAGATAAAAGAGAGCTAGTAGATATTTTAATATAAACTGTAGAATAAATAAATATTTTAGTTGATTTTCTAATATGTTAAAGCATCCAACAGTATTTTCCGTAATAATATAATGAGAAATAGGGAAATCTAAAAGATATCTGACATTAAAGTAATAAATATCTGACATTAATGTGATAAGTGTTGCCTACGTACATAGGTACACGAAACTGCTTAGAACAAACAATGGCAATAGGTAGGCAACACAACATACTTGCAATCACCAGAAAGATTTGACATTTTCTAACCTTTCAGAGACATCTACCTCAGGCATAAACATAAAAAATTGCCAAAATTGTATCTTTAATTTTAATTTAGTTAATAAGTAAAAGGTATGTTTGTTTATTATCGTTCTGTATTCCGTTCAAATAAAATTTAAAAAAGTTGTAATTTATTTAATGAACTATAATATTCATACAACCATAAAATCATAAATCTTTAAATCATAAAGTCTATTGTCATAAGTAGGCAACACAACATACACAATTAATCTTTTGTCTTCGAATAGTAGGCTTAATATGTCAAATAAACTTCCAATATTGTGATGAAAGTAACACGTTTTTAATAAAAAATTAATTTTATTTTGGTGTGATCGTAGAAAAAATCTTGTGTGTATTTCGAGCAGAAAGTCCTTTGGTAGTCTCGACAGATTGCCGCGCTCCGCTGACGCGTCGCGCGGCAACTTTCTGTCTCGACTGCCAAAGTACTACTTTCTGCTCTTGATACACAAATAGCTATTTAAGTAGAGTCATTTGAACAGCTGATGAGAACCAATGGGCGCGGTCAGCCAGGCTAGCGCTAGGCAAGGCTGAGTAAGCGGAGGGCGAATTTGACAGCGCTGGGACGGAGCAAGACGAGGGAAGTGGTGGTGATGGTGAAGGGAAGGAGAATTCGGATGGAGGAGTCTGTGGAATACCTAGGGGTGTGGTTGGATAGTCAATTATCCTTCAGAACACACATGTTAAAGGCGACAGAGAAGGGGAAAGTGAGGGCAGCATGGAGATTGATGTGTAATGTGAAGGGGCCGGGAGAGTGGAAGAGGAGGATAATTGGTAGGACGGTAGAGAGAGTATGCTGTACGGTGCGGAGGTGTGGGGTGAAAGAGCGGGAGTGAATGTGAGGGTTAGGCCACTCCTGCGGGTGCAGAGAGGGATATTGCTGAGGGTGGTGCAGGGGTACAGGACAGTGGTGAACAAGGACCTACCCATTGGACGTGATGGCTAGAGCCAGATATAAACGCTGGAGTGGTGCGACCAGAGAGGAAGTACAGGAATGGATGGAGGAGGAAATGGAGAGAAGGTGGGAGAAGTATGAGGGCGCGCTAAAAGGGGCGATTGGGAATAGGAGAGATTGGATGGACCGGAAATTCGGGGAGGTGAACTACTTCTTGACACAGGTGTTCACTGGACATGGGTCGAGAGTAGGATACCTCCACAAGATTGGAAAATGAGAGACTGGAGTGTGCGAGAGGTGTGAAGTGGAGGATGATGTGGGGCATGTGTTTAGATGCTGGAGGAACGAGGAAGTGCTGAAGAAGTTGGAGAGGAAAGTAGGGGAGGCGGTGTATTGGGAGAACATGGTGGAGGGTGGAGGGGGGTAGGAGGAGTGGATGGAGGTAAGTGGTGGCGGGTGGTTAGGGCGAGAGAAGGACTCGATATGGCATGAGAGGTAGGAGTGAAAGTTAGGGAGAAGATGAGGGTGTTAGCGGAGAGTGTGCGAGGGACCGCCGCCCGTCTCGAAGTATGCTAGGGTAGTGATTCCGAGGAAGGGGTAACGGCGAGTTTGAGGTGGGTTGGGTTGGTAGGCATCCCTTTGGGGATGTGTCCAACACTGTTTGGGTCCTGGACCCATTCGAACATGAGTTTCCCATCTCAGTCCATTTCCGCTGAGTTGGTCAGCGCTTCGTTATGTCAACAACGACAAACAACAATTATAACCTCTAAGTTAAAATTTCTGTGTTATTTTGTTTTTATTAGTGAATCACTTCCTCGAAATAATTTAAATTTCTTACAGGATTTTCTGCCTCTCCTAATGCTCATATTTCTATATATATTCTTCATGTCTGTCAATTACAGGTGGAATCAATTCCACAATATTATCCACAATAATATTTTCCTCCGCAAGTTCTTCCAAGATTAAGTAATTTATAAGGTTTTCCATTGAAGGTTCTCTTTAAAATTAGAAAATAAAGTTAAAGGTTGTGTGATGTGTTTATCTGTTTGTCCAGAGCATCAAAGCATAGACGTTCAGCCACCTTCAAGCGCCGCTGCTAGCACTATCTTTGCGCTAACCTATATAATAGGTACATTTGATAAAACACAACTTTATGCTAATAGTTATTTGTGTATTTAGAGCGTAATGTAACAGATTGCCGCTTTCGAAAGCGGCAATTTTACTTTACGCTCGAAAAACGCACATACTTTTTTCTACAGTCGCACTTTTAATAATTAAAACAGTTTTTTATATTATCTTAGGTTATAGACTCCGTTTCACATAAGAAGAAGCCACTTGAAGTTTGCCAACTGACTTGCGCAGAAACCAAAATCGGTCTTGTTTATCTATGTCGCCTCGTAACGACCGTTTCATGCCATTGGCGAATGTCATGCCGACAGCCATTTTATGATTGACATTTGAGGTTGTGCTTGAAGCAGTCAATTACTGTCGAATATTTTTGATTTTTGAAAATTTTAATACGTTTAGCTAGTTTATCTGTGAGTGTTGTGTGTTTCATTTGATCTAAAACCATGCGTCCTAAAAAACTTGTTGGTGTTAAATGAAAAATTATCCACACTATTCTAATTTTGCGTTAACCTACAAAATGTGAAAACGTTATGCTACTGATTTGAAGTCGAATGTCAATTTTACAATATGGTGCTGGTTTTGACAACAAGTCCGCGCATACGACTGCAACTTCAAGTGGCTTCTGCTTACGTGAAACGGAGTCTAATAGTAGTGGATTATGATATAAGACGTTTTAGTTGTCATATTATTTATTAATGTTAAATGTCAAAGTGACATTATCATGTAGGTATTGAATTTACTGTTTGGACCCTTACTTTGTGGAATCTACTCATATTAATGTTATAAATGAAACTAACTGTTTCTAATTAATTCCACTATTTAATGAAAAAATATATGAAAATTATTAAAAGATATATTGATAATTATTTCGATATTGACATATCATCGTCAGAATGACAGAAGTTACATTTTATGTGATACCTACTTGATGTTTAATATTTTGGCTAGACCAAATAGTAAATGACCTATCTTGTGATTGACTTAATATATATGAATAGAAAAAAGAAGAAGATATGATTTTACAAATATTAAAGCTTAGGTATTATAAAATGTAACTTCTGTCCTTCTGACGATGATATGTCAATATCGAAATAATTATCAATATCCTTTAATAATTTTCATATTTTTTTTCATTAAATAGTGGAATTAATTAGAAACAGTTAGTTTCATTTATAACATTATTATCATGTATGTATATTGTCGTTTTTAACATTGAATAAATAGTGTAGGTGGCTTCATTATCTTTTCCATTGCCAAATTTGATGGAATAAGCGAGCGAAAAAGATTCGTTTTGTCGCTCGCAGAGCGTAAAGTAACAATCCTCGGTATTTGTCGAATTTACGATTTCATTTGGATATAGTAATTAGTCATTTTACGCGCGACTGTAGGAAAAATACTTTTTCTCCGTGTGATTCGAGTAAAGCTGCAGCTGTAGCTAAGCATTTATTATGGTTCTCAGCAGGGCCGGATCTACGTATGGGCTTAATGGGCTCCAGCCCAGGAGCCCCAAATAATAAAATAATAAACCAGTAAAAAATACAAATCAAATAAAAAAAGTGTAGAAAAGTATTTTTATAAATGTATTATTGTTTTTTATTATGTTCATGTATTAGCCCTCTATCATTTAAATTATGCTGGTTAAGAATTTATAGCTTTAATTTTTTGTTTGCCAAAGATAAAGAAGGTACCTGTCTATTTTATCTACTTTGACCTAAGTTTATAATGTATTTTCTATTGAATTAAAAAAAACCTCTCGCATGTTTAATTTTGCCGCATAATCCTTTTGTAGGAAGATGGCAAATATTTTAATTATTCCGTGGGCCCCCCGGATCTCGTTAGCCCAGGGCCTCCAAAGGTCGCAGTCCGGCCCTGGTTCTCAGTGTATGCCAGAGTTAGCTGCCACCTTCAAGGTTATTTATCTTTGCCCCTCCAATATCAAAGAATTTTCGCCGGGCTTCACTTCTTGTTGTTGTGTATTCTTTGACAATATATTGAAATAGAATTATTACAGTTTCCTGTAAAATTGTCGTATTTAGTAAAGCGTGTTACCAACAGATATCAAAGAATATATATTATTCTACGCTTCACAACTAAGTTTTGACTTTTTTTTTCAAAAAAAGTGACCATTCAACGAAGAAGAAACAACTACTTCCCGGGCTACATGCCCCGACAGACATTGAATTACACTTCTAAGTCAAACGGGGTTGGTAAATCTACAAGATTTAAACCAACCATTCTGGTTTGCAACTAGAAGGGACAACATAACTTGTAGATCGGTTTCGGCGTATTGCGCCTCATCAGTACAAGGTATATGTTATCGTCCGAGAGTTAATCCCGGACTGAAATGAGACTATAATCAACAACTATACATATCTTCCGGTTACGGAAATATTTTAGTTGCGATAATAGCGACACCTCACCTCCAAGTCACAAACCAAAATTCCAAATTTGACAACAAGCCCGTTAGCTTGAAACATATAGAATTATTACAGTTTCCTGTAAAATTGTCGTATTTAGTAAAGCGTGTTACCAACAGATATCAAAGAATATATATTATTCTACGCCTCACGAAGTTTTGAAATTTTTTTTTCAAAAAAAGTGACCGTTCAACGAAGAAGAAGCAACTACTTCCAGGGCCACATGCCCCGACAGACATTGAAAGTTCAGTTCGGCTGTTCGTGCGCAACTTATCGAGATGTCAGTTGTTTTCTTCTATCCTCTCCATGTTTTTATTTTTTATTCTAATATTGTTAGAATGTGATAACAAATAATATTTTATTATTCCCATTTTATCAAGAATATAATCTACTTATAACTTTAAAAATTTGACAACAATTTCTTGCTGTTTTAAACTTCAACATATTATTAATTGCCAAGATGACGAATTTTTTGATTAGTGTCAGATAGGGACAAACATTTTTTAAAACTTAATTATTTTTGTGTAACGTGAATTTCGTTCACTTTACTTTCCTCCAGTTAATTAATAATAAATTATCGTATGGGTGGCGAATAGCCAGTCCTTTCTCATACCCAACACCGAGAAATGTTTCAAGGCTGAATATATTTACTGTCGACGAGAGTCGAAATCAACGTTTCTATACGGGCCGATCGAGTTCTGTCTGTCGTGAAAATAGCCACTGCTATTTTGATATTCCCACTTCGAACTCGCTCTTATCTCTTCTTCTACCAATTGTTAATTAAATATGAATCAAGAATTCACTACTGAAATGTAAATTCCTCTCCTGGTCAAAGCGTATGAGCGTGACATGAACATGAGACGTAATTAAGTCTGTTATCTTTCACATGATTTCGTGTATTTAAACAGTGGCAAAAGGGTTTCATTCTACTTTCCTGTGAACATGTGCCATTGAAGCAAAGTTTTCTATTATCGTATCTTATCTTTAAAAAGTGCATTCATGTGAATGGTAAGTTATTTCTCTCAAATGTCTGTTAACTATTCTTTCTTAGCAGTTCCACTTTCATATTTTATAATCTAGCAATGTCGTTCCAGTGCCAGGAATATATATCGATATGATTTTGTTTTTTTTTGTTCTTTCTGATTTTTTTCATATTCTCTTTGAATATATATACATATTTAAAATATGTCTGTATTTACCGGTATAGAATCGGTTATTCGATTTTATTGTTTTTTTTTATTATTTCTTTTGTCTAAAATACAGGATGTATGAACCACGTTGTTAAATGATTGTTTTTAACATTGTAATCTTTAATCATTGTAATATCATACTTCAGACATCCTGGATTTTGTTAAATTGGGTAAATTTGTTCCTGATACTAGTATTGTTCCTTACCATTTTACCTAAACCCGAAACTTTAACTTTACCCTTTACATGGGACTTTAGAACTTTACCTGTTACCTGTACTTCAACGAGGACTCTCTATCACTCCAGGAAAGTACCACCTAGAGATTTTTCAACTCTTCAACAACCGTCAATAAAAACCTGTCATTTTTTTTTGCTTTGCCTTTGCTTAATTGTTTGTTTTCAAAGTCAATATACAACTTGTAAATTTAATAACGTTGTTCATAAAGTTTATTTTCCCTTCCAATCTTACAGGATTTGTCGTTATAATGCTGATGTGAGTAACAAATAAGCTAGTATTATTCAGGGTGGCGCCCACTTACCTTTCTCAAATAATTTTTCTTTTATTAATTTCAGTAACTTGATTAATAATTAACTTATCTTAATTAAAGTAAATTTCAAGTAGAATTACCCGAGGACCGGTAAGACTACTCTCTGAATTTGTACTAGTTTGGTCTCAGAATCTACACCTGAGGTGCTCTCTAAACTGAGTAGCCGTAACATAACGTTAGCTGGAACGCTATCGAAACGTTGAAATAAAAGCACCTGTTGCTCGTGTTGCCGTTTTTTCGACCAGTCCAATTGCTTAATACCGTAAAAAATATCAGAAATGGCAACACTCTCAGGAGGCTAGCTTCTGGCGGTAGGACTAGGTAGGTGATCTGTGGTTAGGACACCGTGTGTTTGTTTTGTTTTTATATGATTAGCGGGAATAATTGTTAAGTGACGCCACGCAAAATAAGGATAGAATTAGTTTGTTCGGTGAATTATTAAAATTTAAAATGAGTTCTTCTTGCCGACTTTTTAGAAAATCCATTTAGTGGATTAACATATGACAAAAAAGTGTTTTTTAAAAATAAACGGCCTTTACCGGATTTAAAGGGATTAGTGTTATCAGGTAAGTATCGAAATCGATCATTTAATACTGACAATTATAAAAAATATTTATGGTTAACACAATAAATTATATTGCTGGAATTGTTGATTATTTACAACTGATAATTCTTCATGCTGGGGGCGCTTGGGTTATAATGATTTGAAAAATGTATCACAGGATTTTTGGTTTTGGTTTAAAATCTTATTTAGAAAATGAAGAATTTTTGTTTTTTCTCGATACTTTTAAATTAATATTTGAACAAACTGATCTTATTTTTCAAATTTCTCAACATAAATTCACTGATATAATTTATTCAAGAGATCGTTTGAAACATCTCATTGATAAAATTTCAAGTTTCCGTAATACAGAATTTCATTTGAATATTTTATTTCAAAATTTTTCAACTGATGAGGCTCCTCCCGCGAAAAGGAGGAAAACATAATTTGGTAGACAAGAAACTACAGTATAAACAACTTTTTTATGAAATTTTAGATACTATTAAAGGTCAAATTGAGATTCGATTTTCCGATTTACATGAATTGAAGTTTTTCGACTTGACAAATAAAAGCTCATTCGAATATTTTTCAAAAGAGTCTCCCAATACACTTTTAGATAACTTAGTTTTGAAATATAAATTTTTTGAAAAAATAGCACTGCACAATGAATTATGCGTTGTATACGCGGATAAAGATATTTTAGGTCAGAACGACAGTCGCGCCGATATGATAATATATACACTGTGTTCATTTGAAAAGGACCCACCCTTAATATTTCAAAAATGGGACATATTAGAAGAAAATGCCGAAACACGTCAACTTTTAACTTGAGGGGGACACTTTTTGGCGCTAATGTCCCAAACGTCAGATTCACCCCCTCCCTACTGGAGACACCCCTTACATTTTTTCAAATGGCATTAGGTATCAAATCATACCTCATTTAAAAGGTCCGGAAAATCTCTATTCAATCCTTTTGTTTTGCCTTTGATACCAGCCTTCCATTGTTATTTAATCGTTGTTTAAAATAGGCTCTCTTTCAATTTTTCGTATGCCCCCGTTTTGTGTTATGATAGAAAGACTCTTTGAAGAATAAAAAATTTACAAATAGTAAAAAGACAACTGTTAATAAGCAAAAACTGCTATTTAATCATGTGTCCAAAATGACCACCGTTAACATTCAGGCAATAAAAGTTGAAAAAGAGCCAATTTTAAACAACGATTAAATAACAATGGAAGGCTGGAATCAAAGGCAAAACAAAATGATTGAATAGAGATTTACCAGACCTTTTAAATGAGGTGTGACTTGATACCTAATGCCATTTGAAAAAATGTAAGGGGTGTCTCCATTGGCGCCAAAAAGTGTCCCCCTCAAGTTAAAAGTTGACGTGTTTCGGCATTTCCTTCTAATATGTCCCATTTTTGAAATATTAAGGGTGGGTCCTTTTCAAATGAACACAGAGTATAATAGACAATGATTTGCAACAAGTTTTACCTCAGTTTTATAAACTACTTTGTTTGACAGTCACCATTCCTGTCACGTCGGCATCGGTGGAGAGATCATTTTCCACTCTTAAACGAATTAAAACTTACCTGCGAAAAACAATTGGCCAAAATAGTTTATACAATGTTAGTTTAATATCTATTGAAAAAGATTTAGTAAAACACTTGAAACAAAATGATACATTTTATGATAATATTATTGATAATTTTTCGCAAAATAAAGACCGAAGAATTCCGTTAATATATAAAAAAAGTTAATAAAAAAAAATATGAAAAATTCAAAAAAAAAAGAAAAAATATTAAACATCCAAGAAAAAAAAAACAAAAAACTAACCAGCTAGACGGACAGTTTATACAAGAGGAGAATGAAACGTAGTCGCAATAATATTGTATCAGGGCCGGACTTGAGTTATTTGTGTTAAAAATATATAATCTGTTTATTTCTTTTACTATATAACAGTCTTATTATATAGGAGTTAATTTAAAGTACAGAAACATCTGAAATCTCACAGATGGAAATAGTATATTGTGCAACAAGTGAGAAAAGTACTTTCCCCACATGTTGCACACTATACTTTTTCTACAGCTGCACAAATTTAAAGATTTAAAGTAAAGTAACTTGATATTTATTTTTGTGGTTAGTAAAACAAAAAGAAAAGGTGAGCGGTCGTCGGACCGCCGATAGAAGCTTGCTTCTTATGCACAAAAGAATGACCATTTTTGACCATTTTTCGTAAATGTGTGACCATTTTTCAAAAATTTTTTTAAATTTTAACAATTATTGACCATTTTTGACAGATTCTGACAATTATTGACCACTTTTGACAATTTTTGAACATTTTTCAAAAATGCAGTTTTTTACAATTATTGACCATTTTTGACAGTTTTTTATAATTATTGACCATTTTTTCAAAATTTTGACAATTTTTGACCATTTATCAAAATTTCAACAAATTATTGACCATTTTTGACAGTTTCTGATAATTATTGACCATTTTTGACAATTTTTCAAAAATGTTGACAATTTTTCAAAAATTTTGACAATTTTTTCAAATTTTAACAATTATTGACCAATTTTGACAATTATTGATCATTTTTGACAATTTTTGAGAATTTTTGTCAATTTTTGACAGGTTCTGACAATTATTGACCATTTTTGACAATTTTTAACAATTATTGACCATTTTGACAGTTTTTTATAATTATTGACCATTTTTTCAAAATATTGACAATTTTTCGAAAATTTTGACAATGTTTGACAATTGACCATTTTTTCAAATTTTAACAATTATTGACCATTTTTGACAATTATTGATCAATTTTGACCATTTTAGACCATTTTTCCAAATTTTAACAGTTATTGACCATTTTTGCCAATTTTTGAGCATTTTTGACAGCTTCTGACAATTATTGACCATTTTTGACATTTTTTTATAATTATTGACAATTTTTCAAAATTTTAACAATTTTCGACCATTTTTCAAAATTTTAACAATTATTGACCATTTTTGACAGTTTCTGACAATTATTGACCATTTTTGACAACTTTCAAAAATTTTCACAGTGTTTGATCATTTTTCAAAATTTTAACAATTATTGACTACTTTTGACCATTTTTTAAAATATTTGACAATTTTTGACAGATTCTGACAATTATTGACCATTTTTGACAGTCTTTTATAATTATTGTCCATTTTTTCAAAATTTTGACAGTTTTTGACAATTGTTGACAATTATTAACCATTTTTCTAAATTTTTGACAGTTTGTGAAAATATTTGGCAATTATTAACCATTTTTTCAAAACTTTGACAGTTTTTGACAATTATTGACCATTTTTCCAAATTTTTGACAATTTTTGACCATATTTCAAAATTTTTGACAATTTTTTAAAATTTTTAACATATTCTCTATTATAATCTGACAGTTTTGTGACAACTAAGTAGGTATTTAAAGATGACAGTAGCCTACTAAGTTTTTGTCGATTTTATTTGATTCTCCATATAAATGTATGTGGCGTGGGCAAAGTGCCGTGAGAAATAATATTTCTCTTCTTTTACAATTAAAATTAAATACAATTGTTTTATAGTAGATGTAATTGTTTCATATACGCTCTTTCGAATGAGAATGTTATAGGTAAGCATTATTACAGTTTCCTGTAAAATTATAATAATTATAATAGACGTCGAAGAATAAATTATTCTAACGCTTTACAATAAAGTTTTGAAAAATATTTTTCAAAAAACAGTGACCGTTCATATAAGAAGCAACAACTACTTCCCGGGCTGTATGACCCGACAGACATTGAATTACACTTCTAAGTCAAACGGGGTCGGTATGATCTACAAGATTTAACCAACCATTCTGGTTTCTAATTACAAAACTTTGTTGTAAAACGTTTGAATAATATATTTATTCATCGATATCTAAATTTATAGGTATTTATTAACAAAAACATTACAACGTACCTATTTGATAAATTTTGTGCGAAATTTATTCCTCTTTCTATAGTTTACTTATTTAACAGCCAGTATATTTTATATAAAACTGGTTTTTAAATTCTTCTTCTTAGAATACACCGTCTAGAAGTCAAGCTAGAAACTAGAAAATTATTTCCAGATTTCTCCTGGCATTTTTACTTGTACATTTTTTTTCTCAAAAAATAGGATTGATAGTATCTGATATACAGTGGAGACTGGAGAGATCGGCTCATTGGTCCACCCAGTACAATATATTGAATTTATTCCATTCGGTTTTTGCATATTGTATAATTGGTCCAAGTAAAAATGTTTTGAGGCAAATTTCAACGAAATACTTTCTCATTTTAATGAATATGGCGAAAGCGCGTTAGATCGTAAATATTTTGGATTTTTATACCTACTTCTGATTAAAAAGCTGTAACGACGTGAATATTATCTAAAATAAAGCAAATAAATCCAAAAATTGAATTGAATTATTATTGATCCAATTATTGAGTTGACACTTGAAGAGATTTTGATTCTCAACAACTTGTACGTTTATTACAAGAATCAAATGTTCTGTCCCAGGCGCGCCTTCGCTATTTTTTTAAATATGAGCATTAGCGTATCGTGCTGAAAAGTTTGTTAATATTTCCACCTATTACTAGTTATACTAGATATTCAGCAACTATCTTGCCAAACGCAAACTACAGATACTAGATGTAATTTTATGCCCATCTAACCTAATTTACCTTCATCCAAAAGTTCTTCCCGAGGGAGCTAGCGCCCTTTGAAGATGACGCTGTTATGTCAGTTTTTTCTAAAGCGTTTCTCGAAAAAAAAAAACGATACCTGCAAACTTAAAACTTGAGATATTGTATAACCCTGCAGTAATAAATGGTTTACTACAAACCCGCAAACCCAAAATTTTTGTACAACTGCCATTAAAAGTGACATGTTTAATGCCCGTCAAACGTGTTAAAAGAAGACGTTTACAATGTAGCGTGTTAAAAGTAAAATACTTTTAACACTAGTGTTAAAAGAGACATAATCATTACCAGGAAATGAGAATTTTTGTTAAAACGACAAAAAAATAATTAACTGACAATAGAAGTCAAAATGTGATTTTCTTGAAATACTTTTATTTTATTATCAAAATAGGAGTTGTACAAAAAACTATGTTTGACATTTGTGTTAAAAGTAAATTTTATTTTGTTCGTGAAATTGCTCCACTCGCTTCGCTCGTTTCGCAAACTTTTTCACTCACAAACTAAAATGTTACTTTTAACACTAATATCATAAATAGCTATTTCGCCAACAAGTCACTTTGTTTAGCACATAAAAACAGCACATTCGTGACAAAAGTTAACAGACTTGGAGCAGGAATCGTGAAACCATTTGGAACAACTTAAGCATTTAACCCAGTGGTCAGATTTTATGGTTTGGGAATACACCTCACCACAACCAGTGCAAGATTCGTCACCGTCGTCCATATCATCTGAAGAATCATCCAATGATGGTGCTTCTAAATCCTCGTCCGAATATGAGTTGGAAGCTTTGTTAGGTTTTCTTTTGATTAATTTTGATTTCTTCAAAACTGGTTCCTTTTCATTAATGTCCTTAGCTGAATTTTGAAGCCTTGCATAACGTTTTTAGGATAACCATAAAACTTATTATTAAAACTTTTATAAGAGTAACAAATCCCAGAACTGCTCTAGGAGTATGATAAAGCTGAACGATAAGAGCATCATAAGACTAAATTTATAAATTATAAATGTGTTTGCTCTTAAAGTTTAAAAAAAATCTTTCATATTATTCGGTTTTATGGTACTCTTATCTCCAGTTTATTCTCAAAGATGTCCTAAACATAAACAAATTATTTGAAGAATGTATTCGATAACATAAATGGCTGCTAAAATTATTTCCAAAAGCTTACTGGTTCCATAAATTTTTAAACGAACACTACATTTCTGTTAAAACTTACTATGGTGGGGCATATATTTTGACGCGCCCGGTGAAATATTGATTTTTATAAATTTAAAAAAAAAGTTTCCGCAGTAACATTTTTTTACTATTATTTTTGCAAGTATATCTATTTATTTACTTATGTTATATTATATTATATGTATGTTTACAACTAATTTACGATACAAGACTATTTTTGTTGTTTTCTTTAATCGAAATTGATAAAAAGTTGAAATATTTTTTACTGAAGAAATTATTAGTAGTGGCTAGTCTTAGATTGGGTGATGTACAGGGTAGTAAACTAGGAAAACATTAGAAGACAAAAAACTATAATTATTTATCATTTTATACAAATTATTTATAATATAAAGTCAAGCCCAAATAACAATTTTCAAATTAAAATTCCAATTTTTAGTATTTGTGCAATTATTATTTGCTGCATTTAACAAAAACTCTTAGTTAACTCAAGATGTTAAAGTATTATTTGCATTTTTTTTAGTATTTCTTTGCAAATAGTCGCACAATACCACTATGACTTGCACTAGCTTGGAGACAATTCTCGCGTGGGGGGCGGACGGTCTCCCTAAAAACTTATTAATTTTTTATAGAAAAAAATGTATGATATAAAATAGTGTTTATTACAATAAAAAAAATGTCGAAAAATATATTTGGTCATTCCCACATTCCGACACCCCTAAAAGCCGCCCCCCTACCACAAATTGTCTCTTAGTACAATTCGACTCTTCATGGTAATGGCAAAAATAAAATTAAAAACAAGAAGACACAACCTCAAGAGTGAACAAAAAAAATGGGACATTGAAAAATTAAAGGATAATCTAGTAAAAAAGAAATACGTAGAACAACTTGAAAATTATTTAACAGAAGATGGGAGGCAAGAACGCAATGATATGAAAGAAGAATGGTGCAATATAAAAAAGGGAATACAAGTAGTAGCGGAAAAAGTGATAGGTAAAAAGAAGAAGGAGAGCAAAAAAGAATGGTACAATACCGAATGCCAAAAAATAGCTGAAACAAAAGCAGAAGCTAGGCTAAAATGGATAAGAACAAATAAACCAGAAGATAGAGAAAAATATCAAACACTAAGGAAATATAGCAAGAAAATAATCAGGAAAAGAAAAAGGCAATGGATGGACTTAAGGATACAGGAAATAGAGAACGAGAAATGGAACAGAAATTCAAAAACATTTTATAAAAAAATAAAAGAAAATAATAGGACTTTCAAAAACAAATTAAAAGGAATAAAGAACAAACAAGGAAAAATTGTGGAAGAGTAAAAACAATACAAAGAAATATGGACAACGTACTTTAAGGAATTACTAAATGAACCAGTGATAGAAAATGAAATAGGAGAAGAAGCAGAAGAAGAAATTATTACACAAGAACCAACATTAGAGGAAGTAAGAGATATTATCAAGAGAGGAAGTAATGGAAAAGCACCTGGGAAGGATGGAATCAATTTAGAGCTGATAAAACACGGAGGAGACATGTTACATGAAAGAATATATAGATTGGTTAAAAAAATATGGGAAGAGGAAAAAATGCCGAACGAATGGGAAACTGGATAAATCATAACGATACACAAAAAAGGAGACCAGCAAGAATGTAAGAACTATAGAGGCATTACACTATTAAACGTAGTCTATAAAATATTATCATCACTAATACAAAGACGACTAATAACTGAAACTCGAAATATTATAGGACAATATCAATGTGGATTCATAAGAGGCAGATCAACAACAGATGCAATACACACTATTAAACAAATTATGGAAAAAGCATACGAACATAAATATGAAATAGAAATGTTATTTTTAGACTTTGAACAAGCCGTTGACTCTCTAAAGAGGAACGAAATTATGAAAGCTTTGAAAGAACAAGGGGTAAGCAAAAAACTAAGAAAACTAATAGAGATGACAATGAGACATTCAAAGGTTAGTATCCTGACACAAAAAGGAGAAACGGAAGAGTTTGAAATAAACAAAGGTGTAAGACAAGGAGACTCACTGTCAGCTACGCTGTTCAATCTGTCTCTAGAATTTGTTTTGAGAAAGTTACAAAAGGGAAATCTTAGAACAACAGGAAGTCAATTCATAGCCTATGCTGATTACATAGTACTAGTGACAAAAAAAAGGAAACTCATGGAAAAATTACTAAGGGAGATTGAGGAGGAAGGGAGGAAGTTGGGACTGAAAATTAATGTGAAGAAAACGAAGATAATGAGATTTGGAAAAACAGGACAACATGGGGAAATACGAATAGGAAATAAAAAATTCGAAGAAGTACAAAAATTCAAATACCTGGGTGTAATGATAGACAATAAAGGGGAAAGAAGAACGGAGGTCGAAGAAAAAATAATGGCAACAAATCGAGCGTACCAAGCTAACAAAAATTTGTTAAAAAGTAAAATATTGACTAGGCAAACAAAGTTGAACATATACAAAACAATAATAAGGCCCATAACAATGTACGCAGCAGAAACTATAACTATGACGAAAACAGAAGAAGACAAACTAAGGATAAACGAACGCAAGATATTAAGATCAATTCTGGGTCCAGTGAAGATAGGAGAACAAGAATATAGAAGGAGAACGAACCAAGAAATATTAGAAGAACTGAATGGAGAAGACATAATAAAGAAAATTAAAACTCAAAGAGTCAAATGGCTGGGACATATATGGAGGCAAGGGAAGGAAGCAGTAACAAAGGCTATGCTACAATGGCAGCCGGGAGGGAAGAGAAGACGTGGAAGACCCAGATCTAAATGGTTGGCAGAGGTAGAGGACGGCTTGATCAGGGCAGGTGTGACAAGATGGAAGCAAGAAACAAGAGACCGGAAGAAATGGCGGCAAATAAGCGAACGGATACAATAATAAACCGAGGATGGGGACTGATCCACCCCGATAAACGGATTTAGAAAGCGAAAGCGGCGCAACCTCACATGAGGTGTTAAGCCATTATATATATATATATATATATATAGTACAATTCGACTCGACATACAAAAAAAAACACATATACCGAAGTTTCAACGGTAGGTAATACAAATATTTTTACAAGGCATGGGCCCGAGGACTAATATCTTATTATAAAAATAAGCAGAAAAATTTATAAAGATTAACTTTTGTCATGAAATCGTACAGAAAATAAATAGTCTTCTGCTTGCATAGAATCATATTCATAATAGTTATTCTCTTTGAGCAATAGGTAGGTAATAACTCTTATGAATTATTTTAAATTTGTGATTTTATAACGGTAAATTAAAATAACTCTTAAAGTATAATCTAAAATACAATAGATGGGAGCAATAGCCACTACAACAAAAAATGTCGACTCCCAACCTTCTAACGGCAGAACGAGTAAAAACCATTTGGCATAAATATAAACCTTCTTAAAACTATTTCCTCTAAAAATGTATTTATTTAATGCTATTTTAAGGTAATTTTGACTTGGAAAAGTTTGTATTAAATCAAGAGAACAAAATAAATAATCTTTAAAACTATTTAGTCCTACTGACATAACCTAACTCTTAACGTTTTGTTTATCTTGTTGTTTACTGGTTTAAATCAGAGGTTTGCCATTTAAAATAGTCCAAACCATCGAGGACAATCAAATTTGTTTGTCCGAAGTTCCTATTAATTGGGAAGAAATTATACTGGCCAAATAAAAATAAGTTTTTAATAAACAAACTGTTAAATGATGAGAATTCGCTACCAGTAAAAGACAAGTGGGAAAAAATCATGTGTGTGTCGAAACGAAAGTGTGTAAATTATCAGTAGACAGATCACAAATTGTATTTACAAACGTATTTAGACGTATTTAGACGACTCGTTTAGATTTAAAACTGTTTTTTAGTTTTTTATTTTCTTTCCACTTACGGTGAAAGTTACCACTTTTTTCAGTTTTCAGCCATTTATCTAAAAACGTTGCCATTTTGTGATATGGTATATATAAAAATGTATTCACTTATTGGATTACTTAAAAAGTTGGGTTACATATTGAAGAGTACTTTTTAAAACCATACTGCCTTATTCACCTCTTATAATTTACTTATTTATATCAATTGAATCTGCTGTTTGGACCCTTACTTTGTGGAATCTACTCATATTAATGTTATAAATGAAACTAACTGTTTCTAATTAATTCCACTATTTAATTACAAAATTTATGAAAATAATTAAAGGATATTGATAATTATTTCGATATTGACATATCATCGTCAGAATGACAGAAGTTACATTTTATGTGATACCTATTTGATGTTTAATATTTTGGCTAGACCAAATAGTGAGTGACCTATCTTGTGATTGACTTAATATATATGAATAGAAAAAAGAAGAAGATTTGATTTTACAAATATTGAAGCTTAGGTATTATTAGCCCTATGGGGATATCCTGGATATCTTTTTTCCCATTTAAGATCAGTATAACTGTGCAATGATATAGGAAACCAAGGAAAACTATATCTGCTGATCTTTACAATTGTTACTTAAGAAGACAATTTATTAGTGGTGAGCTCCCTAGATTAATCTGTTCATTGACAACTTCATATTGTGGGTCTCTTAAGTGTCTTCTTATTTCTAGTTCTTAAAATACAACATACCACCAAAATTCACAAATAGTATTAAAGAAATTTTAGCTACAGAGTCAGAAATAGCTTTAAAATCTCAGTCAAATAGTTTTCTTTATGAAAAATTACAAATTGCTAATTTGATTAAAAATATGAAACCTTCAAAGGTTAAACGTCAAACAAAAAATGATATTTCAGCATTAAATTCAATTAAACAAAAAGTAGAAGATTATAACCTTACAATAACAAAATCTGACAAAGGAAATGCCACTGTCATTTTAAAATCCGAAGAATATAAATCTAAAGTTAATAATTTTATAGAATCTTCTGATGTAAAAATTCTAAGGGCTGACCCAACAAAAAAGTTTTCTAATAATGTTAGAGAGATTGTCAATAGTCAAATTATGTTTTCAATGATTATGAGATTATGTTTTAAAAGAAATTGTTGTATTTGTTGAAGAAGATATTATCTTTGAAATATTATTAGAAATATTACCAGCATATTTGATGGTTTTGGAATTTTGTATTTCTCTAGTTTATTAATATTAGTTGTTATGCCACTTTTTTTCTCCTTTTATTAATTTATTTATTTATTACATGTAATGGATAACCGTTGGATGTGGCTATTTGTTTAATTATATTAATTTCTCTATCAAAATTATATTTGTTCATAGGAACTGAAAATTCTGACGATGATATGTCAATATCGAAATAATTATCAATAAGTATATTAAATTTTCATAATTTTTACATTAAATAGTGGAATTAATTAGAAACACTTAGTTTCATTTAAAAAAGTAATAGTTCAAATTATGTTTTCAATGATTATTAGGAGAAATACATGATTAATAAAAATCCTCAGTCTCCTCAATTATATGGAACTGTTAAATTACATAAAGTATCGAAACCAATTAGACCTGTAGTTTCTTACGTTAATACTCCTAATAATAAGTTAGCTAAAAAACTAAACAATATACTTAATAGCTATGGAGGTATATCTAAATACTCAATTGAAAATTCAATAGAACTAATCAAAAAATTAAAAACATACAAATTACAAGATAACTCTAAACTTATTTCATTTGATGTTACCAAAATGTTCTCTAAAATTCCTCCAAAAGAATGCATAACACTTGTTAAAAAATTACTAGAGGATAAAATATCAATCCAGGAATGATATCAGATATACTTAATTTGTTTGATGTATGTATTAATCAGAATTATTTTACTTTTGATAATAAGGTATATATTCAAAATGAAGGTTTACCAATGGGAAGCCCTATATCACCAATTTTAGCAAACATTTTTATGGACAGTTTAGAAAGAAAAATCTTTGAAAGTAACATTTCAAAAAATATATTATTTTGGTATAGGTATGTAGATGACATATTAGCTTGTTTTGTAGGTAGTGAACGACAATTAGATATATTGTTCAATCGTATTAATAATTTACATCCAAAAATTAAATTTACATTAGAAGTTGAAGAAAATAACTCAATCAATTTTCTTGATATTAAAATTCAAAGAGTCAATAATATACTTGATTTTTCAATTTACAGAAAACCAACACATACTGATGTAACTATACCATATAATTCCAATCATCCCATGTCACATAAATTAGCAGCATATAATTCAATTAAACATAGAGCATTTTCAGTTCCTATGAACAAATATAATTTTGATAGAGAAATTAATATAATTAAACAAATAGCCACATCCAACGGTTATCCATTACATATAATAAATAAATAAATTAATAAAAAAGAGGAAAAAGTGGCATTACAATTAATATTTCCTGAAAAAACTAGGGAAATACAAAATTACAAAACCATCACATATGCTGGTAATATTTCTAATAATATTTCAAAGATAATATCTTGTTCAACAAATACAGCAATTTCTTTTAAAACAGAAAACAATGTGAGTAAAAAATTGTTAAATGTAAAAACAAAAATACCCCCATTAAAAAAGTCTGGAATATATAAACTTAAATGTCCAGAATGTAATGCTGTCTATATTGGTCAAACAATTCGAAATTTTGAAATTAGATACAATGAACACTCACGAACATACAGATTAAAACAGCCAGATAAATCACATTACGCAAAACATCTTCTTGACACAAAACATTCATTAACACCTAACACAGAACTAGAAGTACTGCATATTTGTGATAAGAAACAAGAACTAGATTTCCTTGAAGAACTAGAAATAAGAAGACACTTAAGAGACCCACAATATGAAGTTGTCAATGAACAGATAAATCTAGGGAGCTCTCCACTAATAAATTGTCTTCTTAAGTAACAATTGTAAAGATCAGCAGATATAGTTTTCCTTGGTTTCCTATATCATTGCACAGTTATACTGATCTTAAATGGGAAAAAAGATATCCAGGATATCCCCATAGGGCTAATAATACCTAAGCTTCAATATTTGTAAAATCAAATCTTCTTCTTTTTTCTATTCATATATATTAAGTCAATCACAAGATAGGTCACTCACTATTTGGTCTAGCCAAAATATTAAACATCAAATAGGTATCACATAAAATGTAACTTCTGTCATTCTGACGATGATATGTCAATATGGAAATAATTATCAATATCCTTTAATTATTTTCATAAATTTTGTAATTAAATAGTGGAATTAATTAGAAACAGTTAGTTTCATTTATAACATTTATTTATATCAGATTTAAGATTACAACTTTTAAGTGTTTATTATCTAGAAAACTAAGCATATTGCACACTTCAAAACTAACTTTTAAAACTTTCATAAGGGAACTACAATAAATCTAACCTTATTAAAACAAAACGATCTCTAGGAGTATTATAAGAGTAAACTGTCCTATCACTGCAAATTGTAAGATACTTATAGGAGTGTAATAAGAATACAATATTTTTAAGATAATTTGGATTTAAGACTATACTTTAAAGTTCTTTTTAAAGCTATACTATAAAACAATATTTCCTTTAAGTCATAAAAGTACATATCATAACCTTTAAAACAAGTAATTCTGCCTTTATAAAACTCTAATAAAACATAAATAAAACTTGCTTGACTTAAAAATGTTACTTGGGCAGGGATCATTCCATTCCAGTTTTGCTTGACTAATAGTTCATTTTCTATAAATTCATTAGCTGCTTTATGACTCTTAAAGTCTATTCCTATCCGGTTCGTACCTTTTACCAAAAAAATTAAAACCAGAAATTAAAAAAATATATATCTTGGCGGCTTAGTTTATAATGAGAAGGGGGCGGTCCTCTAGAATCCCCGGATTTAATTTTCTCAAATGAGGTCATGTTATTTTATTTTTTAAAAGTGACTTACTAAAAAACTTTAATGGCGACTACCGTAATTAGCTACCAGTATCTTTTTTTTTCAAATGAACTGATTGAAGTTTTAATTAATCTCTCATGAATTTCATAAAGAGTCAGCTTGAAGTTATGCGCGGAATTATTTGTAACTGATTCATAAAATGAATTCCGTTCCATGGTAAAGTTCGAATACGAAAATGTTAGAGCTATGACGGAGAGCGAGATGTGGGCCAACAAGGAGTGAGAGCCGAGAAATTTTGCCCAGGAGCAGGCTGGCTAGCGCAAAACCGGCATCGCAACCCTGTTCTATGAATTAGTCTTTCATCATCGTTCCTGCAATGCAGTCGTAATTTACGTTTGGGGCATATTGTGTATGTATACAGAAACGGGCATGTTGTTGAAAATGTGCACACATTCGATGATATTGCACTTTATAGAATTTAACAGCACTTTGCAGCATTAACATATCAACACTTTTACTGCACTTCTAATAAACTGTCTGACATGACAATTTTCAATTAATCACACAATTCGCACAAGTAGATTTTAGTCATCACAAGTACTACAGTCTGAATCAAGGTAAGGATTTATTACAATTTTTATTAGAAAATATCATCTGTTGCTAACGATAATTGTAAACATTTTAATTCTACATTCTCTTCAATTTTAGTAATTTATATTATTGTTGGTTTATTAATTTTTTCAAAAATATATCTGCATGGATATATATATATATATTTTTTTTTTCTTTTTATATATATATATATATATATATATATATATAAAGAAAATAAAATAATATATATATGGAAATGTTTCCAGAGTAAATCAATACAAATTGGTAAGAAAGTTTTTTAATGAAGTATTTCAGTATTGAGATGAAAAAACTGTAAAATTATATTTAAAGATATATAATTCAAGAGTAGGGAGAATAAATGAATAAATAAAATAAAGACGTAGGCCGGAGGCTGATGGTGGGTGGTTTATTCGACAAACTCAATTTCGTGAACATGTAGGTGGGCGGAAATTTTTCAAATGAAAAAACACAAAAAACAATGTGGGAGGACCGATCCATCCGAGCCATTGAAAATAATTTAAGTAGTATTTCACATGAATGAAGATTGAAATCGTGAAATATTATTTGCAAGGGGAAAAGAAAATAATGCTGGTATTTAATATGAGCTGCAGAATAAATAAATGACGTCGAAACTGATATTGAACAAAATACAAAGCAAATTAAAATACGTGATGCCGAATGCTATTCAATAATTTATTTTAAATAAACATATTGAAATTCTTTCATACTTTCAAATATATTAAATTTAATATTTTTTGACTTTTTATGCTTTATTATGAAACCAATTAATAATATTTCTCTTGATGAGTTTCAAGCATATTGTATTTGGTAAGACATTTTTCAATCACGAGGAACTTTAAGAAACACAAAGGATTCGCTATTCTTGCTACATTTTTCAAAAATAATAATTGCATTGTGAGCGTTATTTTAAAATCAATAAAAATAACATTGCTTTTGTCGTTCAAAGCATTTGTAAATAGCTTTGAGCACTTTATATCTTGTAACAAACTTTTCAATTAGAAGAAGCTTTAAAAAAATCTGTTCGCTCTCGCTATATTTTTCAAAAGCTAGCAATAATATTCCTTTCCTTTTGCTAAAATAAAAAATGTAACCTGAATAATTTGAATTCCTGGTATTAACTGTAGAAGGGACAACATCACTTGGTAGACCGGTTTCGGCGTATTTGCGCCTCATCAGTACAAGGTAGATGCTATTCGTCCAGAAGCTCTGAGAGCATAATCCTGGACTGGATTAGATGTGGGGATATCGCACTCTTAGAATTTCCTTTACTGATGTTAATATATTGGTGTGATATCAACGTAGTCTCCAGTCCAGGATTATGCTCTCAGAGCTTCTGGACGAATAGCATCTACCTTGTACCGATGAGGCGCAAAAACGCCGAAACCGGTCCACAAGTGATGTTATTCCTTCTAATCGCAAATCAGAATGGTTGGTTCTATCTTAAAGATATACCAGCCCCGTTTACTTTAGAAGTGTAATTCAATGTCTGTCGGGGCATATATTATGGCCCGAGAAGTAGTTGTTGCATCTTAGTGAAGAAATTATTTTTCAAATTTTGTAAAGCGTAATAATAGTATTGAACTATTATTTTTTGACGTATACAAACAAAAATTTCACTTTTAGGTGTATAAACTATGAAATAGCTATTTGTGTATTAATGGCCTTCTGTTCATAGACGCGTAGAATATTCATCCAGCAATGACTATTCCTATACGCCTAGACGAGGCGTACATTAAACGTAAGGATATCGTATGAAATTCAAATTGAATTGCCAGTTAAATCGTAACAGGCAATCAACCATTGCATTGTGGCGAAGGATTTATTTGGAGACGACTGTAAATTCCAAATATTCCATAGAGGAGCAAGAACTTGGAAACATGGGATCAGTGTTATAAAAACACTGATGATTTTTTATAAATTTCACGGATTTATCAGCCATTTTACTTACACATACAACCCTTATCATAGACATACAGCTAAGTGACTGGCATCGCTGTACGGCGCTGTTTTGACGAATCCCCACCGCTGTCGCTTCGTGTACAGTTCTCTATAAAAGTAAGCAGCACCAAAGCGTATACGTTCCGTACGTCGCATGTAATATCCGCATACGATAATAAGTTTCATGTGCAGAATGCCTGAGAAAGCAAAGTGATATATTGCCGCTCTAAGCAAGAAGTTACCTCAAATTTGACAGTTTATATTTCAAAACGTGAACTATACATGTATTTTTGTAAAATTGTTTGTTAAAAATGTATGTCCTGCAAAATAAAACAAAATTGCTATAGTACAGCTGTAACTTAGCGAGCACGCTTTTGAAATCGCAAATTTGCACTTTTTGCTTTGTTATAGAAAATACTAATTTACGTTACAAGAGCGGAACGTGATTTTTTTGCAGGTGGAGAGGAGCTGGAAGCTTGGAGAGACCTGATAAACACTAATCTTCGGTGGCGTAACGTACAATAGTTCTGGATACATCTGCATAAAAATTATTCTTATTGATTCTCATTTTCTATCAAAATCTGTATTTATATTTTCGAATTCGCGAACTCACTAAACAAGTTTCAGAGTTAGGTCCTATCTAAAAAATTAAGGGACTCCCTGTATATTTGTTAATGTAATTTTCCTGTAATTTGTTACAACTTCCCTTTAATTATTTTTTACCGTTTTCCTCGATTTAGGATGTTTTACGGCTCTTAATAAATTCATTTAGGATTATATAGATGAGCTATTTTCAAAAATTTATATAATTGAACTAGTAAATTTTTGATTAATCCCAAAGTTTCTGTGCTTCTCACTGGAATTGAATTTTAATAAGAAATGGCCTAGAAACCTTAGGGGCCACAAAAAAATTATTAGGGATCAGGATCGATTGTACATTACAAAAATGACCATCTGGAGAACTTTATGTTCGGGATAGAACAACCTTGAAAGGGCGCAAGAAAGTAAAAACTGCTTACTTTATTAATTAATTTTATAGGGTCTCACAGTTTATCGATTCTGTGGAAACAGGTCAAATTTTGTTCTTAAGAAGTCATTAAAACCTACTTACCTATCAGAGTTTCAGTGAAATATTATTATTAATGTTCACTTTCCACCCACAGTAAATATCAAAATATTAACTTTACTGTTTCTTATAATAATAGTGTGAATTCTAAACAATTAAAATCCTTTATCCAGTGTTAACTGACAAATGCCACAGACCGACGCGAATAGCCGGTTTTATAATTGCCTACAAACTAAACAATAAAGTTTTGAGTAGGAGTTTCAAAACAGTGGTTTTGTTCATAAAAACAATAGGTAGCAGTTAGCAGGATACGAATTACGCTCCCAAGTCCCAGAACAATTCCATTTAATCTCTCGTCGTTCGCATCCTACTTAAACTGAAATTATCGGCGATTGTAAACTGAGCCGATTATCAGGTAATGCTCACTAATGAGTATGTAATCTCGGCCGGCCAAAATTTTGTACCTGATTTCAGGTATGTAAACTCGGCCGCCTCAATTCCAGGAAAGTGAAAGTTTTCATAGCACTTTATTTGAGGAAGATTACTTGCCATTACTGCAGTTTTTTGGATTTACGAAGCAATTTTTTTAACACTGTATTCCTTCTTCAATCATCTTCCTTCCCCTTCTAGATAAATTAACCAATGATCGTTTTTAACAGTCAAATTACACTGGTCTACAGTGGTTTTGTTGCCCTAGATATAAGATTGATTTTGGATATATTTATGCTCACAATTCATGAAACTATCAAGGTTTGCTCTCGTTTTATTTTAAATCTTTATTTTCATTTTACATTACAAAAATCGGAAAACAACAAACAAAATAATAGATATATTCATAATGTCAGTTTTGTTTTGAAAAATTAGGAGACATCGAAGTAAATAGGGAGGAAAATGTCGAAAACATATGTTATATTTCCATGAAACGCCTTTTATGAGCTTTTCTTTTATAATTTTTCAGGGGACAATCTCTTTTTAAAGACCAGCAGAAATCTGCCATCATGTGACAATCCCATCGATCCTGATACCTTTCCTCCATCACTTTTAGATCCTGGTGGAATCACTCTCCCTGTTCCTCGCTAGAATTTCCTGAATTATCCGGAAATTTATCCAGATGATTGCGGAGATAGTGTAACTTCATACTCATATTTTCTCCTAGAGCCTGAAAGTTTGTCAGCATATTTTGTACAATTTCTTCATAATTTGGTGCTTTATGTTTACCTAGGAAATTTTCGACTAACAACACAAAACTTTTCCAAGCTTTACATTTTCATATTCTTCTTTGAGTTTTGTTGAATGGGCAATTGGAATTGATGCAAAAAAGCCGCCACTCAGTAGGTTTGTATTCTTTTAAACCAATGTCTAGAAGCAGCTTCGCAATATCATTACAGTACACCAGTACTCCTTCATTTTCACTAAAAAATTGTAATAACTCACTTTCTCGCGTTCTGTGTGTTGTAATTGTTACTGTTGGTATCAATAAATTTTTTTCTTTCAATCTTGAGGCTAACAGTTCTGATCCTTGTTTTGATAAATTGAGATCACGTATTAAATAACTGAGTTCATTTTGAAAAAATAGCTTTGGCGTAGATGTTTCACCCTCCCACTCACTTCCACTGGTAGACTGTCCTGATTTCTGTGAATTTGGCAACATCATTGTTTCTGGGGGCATGCGAATTACTTTTGAAATGTGAATAGGCCGAGGGAGATTTTCACTGTGTAGATCAGGACATTTTGTAGACTGTAAGTCTGGATATCTCCACGTTTGATTTCGATTAAAACCTTTAGCATTTACTACGCAAAAGTAACAATCATCGAAATGATTCTTAGGCTTCATCCAGATCATGGGAATACCAAAGTCTAATCCAGAACGTTCTCCTTTTTTCCACAACCGTAAAGACTCAACACAGGACTTTCAGCCTGTTCTGCGGAGCAAGGGGTCTGAGAGAGAGGACAACGTGATGTTTGTATGCGCGAAAAAGTTGCGAAGAAGACTGAGAAAATAAATTTTATTATTAACAAGCCGATAATTGCTCAAAATATAAGATATGTAAAAAGCATAGCAACAAGAGCACATTCAGTACTTTCATGAATATATTCGTAATTTGGGCACTTGAAAACATAAAAATTTGCAAACATATCCAGGGCAACACAAAAAAATTTTTTTTGTAGAGCTGTGTTATAATTGTGATGTTGTCAGATTGTCAGGATAATATTATTTCTAATATAATAGGACCAGCACAGCTATACCTTGTTTTTAAACTAGGAGGAGCAATTTAGGAAACCTCAGACACACCACTAAAAGTTACTATAGTTTATTTCAGAAAGGTATAGAGTAATAAAACCTCATTAGGTATGCAAAGGGAGCACAGAGTGACTCAACGAATATTTAAGCCACTTTCATAGTTTGGCATTGATTTCATTGTAAAATTCTTTCTTTTTATGAAGTGCAGGTAGTACCACCCGGGTTGGGGTCAATATATGGGTTTAGCCTATTGTTATCCATTCACAAACACTGAAAATAGTGTGCCAAAGGCGTGCCGGTAGGATACTCGTGAAAAGGAAAGAATTTTATTCTAACAGAATAAAAATTAGGCATTATGTACATAGTATTAGGTACACTTATTTTTTATTGAACATTATACAAAAAATACATTATACAGAAATTAAATGATAAAAAATCATAATATTCTTCGTCATCTGAGGAACTGTCATCTATTTCAAGACCTACGCCTATGGCCGACACCGAAATTGAGCCGAACTGGACGGAATTCCCCATTTTATTACTCTATACCTTTCTGAAATAGACTATAGATTGGGAGTGTGTTCCGAAAGGGTCGTGTTCAGACTTTTTGAACTAATTGACAATTACGTGAAAAATGTATTGTACTGCTTGCAGTTGTCGTGGCCAATGAGGAATCAAGGCATGACTAAATATCGAATCATCACTGACCACACGACTTGGTGTAAGTAGTAACCAAATGTCATATTATTGTGAAAAAATGTAACGTTATAATAAGTAGTTTATGTAAAATTTGTTAATAATTCGAGTATACATAAGTATGCAGAATATGCAATGGAATGTTCAAATTTGAGGCTTAGGTATAGCACAAATTAAAAGTAAACAAGAGTTTTGATTCCGAAAAATACGATAATATTGTTCTGTAATGTATGTAAAACTTGATAAGATATTTAAAAAAATAAAATTTTACTTGGAAACTTATATTATTAACAAGAAAAAACAATCATAAATTTTCTTTATCAAACGGAATGAATAATAAAAATAGTAATTAACTTGGTTGGTATATAATAGGTATAGTTGTAGGTAAAATTTTTTATTTTTTATTACAATTAACGTGCTCGGCTACTAAAGCCACTCGCACAGGTACAGTAAAGTATACAATAAATATATTATATTTTATGGTATAGCTGGACATCTTTCAGGAACTGGAGAACGGTGAGGATATTATTTGGATTTCCGAGTATCTCTTGAAGACTTCCTTTGAGGTTGAGCTGTTGCCTTCTAGCTGTGTACTGTTGGCATTCTAAAATAATGTGTTCAACGGTGTAGATGCAGTTACAGGTTGAACAGAATGGTCGATTGTTGGATGACATAAGGTAGCCATGAGTGAATCTAGTGTGACCGATTCTTAGTCTTCTCAGCACCGCTAGGTCTTGTCTTGAGAGATTTGAAGCTCCAATATAGTAAGGGTGGCTTAATGAAGGTTAGATTTTTTGCAGTTTTGTCGGGATGGAGTTCCAATGATCTTGCCATAGAGCTTTGACCTTATGCTTGATGACTTGCTTGAGATCGGATGCAATTTGGATGTTATCTGCATAATAGTTCAAAGTTGTGGCCCTTTTAGATAGTTGATCAGCAAGTTCGTTTCCCATTATACCAATATGTCCATAAAATGGTAACTGTTATATTTTGGGAAATGGAGAGTTGGTAGGTATCATGGATATTCTGTATAAGAGGATGGTCACTGAATATATCTTTAATGGAGTGTATAGAGGTAAGAGAGTCTGTACATATGCAGACATTTTTATAGGGAGCGGAAATATGTTTGAAAGCCTGAAGTATACTATAGATCGTATTCATTTCGGTATATTATATCCAGAAAAGTTTTTCTAATTAGATCGTTTGGTGTTTCGTTTTTATTCAGTGTTGTGAGAGATGTGTTGATATGAGGAATGTTTTTCGTCCATGGGGGCATTAAGGGAAGAGGTAGAGGAAATGTTTGCGAAATTTTGATTGGCAATGTCTTTAGTAGTATAGGTAAGGGTGTTATTGTTGAGGATGTTGAGATATTCTGTAAGTAAACAAGCTGTATACAGGGTTAAGAGGATTGGAAGATACCGAGATAACATAGTTAAGTAATAATTGTTGACGTCTTATCCATAAAGGAGGTTCATTTGCTTCGCAGTAGAGACTTTCTATCGGGCTAGACCTAAACGCCCCCAGGCACAGGCGAAGAGCTGTATTGTGTACCGAGTTCAAGACATTAATAGGTGATTTAGATGCAGATATATATACGAAGCAGCCATAATCTAATTTAGATCGAATAAGAGATCTGTATATTTTTAAGAGAGAATTTTCGTCCGTGCCCCAATAGAAGTGAGAAAGGGTTTTTTTGATATTTAGTTGTCTGTATCCTTCGCTCTTTGTGTCTAAAATATGTTTTTTCCAATTGAGACGGGAGTCAAATATCATACCCAATATTTTGCAGTGATGTACAACCTGAAGAGGAACGTTGTTGATTATAATATTAGAGGTAGCGTTTATTAAAGATTTACTAAAATTGATGACTTTGGATTTTGTTGGGGATAGAGAGAGTCCCAATAATTTTATCTTGTTGGACAGGGAATTTACCGCGGAATGAATTATAGAGGAGGTAGTGGACACAATTTGCGTCGTTTCACAATTTGTCGGCGAGTAAAGAAATCTATAAGTAGAAGCAGAGCCGGTTTCAGACTCATAATGTGAATTTGCGAAAAATGATTGCTAAATGTCAGAAAATATTACAAAAAGTATAATAGGTACCCATAATAGTAGAAAAATTAGTTAATCATCCTGTGAGCCTTCTTCCTCACTCGATGTGTCATCCATCTCAATTACAAATGAATGAACAGGAAATCGTTGTCTATAGGTTTCTTCTACATCTTTTACATGCTTGACGCAATTGTACCACACATCGGGGCTCACTTCAGAACAAATATCTCTAATAAGTTTAATCACACTTTCAGATAGAGTTGGCGAAACATTATTTTTCTTATTCCCTTTTTGATGTTAGACCAAATTAACTCTATGGGATTAAACACATAATAGTAAGGGGGTAAACAAACCACTTCATGAGCATGCTGCTTGGCAAATTCATCCACTACATATTTGGGTTTTAAATTGAGCTCTCGTAATAATTTTAGCAAATCTTTTTTTAGCCACTGTGTTGGAATGCTGACACCCATTTTTTACAATTACTTGTTTCCTAGCCTTTGCTTTAGGAATTTCTTCAGTTTGCCTGGAATGGTAAGGAGCATTAACCAGAACTATTACAGAACCTCCCGGGATGTTTGGAATTAACTGTTCCTCGAACCATTTCTCAAATAACGCAGCATTCATATCTTGATGGTAATCCGCTGAACAGCTTGAAATATTTTTGGCAGATAACAATAAGCCGTTGTTAACGAAACCATGTTCATTACTCGTGTGGACAATAATAACTCGTTTTCCTCTATTCGAAGGGGCATTTAATGAACACTTTGGAGTCCCATCATGCCAACCTTTTTTGATAACATCACGGGGATCATACCACGTTTCATCGAGATATATTATATTTTTCTGTAATCGTCGACAATTTTTTCTAAATAATAATGCCGAAGCTCTATTATTCTCGAGGATTCTATAATTTTTTGACAGCTACTTTATAATCTAAACCGAAACCCACAAGAGTGCAAGATCTTTTTAACGGTTTTATCTGCTTTGAAAGGGAAACCAGGAATTTCCTTTAATTTTTCTTTATTCATCTTAAATGTAGGAATGATATTACTGGCGTAAAACTCGTATATTTTTCTTCTAAGATTTTCCATTATTGCGAGATCCACACGTACTAGCGATTTCTGTACTCTCTTTTTCCGATGAGTAATAGTTGTTTTACCGATAATTGTAATAATGGATCTTTTTGAAACCTATGTCAATTTGTGTATTCTTTCAGCAACTCCATGTTTTGACCCATTATTCTCTTGTTTCAGTTGCCTGTACATATTTTGTATCTCTTTTTGCGTAGATGGTGACAAAAACTTACCAAATTTCTTTTTGTATATTGTCTCAAATCCCTCCACTTCACTTTCAGAACCTTAAGTAAAAAATATAATATTCTTGTTTTGTACATACAACAATCAATCAACTCACTATCTTTACTGCAGCTCACATCATTACTAGCAGATGGAACTATTTCAGGCTCTAAAATACAATATATCAACAATTAGAACCTAATTTTGTTCCATTTTGAATACATTTTTTCAGTATAAAAGGTGAAATATTTCCTGTCCACATTTATAAAATACATACCTATAACAATATCTTCCTCTTCGAATGGTCGCCAAAATTTTGATTCTAATCACCCAAAATCTTAATCACAGCAACAGATATATAATTCTTATTCAGAACACAATGTCTCGTAAATAACAATAATGAACTAAGCCTCGCATGTGGACTCGCAGTTGGAGTAAATTTTGCAAAAGCCAATCATAAGCTACATTGCGCCAATGAGAATCAATTGTTAGGTTGTGAGTGGGTCACGACTAGAAATGATTTATGGCTTTTTTTGGGGGGGCTTTTTAATCCTCACAGAGACCTTGCTGTACACTGATATTTTAACATGAAACGATGCAAATTAATTTTACTCTCAACTATACTTTGTTGAAAATTGAACAATAAACAACAAACGCAAAAAAGTGATAAGAAAGATTAAACTAATGAATATTTTTATATAAATAAAGACAAAACTGACAAATGTCATTGTCAATTGTATCAAAAGAGCTGTGTGAAGCGGGCGGCAATTTGACCAATGACTAGGCAGCAGAAATGCCAACTTAAATTCAAATCGCTCCTCTTAGCTTAAAAACAAGGTATAGGTAGAGTGTTGGATGTACGCGAAGAAAGAGAGTGAAAGATGCAGAAATTAAAGATAGAACATTAACGCTTTTGCTCGCTGCAACAGTAGCGTTCCAACAAAATAATCAAATACCCTCTCTATTGTAATATTTCAGAAACAGCATATTATACCTAATAATAATATGTAGTTCTAATTCAAAATTAATCTATTATTCTTTTTATTCTGAGAATATATCTCATCACAAGAAGTGGTGTTGATATTGAAATTTAAATTATTAAAATAAGTATTACTAATTTTGAAAAATATTTATAAATGCAAATGTAAATCTTTTCGACCGCCTAATAGTTAACACTGAACACTGTTTACACTACCACTACACCAACACTAACAGTTTACACTATCTTACGCGCGTTTCGATAGCCAAGTTCTCTTCTCTTCTTCAGAGACTGAAGGTAATCTAACACTAGGGTGCTTCGTCATCCATATATACTAATCTTTTATCGCACCAAACTAGTTAATCCTCGGGAACAAACCATTCTGGCGCGAAAAAATGTTTACAATTGTTTTTTTCCTAATAAACTATACAACGGCATATAAGGTATAGGACCTTTGTCTTTATTCAAACTATTATTACATTTAACTATTTCTATGCTTTAAAATGCATCCAACATTCTATTGTTAGATACATTTTTTAACAATTTTACACTATCTAAACTTATTGAATGATTATAATCTAAAACATGTTCAGCAACACTCGATTTCTCAGTACGCCCATATTTTAAATGAGCTACATGCTCTTTATAACGAACTTTTACAGACCTCTTAGTCTGCCCAACATATTTCATATCACAATCATTACAACTAATTTCATAAATACCACTCTTTTCCAATTCCATTATTTTATCCTTTGGGTTTTAAAGTATTATTTGATTTATAAACTAAATTCAATCCTGCTTTGTCTCTGAAGAAGATTACTTGGTTATCGAAGCGCGTAAGATAGTGTAAAGTGTTGGTGTAGTGGTAGTGTAAACAGTGTTTAGTGTCAAGTATCGCCAACGGTTCCAGAATTCCCAACTTAGGCCTAATAGTTAATCTCCTTCCTAGAATGATCATTAATTCTAGAAGGTACCTAATTGGGTTAGAAATCATACAATACGCTAAACATGTTTAATGTGCTAAAGTACCTATAACGAGATAAATATTTGCTAATATAATCAATAATTTATTTAAATGTGAAATATTTATTCTATATTTATTATAAAATGAAATAATAAGTAACACTTTTAAATAATCAAAAGTTTTATTTTATATATTTACAAATCTGCTTAGTTTATTTCTGATGAAGGACGAGTATTTCTTCAATATTTTTGAGGTTGTCTGAAACACATTTCTTCAAAATTTAATTCTTCTGGTGGTTTCCTGGTAGGTTCTTTCTGCATATACTAATTTTCAAACGACAAAGCATGCTTGCATCTGAACCTCCAATCCTCTACAGAAAAGTTTTGGAAAAATTAATCACAAATTCCTCAACCCTGTCAATTTTAAACGCTACATTCCTGTCAACAACATATTTTTTCCTTGCACCTCAAACTAATTCTATTGGATTCAGTACGGGATGATAATAAGGTAATCCCACAACCTCAAAACCAATATTTCTTTTTTTCAACCAATCTTGCATTTCCTTCTTTTTTGTGGTCGAAGTTTGCATCTCCTCCACCAATTTATTGTGATAAGATGCATTATCTAAAACCAAACACTTTGATTCGGCAAATTTGGTATAAGTCTTTCCTTGATCCATTTTTCGTGATTATGGTAATTTATTTGATCGTGATAATCACCTATTTTATATTCCCAACGAAGGTGAGCATTAGAAACAAATCCATCTTTGCTTCCGGCGTGTACGATGATCAATCGAGCTCCTTTACTAGTAGGTTTCCTAAAACATAATTCACCGCTTTTACTCCAAAATTTCTCATGTGCGTGAGTAGAGTGAATATAGGTTTCATCAGTATAAGCAATCGGCCTATTTTCTTCTCTAAATGTTTTATTTTCCTTAAAAATGTCCATCTCTAATGCCGGATTGAATCACGCTCTACTAATATTGCTCTATCGCTTTCAGTTTTTCCCCAGCGAAATCCCAGTGCTCGTATTTCTTGTCGCAGAGACTCCCTTCCTCCCTCATAGTCATATTCGGATTGAAATTTTGCGTGAACCTGCTTCTTTGTTCAGAGACGTGAAACTAATATTGTTTTTCTAAGGCGAGTTTTTTTTATACTAGGCCCTTGAGGGGTTGTGAGAGATTCGGTCTCACCTTTTCCAGCATTTTTTTCTCCTTGGCAATCCGGGCTACAGAATTTAAACTTATGCCTAAAGCAAGCAACCTGGGTATTTTTTTTGTAAGAAACTTTAGTACTTTTTTCTACTTAGTTCCCGAGGAAAGTCTCAGAGACTAGTAGTTCCTTCAGACGTATTTTCCGGAGGAATTTTAGGTGTTGTGCCCTAGGAGATCTTATATTTAAAAAAAGTTTAAAATGCTCTTGGATATATTATAAAAAACATCAGGTTTAAACTGAATAATCAAACTTTGTTTAAACATTTTCTCTCTTTCTCCTTTAAAATAAGAAATAAGTATTACAATAATCATTTTAATAAATGTAGTAGAACCCTACCTTCAAAAAATTTATAATGGGTGTTCCCTGCTTCGCTTCTTCCTGCATAAATTGTATCACATTTCCAACAAGTTCACGACTTTATCCACTTAAAACTCTGTTTTTCACTTTACTCTTAAATTTCATTGTAAATACTGTTCAAACACTAAACCTAATAATTAATAAAACAGAATATTGAAAACGTAAGACTAACACCTAACTAAACAGAATCTTGAAGTTGTGAATACTAATGAATTAATTAACTAAAAAGAATACTAAAAATGTAACTACGCCACTGCAAATTTGTCGAAGTGCGTTGTCTTACAAACTCCGTCAGCGTAACAGGAAGTTTGCTGAGTCGCATACAATTCTTAATACTCTAGCTGTTCTGGTCGACCTATACTATAGGTTCTACACGATCGGTCGTAATTTGGGGCGTCTTTTTATTGAGGAGATTATAAATCCTTAAGCGGTCGAGTTTACATCTGCCCGAACTTATAAATTATACCAAAACTAATAAAAGGAACTTAGATTGTCGTAAAATACATTTTTAGTAAGTTAGAGTAGAGTTGGGATATCACTGACTTTTTATTTGAAGAGTCAGTTTTAAAAAAAAGTTATCAATTCAAAACATACATTTTATTCACCCAACACCGACAACAAAATCATGCTGAATATCCAGGATTCCTGCACTTTCGAGCTGTTGAATACTTAATTAAGAAAACATTGTTGGGATAAAATTTGAAGTATTTTAGTAATTAACGGAAGGATTGTGGTATAATAGTTCGAGTGTTTAGAAATTTGTGTGAGGATAACTTAATTATTATGCATATTACGTGAGTTTAGAGTAGCAGGCTATTAATTTAGCCCTTGAAGATAAAACGCCAAAGGGGCACTTAACGTGCTTATCTAGAGTGGTAGTAAATTGTGCTGCCGTTCACCATAACTTCCGAACAAAAATTAAATAAAAACACGAAACAAAAGTTAATTTATAAGCAAATTTTTATATTTCTCTCACCGTATGCATTTGATTTAAATTTTATGATAAAATAATTAATATGAGTTGATTATTATCTGTCATTGGTCACCACAAAAAGTAAAAATATATAAAACCTGTAAGTACGAAAGACCAAGAAACGGTTAATTTTCATATAAACCTGCAGTTAAAATACGAGTTTAAGTAACTGATGATGGAACTACTTCGATCAGATAGCTGTTGGTACTCATATGGCTCAAAAACACCCCCAGGTCCCGGTGAATAAGGTCGCAGACCTTGGACAGAAATATCAACCTTTCTAAGATCCTATGCAACTGTATTTCAAGTGGAAATACAGATGCTTTAAAAGCACTTAGCTCTTACTGTGTAAGAAAAACGCGAAGTGATTTTGGTTAGTTTAGAACTGATGAAAAATGTATCATATGTATAAAAGAGCCATCAATACCTACCCTGGTTTCCCTTAAAAAAAAAACTGACTAATGATATTTCTTGTAGCATTTAAAGCCTAAGAAAAATATTAGTTAAAATGGATTTTAAATATCAAACAATTAATAAACGGCAAATCATAATGGAATCTCAACGTTTAAAGGAAATGGCCTCATATTTATTTAACAACTATTAAACAATATGGAGAACAACATCGACCTCGATACACACGACACTGCATGAAGGATGAAACAAAAGCTCCTTCAAATAAAGACAAAAGGATAACAATAATACTTGCAGGTTCAGAAAATGGTTTTGTTCCGAACTGTCAGTTGCTTTCAGCTAAATACAAAGCAGGTTCTTCTTTAGATTATCACCAGGATATCGACGCTCAGCTATTTTAAGATTGAATTTACTGTTTGCACCCTTACTTTGTGGATATATTACTTTTTTAAATTAAACTAATTGTTTCTAATTATTTCCACTATTCAATGAAAAAGTTTATGAAAATTCTAAAAAATAATTGATAATTATTATTTCGATATTTGCATATCATCGTCAGAATGACAGAAGTTACATTTTATGTGATGCCTACTTGATGTTTAATATTTTGGCTAGACCAAAGTGACCTATCTTGTGATTGACTTCATATAATATATGAATAGAAAAATGAAGAAGATATGATATTACAAATATTAAAGCTTAGGTATTATTAGCCCTATGGGGATATCCTGGATATCTTTTTCCCATTTAAGATCAGTATAACTGTGCAATGATATAGGAAACCAAGGAAAACTATATCTGCTGATATTTACAATTGTTACTTAAGAAGACAATTTAATTGTGAAGAGCTCCCTAGATGTATCTGTTTATTGGCAACTTCATATTGTGGGTATCTTAAGTGTCTTCTAATTTCTAATTCTTCAAGGAAATCTAGTTCTTGTTTCTTATCACAAATATGTAGTAGTTCTAGTTCTGTGTTAGGTGTTAATGAATGTTTGATGTCAAGTATATGTTTTACGTAATGTGATTTATCTGGCTGTTTTAATCTGTATGCTCGTTAGTGTTCATTTTGTCTAATGTCAAAATTTCTAATTGTTTGACCAATATAAACAGCATTACATTCTGGACACTTTATATATTCCAAACTTTTTGAATGGGGATATTTTTGTTTTTACAATTAACAATTTTTTCTTACATTGTTTTCTGTTTTAAAAGAAATTGTTGTATTTGTTGAAGAAGATATTATCTTTGAAATATTATTAGAAATATTACCAGCATATTTGATGGTTTTGGAATTTTGTATTTCTCTAGTTTATTAATATTAGTTGTTATGCCACTTTTTTTCTCTTTTTATTAATTAATTTATTTATTACATGTAATGGATAACCGTAGGATGTGGCTATTTGTTTAATTATATTAATTTCTTTATCAAAATTATATTTGTTCATAGGAACTGAAAATTCTGACGATGATATGTCAATATCGAAATAATTATCAATAAGTATATTAAATTTTCATAATTTTTACATTAAATAGTGGAATTAATTAGAAACACTTAGTTTCATTTAAAAAAGTAATAGTTCAAATTATGTTTTCAATGATTATTAGGAGAAATACATGATAAATAAACATCCTCAATTTCCACAATTATATGGAACCGTTAAATTACATAAAGTATCGAAACCAATTAGACCTGTAGTTTCTTACGTTAATACTCCTAATAATCAGTTAGCTAAAAAACTAAATAATATTTAATAGCTATGGACGCATATCTAAATACTTACAAGATAACTCTAAACTCACTTCATTTGATGTTACCAATATGTTCTCTAAAATTCCTCCAAAAGAGTAACACCTGTAAAAAAAATTACTAGAGGATAAAAATATTAATCCAGGAATTATATCAGATATACTTAATTTGTTTGATGTATGTATTAATCAGAACTATTTTACTTTTGACTTTGACAATAAAAGGTATATATTCAAAATGAAGGTTTACCAATGGGAAGCCCTATATCACCAATTTTGGCAAACATTTTTATGGACAGTTTAGGAATAAAAATCTTTGAATGTAACATTTCAAAAAATCTCTTATTTTGGTATAGGTATGTAGATGACATATTAGCTTATTTTGTAGGTGGTGAACGACAATTAGATATATTGTTCAATCATATTAATAATTTACATCCAAAAATTAAATTTACAGTAGAGATTGAAGAAAATAACTCAATAAATTTTCTTGATATTAAAATTCAAAGAGTCAATAATATACTTGATTTTTCAATTTACAGAAAACCAACATATACTGATGTAACTATACCATATAATTCTAATCATCCCATGTCACATAAATTAGCAGCATATAATTCAATGATACATAGAGCATTTTCAGTTCCTATGAACAAATATAATTTTGATAGAGAAATTAATATAATTAAACAAATAGCCACATCCAACGGTTATCCATTACATGTAATAAATTAATAAAAAAGACAAAAAAGTGGCATTACAACTAATATTTCCTGAAAAAAACTAGAGAAATACATTACAAAACCATCACATATACTTTTAATATTTCTAATAATATTTCAAAGATAATATCTTCTTCAACAATTTCAGAACAAAAAACAATGAAAGTAAAAAATTATTAAATGTAAAAATAAAAATATACCCATTAAAAAAGTCTGGGATATATTAACTCAAATGTCCAGAATGTAATGCTGTCTATATTGGTCAAACAATTAGAAATTTTGAAATAAGACTCAATGAACACTTACGAGCGTATAGATTAAAACAGCCAGATAAATCACATTATGCAAAGCATCTACTTGACACCAAATATTCATCAACACCTAACACAGAACTAGAAGTACTGCATATTTGTGATAAGAAACAAGAACTAGATTTCCTTGAAGAACTAGAAATTAGAAGACACTTAAGAGACCCACAATATGTCACAGGTTGTCAATGAACAGATAAATCTAGGGAGCTCTCCACTATTAAATTGTCTTCTTAAGTAACAATTGTTAAGATCAGCAGATATAGTTTTCCTTGGTTTCCTATACCATTGCACAGTTATACTGATCTTAAATGGGGAAAAGATATCCAGAATATCCCCATAGGCTAATAATACCTAAGATTTAATATTTGTAATATCATATCTTCTTCTTTTTTCGATTCATATATATTGTAATATTGTAGTGTATAGGTTGTTTTGTTATTTAATTTATTGATTTAATTTTATCATCTTTCTTATTAATAAATATAAAAATTATACTTCTAATTAGATATGCCCGGCGCCAGCTCACATTTCAAATAAATGAAACAGAGCAAAAAAATTTAAATACTCAAATTCTCAAAATGGGATCAGCCTTCAAAATTGACTCTGTTGTAATTTCAATAATTCAACAAAAAATTTACTGATTCTGAAATCAAACTCTGATGAATTTGTTTATAAAGACTTTAATAAAATGGTAAAACCAGCTTGGCTGAAGACCGACACTGATAAGGAATAATCCAAAAAAAAAATTTAAAACAAGAAAAATAAGTGAATTCACTTTTAAACAATGATCCTATCCTAACTTATACTAATATACAAATTTTCCTTTTTAAGGATTAACTTTACAAAAAGAATGTTCAAACACAGAAAAACTAGACAATTTATTTTAAAAGTTCATACCTTCATTCACTTTGCAATGACTCTTCTTTCTTCGAGAGCTCTCTAGGTGATGAAGGATCCAAATTCACTTCTTATATAATATTTACAACACTTTCAATAATGTGCCTTTATAGTAGTTCTTTTTCGCTTTCCAAATTTTATTTTATTTTCAATCTGACATTTTTTATTACTCTCATAATCAACTGTCATCCTTTCTGTTTCCATGCCAACGTCTTTATCCTCATATCAAAGGTTTCTTTTCTATTTAATTATTTTTAACATACAGGATGTTTTTTTTAAATATAATATTTTCTAAATATTATTTTAAATATTTCTATAAAATTATTCTAATACTAATTATCTATATACACAAAACTCAATATGATAATCCATTCTAATAAAACATTTCAATGAACTAATTTCCATTAATGTCTTTATAAACAAATTCTCTTCTTTATACTACTATAAAAATATTTATCCCTTTCACAGCTCAATCTCATTTATTATTTAATTAAGCTGCCCAGGCAAAATGTTTATAAACAACTAACCAAATACAAATCGTTAATTTTTAATTTATTTAAAATTTATTGTATTAAAGAAGCTAAGCTTTTTTTCAAATCCCACTAACTTATTTGCTCATGTTTAGCCATTTATCAATATATATATATATATATATATATATATATATATATATATATATATATATATATATATATATATATATAGTGTGGAAACCACTTATGGAATAAAATTCTTTATGTCATTATTTTAGAAAATTATAAAAAATGCCGAGATACGTCAACTTTTGAATTGAGGGGGACACTTTTTGACGCTAATGTCATAAACGTCAGATTCACCCCCTCCCTACTAGAGACACCCCTTACATTTTTTCAAATGGCATTAGGTATCAAGTCACACCTCATTTAAAAGGTCTGGTAAATCTCTATTCAATCATTTTGTTTTGCCTTTGATACTAGCCTTCCATTGTTATTTAATCGTTGTTCAAAATTGGCTCTTTTTCAACTTTTCGTATGCTTCCATATTGTGTTATGATAGAAAGACTCTTTAAAGAATAAAACATTTACAAATAGTAAAAAGACAACTGTTAACAAGGAAAAACTGCTATTTAATCATGCGCCAAAGTGACCACCGTTAACGTTCAGGCAATACAAGTTGAAAATAAGCCAATTTTAAACAACGATTAAATAACAATGGAAGGCTCGTATCAAAGGCAAAACAAAAAGATTGAATAGAGATTTACCAGATCTTTTAAATGAGGTCTGACTTGATACCTAATGCCATTTGAAAAAATGTAAGGGGTGTCTCTAGTAGGGAGGGGGTGAATCTGACGTTTATGACATTAGCGTCAAAAAGTGCCCCCCTCAATTCAAAAGTTGACGTGTCTCGGCATTTTTTATAATTTTCTAAAATAATGACAAAGAATTTTATTCCATAAGTGGTTTCCACACATATATATATATATATATATATATATATATATATATATATATATATATATAATAGGTTTTATATATCTTAGGGATTCCATCGTAAGGAGGGCTTAATGAAACTCTTATCTACTACCCAACATTTCGAAAATTTTTAATTTCTTTTTCAAGGCTGAAATGTGAACATTTTTTTGGTAGGTATATGTTTTGTAAAATAATTTTTAAAAACTTACGTGTAAAGTGAGTTAATAATTTACAAAACTAAACTTCTTATTCAGAAAGTAAAACATATTCTTTGTATGTAAGAAATTTCATATAATACATTGAAGGCACTATTTTGATGTGGAATGTCAAAACTCAAGTGACATTTCTTGATATTTTTTTAGGTTGAGTAATAACAGAGTTGTTGTGACTAACTTAATAACTTAGAAGACAGTCTTGATTAATAGTACCATGACTTGTCACTTAATCATGATCCTATTAGAGAAGGAAGTCATATATATATTATCTATTCGCAATTGTTAAAAAGACACAGTTGTGAGACAATTTACTCTCACTAATTACCTCACTAAAATCTCAAGATAACAATAGCAAATGTAGTATGTACAAAACAAGCCTGTTATAACTTATTAATTAGGTAGATGTTCATCGTTATAAATCTGAAATATCAACAATTCTACTATTATTATGGTGATTGTCTAATGAAAGAAGATATGCATAAGTGTGATTTACATGGTTGCTTTCTCTTTTTTTGTTCAATGAGTTTTCATCTAGAGCGGTCACAAACATTTCTAGGCAGTATCTTTTATGATAATTGGATTCTGAATGTATAACCTTGATGTTGTTGAAATTTGGATGATGACCAGTTTTTATACTATGTTCAGCTATAGCACATGATTGTTTATCAAGTTTTATATCACTTTTATGTTGGGTCACCCTGTCTTTTAGTACTCTAGATGTCTGCCCATAATACACTTGATCACAATTGTTACAAGATATCTTGTATACTACATTAGATTTTTTCAAGTCTTCATCTTTATATTTTGTTTTTGTAAAAATATTATTAATTGTTGTTAACTCAAATTTATAAGTAAGTTTAATTTGATTTTCATGTTTAAAAACATTTAGTATTTTTGTTGAGACATCCTTTATATATTTAATCGATATATATTTTTTAGGTTCAGTTTCTTGGTTATTATCATTACTAACATTTGTGATTTTTACTTCTTGTATTCTGGTGTTAAAAATTAATTTTTTAAGTAGTTGTGGTGGATATGAATTATTAATGAAAATTTCATACAATCTTTTAAAATTTTGTTGTTGTAATGTTGGATGGCAAATTTTTTTAATTCTATTTTTCATAGTCAATACTAAATTGATCTTAATTTTTTCTGTGTGATTTGAAAAATAATTGATGAATCTCTCAGAACTCATTGGTTTTCTCTACCAGTCTAACTGTATTACATTGTTTTCATTTCTTATCAATTTGGTGTCTAGAAAAGGAATGCTATTTTCTGTCTCATGTTCAATAGTAAATTGTATGTAATTATTGTATGTATTAAAAATGTCTAAAATATGCTCATGCTTGTTATCAGGTATTGCACAGATAATGTCATCAACATATTTTTTATCCATTATTTTTCATATCACTTTTTGGCGCTAATGTCATAAACGTCAGATTCACCCCCTCCATACTGGAGACACCCCTTACATTTTTTCAAATGGCATTAGGTATCAAGTCACACCTCATTTAAAAGGTCTGGTATATCTCTATTCAATCATTTTGTTTTGCCTTTGATACGAGCCTTCCATTGTTATTTAATCGTTGTTTAAAATTGGCTCTTTTTCAACTTTTATTGCCTGAATGTTAACGGTGATCACTTTGAACACATGTTTAAATAGCAGTTTTTTCTTGTTAACAGTTGTCTTTTTACTATTTGTAAATTTTTTATTCTTTAAAGAGTCTTTCTATCATAACACAATACGGCGGCATACGAAAAGTTGAAAAGAGCCAATTTTAAACAACGATTAAATAACAATGGAAGGCTGGTATCAAAGACAAAACAAAATGATTGAATAGAGATTTACCAGACCTTTTAAATGAAGTGTGACTTGATACCTAATGCCATTTGAAAAAATGTAAGGGTTGTCTCCAGTAAGGAGGGGGTGAATCTGACGTTTATGACATTAGCGCCAAAAAGTGTCCCCCTCAAGTTAAAAGTTGACGTGTTTCGGCATTTCCTTCTAATATGTCCCATTTTTGAAATATTAAGGGTGGGTCCTTTTCAAATGAACACAGTGTATATATATATGTATATATTAATAATTTCGAGAAATATGGATGTGTTCCATACTGTAGAAAATGCCAAGTGCCGGAAGATCCAATCGAACGTCCGATAAACAACGAAAGGCAAACTAGAGAATTGAATGTTTGTTTAGCGGTTGAAACAGGACAACCATGTTCTTCAAGACAAATTGCTGAAGAGGTCAACATGGATAAGAGAACCGTAAAGAATATTTTAAAACGGAACGGGTACCATTGTTACAAGGTTCAGACAACGCAGGAAATTTTTCCCGAGGACAATATCAGACGAATGGATTTCTGTGAAGAAATGATGGAACGTCAAAATGCTGACGAGAACTTTTTAAAAAATATTTTATTCACGGATGAGTCAACCTTTTCATTACATCAAAAACACAATCCATCCGTCACAAGATATTGGTCTCGGGAAAATAAACATCTAAGCATTCCAATCCGAACACAGTATCCGCAGAAGCTAAATGTTTGGACGGGTATTTTAGGTGACCAGATTATAGGTCCTTTTTTATTGAGGGGAACTTAAATTCCGCCAAATATTTAGACTTATTACAAAATCATGTAATTCCTGCAGCTCTCCTTATACCCGATGTTGATCTCAACAGAATTTGGTTTCAACAAGATGGTTGTCCAGTCCATAATTCAAGGATAGTAATGGAATTTTTAAGGTTTACATTCCCCGACAGAATTATTAGTACTAATGGTACAATTAAATGGCCTCCAAGATCACCTGAACTAGCTCCAAATGATTTTTTTCTTTGGGGATTTTTGAAAAGTAGCATTTATCAACATGAATTTGGAAAAGCTAATAATTTAAATGAATTAAGAGTGAAAATACAGCACGTTTGTGTCAGCAGATATGGGATCAAATCTTTATGACAGATTTGGTTATTGCCTGGCACAGCAAGGTGGTTTATTTGAGCACTTAATTCATTAAAATTATGTTTACCTTTAGAACCGATTTTTAGTTTGATTTTTTCAAGAAGTTCATATTTTATGTTTAGAATAAGTACTTATTTTATTTTTTCAATTCAATTTATTAATGGAATCGATCTTTAGTTTTTTATACCCAATTACTTTATTATTTTTATCTTAAGAAAAAATGTTTCATTTTCAAGTTACAATAGCTAAAATAATATCCTATTGTAGTTAGAAATTATTTGTCAGCTTGGTCAGAAACGATCAAGTTGACAAAAATGAATTTCAAGATGTACAGGTTACGTAATAACGAGTGTATTTTTTTAATTTCTTTAACATGTTGGGAAACTACTGAACACAGTGAACCTACTCACAGAGTGGGGAGTCAGACTCTGCTGCAGCGTTGCCAGTTTAGAATGTTTGGTACTTTCTAAGTAATAAATAACTTATTTTGCATTTGACTTTTAACACCGGATATTTAGTGGGAGAAAATCGTGATTGGTAATATTGACTTTTGAAAAATAAGTGAGATCAACACAAATAAGAATAAAATAATGGAGTTTAAGAAAAAATTTGGACAAATTACAATCTGCAATAAATAAAATCCGTACACTGCTTTCGATTTAACAATTATTGGTATTTAACATTCTTGCCGCTTGAAATGCCGTTGAAAATTTTAAAACAACGATAGACAAAAATTAGGAATAATTTTTACAGATAAGTACATTTGGCAACACAACAGTTAAAATAAATAGGAGGGGACTGAATACACGCCCAACTGTTTTGGTAGAGGGGACTGATCGCTGGACTAACAAGTCTTCTCTCTCTTTCACGTAGTTTTGCTCATATTTTCCTTGTCGTACTTATATAAGTCGCAGCGTAAGAAAGGGATTTTCGCAATCTGTATATACAGATGACGTCTTAGAAAATACACCTATAGCTGGAACATCTGCTACTTATACGGTACCAGGATAAATCTAATGTTAATACTCTTATTACTTTAAGCTCATTTGTAGTAGAATTGGTAAACAATGTGTGACTAAACACTCTTTGCACATTACACGATTTCGCCCGTACGAGAAAAAGCCGTACGGGCAATTTTTCTTAGTCTACTAATGAGGAGCATCAGACTTTTCATAATGTACGGTTACAACACGGGCAGGTTTTTGGCCGTATTGTTCAGTGGCCCACGTGACCAAATGCACGCTTTCATATTAGACTATTTTTAGTCGTGTGAACTGTGTCCAGTGCGCACAGTTTGTTTTAGTGTGTGTGTTCCAGTTGCAGAGTACAATGGACACAATTGACGCGGAAGTTTTGATCTCGCTTGTTGAAGCAAAACCTGTCTTGTGAGATAAGAAAGTCAACTGACATACGAAAATAGTTAAAAAACTTTCGGTCATCATTTCTCAGGTCTTTAAATAGAGTGTAGAACATCCCAACACGAATAAAACTCGTACGTTTTCTTCCCGCACGGGCTAAATCGTGTAATGTGGAAAGAGCAAGATGCAAGATTTCTGCAGACTGTTGGAAAAATTTGGAAATCGGTCGACCCTAAAGGCCATCCCTGCAACTTCCCGCTAAATTCAATTTTCAAACGCATGCGATTTTGTCGCTATTTGCGATGTTTTTGAGCTCTTCGAGCTCAAAAATTTAATTTTTGTGTTATTTTGAGCTCTCCGAACTCAAAGATAAAGCTATATATTCGAGCTCAAAAGTCTTATCAAAGTTCGATGAAACACGATTTTTTAAATTTTCAAATTGCTATAACTTTTGAATGAATTAACCGATTTTCACGCGGTTGACGGTGATCGATGTAGTTTTTTTAGCTCTATAGAAAATTTGGAACAAAAAAAATTAATCTGATGAAACATTTCGGAGTTATTACAAAAAAAACACTTTTTTTCGATTTTTTTTGACAACGATACGCATCAACCGATTCTGACGCACTTGGTGGCGATCGATGCGGGTTTTCAAGGTTAAGAGCTGATTAGTTTTTGAGGTCGATCGGTTTAGCCAATTCGGAGATATTTTGAAAGAATAAAACTTTTTCTTTCACTTTTTTTGCAATTCCTCGGAATCTACCGGTCCGAATTGGTTCCGATGTACAGGAAATCTAAGTTTGGCGAAGCCCTTTGGAATGACACCAATCGCGATCAAATCGGTCAAGCCGTTCAGAAGTTATAAGAGGTTTACACACACACACACACACACACACATACACACATACACATACACACATACATACATACAGACGTACGGACATCCTCTTAAAAATAGTCAGGAAAGCTTCTTAGGGCTTCAAAACGTCGAGATTTGTTGAAACCTCGAGTTTTTTCAAACGGCGTAAAAACAATAACTTCCCGATTTTTCGAAAACCATTAGGAAGAATCATTGATTTTCTTAGCGGGAAGTTAAAAACTTTATAGAACATTCTATATCTATATTCTATTTCCGTCTTTTTGTTTTTTTTAATGTTTCGAAGTATTGGTGTACAAAGTATAGTATCTTCAATAATATCTATAAATTTAAAACTCGCAGTTTCAATGCAGGTTATATTAAAAATATAGAATGTGGCAGGGGATGAAGCACTATTTCAGACTTCGTGTGGTACCAGCCCTCTTTCCACTCAGGCAGGCAACTTAATCTATAATCACACAATATACTATGATAAACTTTTGAATCTGAATTTTTTCTTTGTTAGAAATTTCTATTATTAATTACAATTTGAGGAAAATATGTTTTTTTTAACTTGTTAAAAACAGTAAAGCCCCATATCACTCAGACATTTAATGGAATTCTTGTTCACTTGGTATCAAAAAGATAAAAAATCATCCATTTCAATTTTCAAGTCTATACTCCACATACAGGCCTTTGTTATTGAGTTTCCGCATAATTTCATTCATACCGTGCCGTATTATTTCATTCACTAAAGCCGGTGAATGGTGAAGTTGGGAACATTTTTCATTTTACTCAATCTGCTTACAGCTATTCCGTTGTTTTTCAATTTTCCCTGGGTTCTAATCTATAATTAAATTGTTATATAGTATACAGTAACTTATAAAAAGGTCAAAGTAATGTTGTAAAAGCTTAACCAAGCAAAATAAATTAAAGCTTCCATATCACATCGAGTCTCATACATTGTGGCCTAGTTCGACTCTGCAGAGCCTATAAAACCTCTCATCGCGAATAGCACGAAACGAGGGCACAATCAAAAATTGATTTATGTTTTTTTCATCTCCGCAATAACCATCTAACCGTGAAAATTCGTAGGCGGATGTTTAGAAGTGTAAATAAGACAAAAAGCCTTATCTGTGACGAGCAGCTTGTTGAAAATGACGTACTAGCTTACAATTTATTGAAGTCGAAATTAATTTGATAATTTATGGAAAAATATCTTGCAGTTGTTGACGAGATTCGATAATAAACGTTTTACTATCTGTCGGAAGTTGCGTAATTCATGAATAATTGCAAATATTTTGACTGAAAAAATTTTTTTTTGAAAAATGATTTAGCCCAGTTATTCATACTGAAAGTATGGGTATTAGAAGCCATACTGAATTATGTTTCTGGCTATTACCAGAGACGTAAGATAGAGGCAAAGAATAGTTTAGACCTTTCTTTATAGTAGGGGAGCCCACGATGCTAAATGGGGATTTACTCGAGCGTCATAGAGACCTATTGGGATGCGAAGCTTAGATGATAAAAAGAAAAAAAAAATTAAATAATGTAAACCTTTTCATCGGTGGGGGGAGCGTCTATAGATTTTTAAAAATGAAAAAAAAAACTGTTGTATGGACATACTCGAGCGGGTCAGATATTGATACTATCCATGTCCCACGTATTTTTAATAATGTACCTATGTTAATCTGATCGTTTGCATGGTGGGGGTGGTCATACGTAAGGGTTGAAAATGAGATAGAAAAAAATTGAATCGAGCGCGTCAGATTTTGTAAGGGGATGTTAAATGAACCTAAGAAAAGCTCTCATTCAATAATCAGACGATTTGAATGTGACGCAAAATCGCGGCCATTATTAGAATGTGCAAAAAAAATTCGTCATTATGAAATACTCAAGCGCGTCAGATTAAGATATATATATATATATATATATATATATATATATATATATATATATATATATATATATATGATTCATCTTTATGTCCTAGACGTGCTGTCCCCTAATCTGACGATTATCTGGAGGAATTCGCCTAATCTGACAATTAAAAAAAAACTTAATTAATTGAAAAGCTCAGGAAATTGCATGCAAATAAAAAAGTGTATGACTTTTAAGAAGAATACATGTATTTATAAGAAAACAATTATGAAAAATTGAATTTTTTTTAATCATCATCTTCATCTGTAGAATCATCTTGCTCTTCAGGCTCGATTTCATACTCACCTGCAAACCAGATCATTTCCAACTTTCCGTCGACATCTTTCCATCCATAGTCCGTTGGTAAAATATCAATAATTTTTGCATCATGGGCATTACTCCACAAGCATGCAATGAATCTTGTGCGTAACACTTGCTGGAGTAGCTCCGATTGACAGGGTGGCAAGTTGCACGCATCGCAATTCCGGATACTCAAGGAGAAGGGTTGTGATTTGTCTTTTACCTTGTACGTGTTATTGAAGATGACAATCCTGGCTTGATTGACATCGTCTAACTTTTTCAACTCATACAAGCGACAAGTAAAAGACTGTATGATGTTTAAAGAATCCTACACATTATGCTCCTTTGATCCCAAATCCATGCATCCTTTTTGGAAAATTTTTGAATTCATCAGAAATTGTGAAGGTTCGTTTTTCCCTCGTCGGTACAATGCCGGGTTGAAATCGCAACCAGTGAACGCATGCAAAGCGAAATTTTTGGGCCTAATTTATTATAAAGAGCGGATACATCGATCCATTCATACTCTAAGATCCATCCAGTCTTCTACTGTTGCTTGCAGGTGTTCCATATTCCCCAACATGATGACCACTATATCAGTATCAGAAGTTCTGATAGTAATAGTAGAATCTTCTTTTCGCAAACCAGAGTGGGGACGGAGTGAGAGAGTAATAGATGGAGAAAAAGTGATAGATGAATAGAAACGCGGAGTGGGGAATATACGTATCACGCAGCTGCACGCATTAAACTTTATCGATGAATTTTTGTTACTTCGGCTTGTGGAAATCGTCAGATTATATATTTTTCGTTATCCTTGAATTATTTCCTTCAAAATTAAGAAAAAATTAGCCACGCTCGAGAATGTCAAGATGACGATTTTTTTTACAAGTTTGTAACACTCCCACTTCTTTACGTCACTCAAAAGTTGTCAGATTAGTGGAATATACACTTTTTAGCATGTCACTCACCCTACCTTAATCTGACGCGCTCGAGAATTTCTGATGATCAATTTTTTTTTACTAAACTGATCCTTTTTCCTTGATGGGCGGCCATGTATATGGGGCTCATATTTGGTGGAGATACTTAACCGGGTACAAGGTATCCCCCTGTATGTTAATCTGCCGAAAACCCCGCTTGGGCTCCCCTACTATTACAGGGTATTTTAACAAAGATGTAGAGTTAAATTTGAAATGTGCATAAATGTGTTTTACCCGAAATTTTAAACATCCTGTATGTAATGTATTGGTATTACATGACAGTGCACCTTGCACGATTAATAAAACTCTAGGTAAGAACATAACTTATATTGATATTTTAATAGAAAAGTACAACAAGTGCACATATGGAGGGAAAGTGTATTTTATTACATATGAAAAGTATGGTTATATGTGTCTCTTCTTCTTTTTGCTATATCTAAATGGCCTTACAACATATAGTTAATAAATACCACATTCCTCCACACCTAGCTCATTTATAAATTTAAACGGTCTGGCGGTTTAATTTGCCTACGAGGCCTATCACGAATATTAGGAGTAACATTTGCGTTAATAGGAGTTTTTAACTCAGCTGAAACAGACTCATTCATTGAATTTGGAACACCGTCTCCCTCACTTGTCATCGATGGGTTTTCAGAACATACTGACGGTATTATTTCGTTTGACACTTCTCTACCAGAAGTCTCCGGTATGGGTCGCGCACTTACACTTGGACATATTTCAAAAGGTTTTTCAAAATTTTGTGGGGAAGCTAGCACATTACCTTCTTGTCCATAAAATTGTCCCACTTTGAGGATCTGACCCAAATGCCTCTTCCACACAAGATCTTTATTGTTTACAGGAGAAAAAAAAATAATGTTGTGAACTAATTATGTCAATAATAACTGCTTTTGGTTTAGTATTACGATAATCTTTGGTATAAACTACCTCTCCCACCTCTAACTGCAGAACACGGTTGCCTTTATGAAATTTAATTTGTCTTTCCCTGGCCTTAAGGGCTTCAGAGCTTGTTAGAAAATCAAAGCGAGTTTTAATTTTTCTACCAAACATTAGTTTTGATGGTGCTTGATTGGTTGTACAATGTGGTGTATTCCGGTATGAGAAAAGATACTTGCTTATGAGGGTGTTCATGTTTTTATTTGAAAGTTCCTCGCTTAACATTTTATTTAGAGCATATTTGAAAGATTTCACCGAATCTTCGGCCACACCGTTGGTAGACGGATGGTAAGGGGCGGTTGTAACGTGTGAAATACCATTATTTTTACAAAATGTTCACCATTATCTGAGATAATAGTGTTTGGTAACCCATACCTAGCAAAACAATCTCTTAGTTTGTCTATTGTGTGACTAGAGTCAATTCTGGATATTTCATAAATTTCCGGCCATTTAGAGTAGGCGTCAGTAATAATTAAATAAGTTTTACCATGAAAAGGTCCGAGGAAGTCAATATGTATCCTATCGAACACATGATTACCTTCTTGGAATTTAATTAAAGAAGCCTTTGGAGGGTTTACTGAATTTTCCTGACAAGCGTTGCAGGTTTTAACAAAATTTTCTATTTCAGAATCCAGCCCCGGCCACCAAAGATATTGTCTTGCTAATGACTTCATACGTACGACCCCATTATGAGCTCCATGTAATTCTCGTAACAATTGCTCCCGAAATTTAGGTGGTATAATAACTCTATATCCCCACATTAAAATATCATTGTCTATACCCAGTTCTAAAAATCTCCGAGAAAACGGTTTCAATTCATCTGGTATATCTATTGGCCATCCATCTCTGACATATCGATAAACCGTACTAAGAATTAAATTTGCACGAATTTCTTTTTTTATATCCGAAGAACTAACAGGAAGATTATCCTCCACTAAAAAATTGAAGTAATCTAATTCAGTTTCTGAATTTTCCGTTGTCTTTAATGGAATGCGCGAAAAACCATCAGCTCCATTTTCCGAACCTCTCATATGTTTAAAAGTGTACTTGAATCCACTTAAAAATAAAGTCCTCCTTTGTAGTCTCCCTGCGGCCATCAGCGGTATCCCTTTGTTTTCCCCATACAGAGCGATAAGAGGCTGATGGTCGGAACATAGAATAAAATGTTTACCAATGAGGTATTGGTAAAAATTTTTTACCCCCCAGTATATGGCTAACGCCTCTTTATGTATCACCGAATATTTGGTCTCATGTTTGTTTAATATTCGAGAAGCAAAACTTATAGGTTTTTCCGTACGATCACTGTAAACATGGAGAAGAACTGCTCCTAAACCTACCTGAGATGCGTCACAGACTAATTTTAAGGTGACTTCAGGATCAAAATGTGCGAGGCTAATGTCTGAGCAAATAAGCTGTTTTGATTTTAAGAAAGCTTCCTCACATTCTAAAGACCACTTAAAACTTGTCTCCTCATGTAGTAACTTATATAATGGATCCATAACTGAAGATAAATTTGGGGCAAAACGGCCATAATAATTTACTAATCCCGTATAGGCTCTGACCTCTGAAATATTTGTAGGTTGTTGACACTCCACTACCGCTTTAATTTTATCGGGATCTTTGTGTAGCCCGTCCTTGTTTATGATATGGCCCAAATATCTAATTTCGGTTTCAAAAAACTGACATTTTTTCAGATCCTATTTAAATCCTACTTTAGAAAGCTTATCAAACACTAATTCTAGATTATTTAAATGTTCCTCCCTGTTACGGCCCGTAACGACAATATCGTCTAAAAAGTTAATTACACCCGGAATACCTAACAAAACCTTTTCCATCGTTTTCTGAAATATATTACACGCCGGTTTAGTGCCATAAGGTAACCTATTTGGTTTATAAATTCCTCGGTGCGTACTCCAACACAATTTCTTTGTGTCCTCTGTTGGACAAATCTAACTTTGTAAAATGCTCGCCCCCTTGTATGCTACAAAAAGTTCCTCTATGCGAGGAAGAGGATGTTTAAAATCTTGCATTACTTCATTTACCGTTACCCTATAGTCTGCACAAATCCGTATTTTACCATTGTCCTTAACCACCAGTACCAACGGCGTAGCCCAATCAGCATTCTCACCAAGCTCGATTACCCCTCTTTTCTCTAAGTCATCAAGCTCCTTATTTAAAACCTCTTTAAAAGAAAAAGGCACTGTCCGAGGTTTGCAATTTGTGTCAACCTTTAGCTCAATTTTTTCCAATTTATAATGACCTAAACTATCATCAAATAAGTTTTTATATTCTCCTAATAATTTATCTAAACTGCTAACAGCATGAATATTATTTATGTTTCCCATTTCAGCCTTTATTTGAAATTTAAAAATATTCATTAAGTCCCTACCTAACAATGGTGTACAACCGTTTTTAATTATAATAAGCCTGCAGCGGGCCGACATATCTCCATACTGAGCCTTAACAAAAATTTCACCTACTGGTGTTATGATGTTACCATCATAAGTTTTTAATCTCAGCTGAGTATTTTTTATTTTACAATTTTTGAAATCACTCAAATATATGGCTTCCGGTATGACCGATATTCCTGCCCCTGAGTCTAATTCCATTAGTAAGGGCTTATTTTCAATTAACATATTTACCTTAATAGGTTGGACGTACTGGTTTAAAGTTACAAAATACATTTCTACGAAATCTAAGCTATTCCCAAACTTGCATTCTATCGCCTTGTTTTTAAGCTTAACGTAGAAATCCTTTACCTGTTCATTTTCAGCTTGCTTAAGGTCATAAAATTCCAATCTCTCTCTAAATACTGATACTTTTTTAGTGAACTGCTCTCTCAGTATTCTACACAAGTCTTCGTAGGACTTATCTTTAGGAAGAACAGGATCGCAGAGCCCCTTCAGAACGTCTATAAAGTTAGCACAGCCAAATGAGCACAATCGATTTTAATTAGCACAAAGATTTAGTGCTTTTTTTGTGCTAATGATTTGCGCAATTTTTAATTTTTGTGCTCTTACCATTTCGTTAAAATCCATGGCTGTGTCAGCTTCAAAAGAAGCTAGCACAGCCATATATGATAAAAATTATTTATTTTGATTTTTTCTGGCACATCGATTTAGTGCTAATTATGTGCTTTCAGAATATGCTATAGAAAAAAATTTCGGATCACGATTGGTAAAAAAACCACCCCCAGCCCGACGAGGCGCAAGAATAAAGTCCTCGAAATTCTCAGCACAATCGAACTTGAATAGTCGATTTTAAATGCATTAATAATGGACTTTCAAAATACTTATGTAGAGTTTTATTGCTCGGGGTGGTTTTTTGCCATAAAGGGTTGAGCAACAAAAACTCTACATAGGTATTTTGGAAGCCCATTATTAATGCGTCAGAAATCGATTATTCAAGTTCGATTGTGCTGAGAATTTCGAGGACTTTGCTCTTGCGCCTTGTCGGGTTGGGGTTGGTTTTTTACCAGAAAGGGTTGAACAATAAAACTCTACATAAGTATTTTGAACGGCCATTATTAATGCGTTCGAAATCGACTATTCAAGTTCGATTGTGCTGAGAATTTCGAGGACTTTGCCCTTGTGCCTTGTCGGGCTGGGGTTGGTTTTTTACCAGAAAGGGTTGAACAATAAAACTCTACATAAGTATTTTGAAAGCCCATTATTAATGCGTCAGAAATCGATTATTCAAGTTCGATTGCGCTGAGAATTTCGAGGACTTTATTCTTGCGCCTTGTCGGACTGGGGGTGGTTTTTTACCAGAAGGGGTTGAGCAACAAAAACTCTACATAGGTATTTTGAAAGCCCATTATTAATGCGTCAGAAATCGATTATTCAAGTTCGATTGCGCTGAGAATTTCGAGGACTTTATTCTTGCGCCTTGTCGGACTGGGGGTGGTTTTTTACCAGAAAGGGTTGAGCAATAAAACTCTACATAAGTATTTTGAAAGCCCATTATTAATGCGTCAGAAATCGATTATTCAAGTTCGATTGTGCTGAGAATTTCGAGGACTTTACTCTTGCGCCTTGTCGGGCTGGGGGTGGTTTTTTACCAGAAAGGGTTGAGCAATAAAACTCTACATAAGTATTTTGAAAGCCCATTATTAATGCGTCAGAAATCGATTATTCAAGTTCGATTGCGCTGAGAATTTCGAGGACTTTATTCTTGCGCCTTGTCGGACTGGGGGTGGTTTTTTACCAGAAGGGGTTGAGCAACAAAAACTCTACATAGGTATTTTGAAAGCCCATTATTAATGCGTCAGAAATCGATTATTCAAGTTCGATTGTGCTGAGAATTTCGAGGACTTTACTCTTGCGCCTTGTCGGGCTGGGGGTGGTTTTTTACCAGAAAGGGTTGAGCAATAAAACTCTACATAAGTATTTTGAAAGCCCATTAATGCGTCAGAAATCGATTATTCAGGTTCGATTGTGCTGAGAATTTCGAGGACTTTATTCTTGCGCCTTGTCGGGCTGGGGGTGGTTTTTTACCAGAAGGGGTTGAGCAACAAAAATTCTACATAGGTATTTTGAAAGCCCATTATTAATGCGTCAGAAATCGATTATTCAAGTTCGATTGTGCTGAGAATTTCGAGGACTTTGCTCTTGCGCCTTGTCGGGATGGGGGTGGTTTTTTAACAGAAAGGGTTGAGCAATAAAACTCTACATAAGTATTTTGAAAGCCCATTATTGATGCGTCAGAAATCGATTATTCAAGTTCGATTGTGCTGAGAATTTCGAGGACTTTACTCTTGCGCCTTGTCGGGCTGGGGGTGGTTTTTTACCAGAAAGGGTTGAGCAATAAAACTCTACAAAAGTATTTTGAAAGCCCATTATTAATGCATTTAAAATCGACTATTCATGTTCGATTGTGCTGAGAATTTCGAGGACTTTATTCTTGCGCCTCGTCGGCTGGGGGTGGTTTTTTTACCAATCGTGATCCGAAATTTTTTTCTATGGCATATTCTGAAAGCTCATAATTAGCACTAAATCGATGTGCCAGAAAAAATCAAAATTAATAACTTTTCATATATGGCTGTGCTAGCTTCTTTTGAAGCTGACACAGCCATGGATTTTAACGAAATGGTAAGAGCACAAAAATTAAAAATTGCGCAAATAATTAGCACAAAAAAAGCACTAAATCGTTGTGCTAATTAAAATCGATTGTGCTCATTTGGCTGTGCTAACTTTATAGACGTCCCTTACGTACATCATAAACTTCTTTCCCAATGGCTGTGATTAATACTGCAACCTTTCTGTCATTTTCAATGTAGTTTGCCAAAAAATACTGATCCATCCTTTCTTGATATGTGCACCAATCAATGTGTTTTCTATATTCGGGCAGGGTCCCAATTTGACCTCTTACGATTACTTGTGCTGCTTCAGCCATCTTTAATGAAAAAAAATATAGGTACTGTGTTGTTCAGGCAACACTATAAAAAAAACACTTCGTGGGTTTATTTCACTGCTCGTCGCCAGTATGTAATGTATTGGTATTACATGACAGTGCACCTTGCACGATTAATAAAACTCTAGGTAAGAACATAACTTATATTGATATTTTAATAGAAAAGACAACAAGAGCACATATGGAGGGAAAGTGTATTTTATTACATATGAAAAGTATGGTTATATGTGTCTCTTCTTCTTTTTGCTATATCTAAATACCACACTGTAGGATCCAGCAACTACAATAACGGCTGTCAACTGTAGTGCCAAAGTGTAGCACAATGCTTTATGAACATTTTTATATTTTATTCACGTCATTATCTCTGTTACTGAAGAAGTTGCACGCTTTCAAACGCAGTTCTACAGGTTAACGTTGGACCATGACCCCGTTTCGGTCTGGAGCTCGGAGTTTAATTGTTAAATCAGTTCACATACGGGAGTGATATCTCTCAAAGAGTTGGGCTGAGATTTGGTTATTAGAGGAAAATTGTTGATAAAGTTAAAAACTTTTTGTGAAACCACTTTTCTCCAAATAAAGGATTAATAAAAAATGTGGTTGAGTACCTCTTCAACTCTTAATGTCCGAAAAAAGGAGCACAAGCAATAAAATAGGATTAAACCTAAGTCGACTGTTTCAATAACACTTAAGAACTGTTGTTAGGTGCTTCAAAAGGATAATAATGAATCCTAGGAAATTTATCTACGAAGTTAATAGTAATTATTGTGATTAAAAGTGTTTTGTGTAAGAGTGTTTTTCGTCAAGTTGGATTTGAAGAGCATTCGGTTTATTTTAAACATGGGCGTACAGCAGAAGAATTTAAAAGTATAAAAATAGATATGTACTAAATAAAGACTTACTTAATGAAAAATTATGATAAAATTGTTTTTCCATTAATTGCAAATCATCATTTAATTGCAAATCAAAGCGGTAGATTGTGATTTTATAGGCGATCATATATATTTTTGACAGGTGTATAATTTGTCTTAATACACTATAAATTTTTCTTCTCGATTGTTTCGGACCATTTGGAAGATATAAGCTTTTAGCCACCCTGTATAATAAATTACCTTTACACTGTATATAATGAAACTATTATAATGAACTCTAATTTTAGATTTCATTACTGAGCCGGTTGGCTGATGTGGTTATGTAAATTTAAACAAAATTCTGTTTCAGTTTCAGTTTCAAACAAAGTTTCATGCGATAAACTTAGTTTAATAGTGGTTTAAATTAATCTCTGGAATACGGTGGTTTGGAGAGATAATTGACCGATTAAATACTAGTCATTTTGTTTAATAAACATTATTGTGTTTTTGTAGAACATTTTGATAACTGAATATTGTAAATTACTTTTATATTACATACTACAAAAATTATGAAAGATGACTGACACAGACGATGAAGATTTTTTGGCACAAGAAGAAGTAGGCCAGTATTCAGACAAGGTCGGAACCGTTTGGACGATGCTTACAACTGAGTATAATTTATACAGAGTGGAAACCACTTATGGAATAAAATTCTTTATGTCATTATTTTAGAAAATTATAAAAAATGCCGAGACACGTCAACTTTTGAATTGAGGGGGACACTTTTTGGCGCTAATGTCATAAACGTCAGGTTCACTCCCTTCCTACTGGAGACACCCCTTACATTTTTTCAAATGGCATTAGGTATCAAGTCACACCTCATTTTAAAGGTCTGGTAAATCTCTATTCAATCATTTTGCCTTTGATACTAGCCTTCCATTGTTATTTAATCGTTGTTTAAAATTGGCTCTTTTTCAACTTTTCGTATGCTCCCACATTTTGTTATGATAGAAAGACTCTTTAAAGAATGAAAAATTCACAAATAGTAAAAAGACAACTGTTAACAAGGAAAAACTGCTATTTAATCATGCCGTCAAAGTGACCACCGTTAACAGTCAGGCAATAATAGTTGAAAAAGAGCCAATTTTAATGACATAAACAATTTTATTCCATAAGTGGTTTCCACACTGTATATATTATATTGTATATACTAGCACTACAGACCGTGTAGGTCCACGGCTAATGTTTCAACTCTAGCGGTAGGCTCTTGGAGTTCCATACGAAACTCTTCAGCGACAATCTACTAAGTTCAACTGCCACTTTCGCATGAACTAACCGAATGCCCACCATTTGGGTTCGTTCCAAAATTTCTTGCACTACTTCCAATTTTCATGTTATTAACTCAATCTTTCCCTGGGTTGGTTGACGACTTGCCTCCATCTCACCTTTGTCTTACTTTTCCAATTTCCAATATTAAGTCTTCGTAGATCCTCTTCAACCTCCGTTGTCCATCTTATTCTGGGCCTACCTCTTCTTCGCCTTCCTCCTAAGGAGCTATATATCGATACTCTCGGTAGCCTTCCTGTTCCCATTCTTTCTATATGTCCTAACCATCTTAGTCTTTGAGATTTTATCATTCCAATAATACTCGGATCTTTATATAATTATTCGAGCTCTTTGTTTGTCCTTCTTATCCAAATTCCATTTTGCAATTTTCCTCCAAATATTTTCCTCAGTACTTTTCTGTCCCATATTTGTAGCATTTCTTGTTCTTTTTGGTTTAATGTCCATATTTCTGAGGCATATGTAACTATAGGCCTGATCACAGTTTTGTAAATCTTGATTTTCGCACCGCTTGATATATTCTTGCTTTTTAATAATCTATTTAAGTAAGGCATAATAGTTATTTATGATACAAGTGCGTGAAGTGATACTTTTGCGCAAGCGTTGCGATGAAAATGAAAGGCACGAGCGTAGCTAGTGCCTTTTTTCGCAACGAGTGCGCAAAAGTAATTCACGCATGAGTATCATACAATGTTTTATCTACATAACCTAACTTTTTAATAATTGTGTTTGAATTATTGCCTACCTTCATCATAAGAAATTCATTATCTGGTGCTCCATTTATAAAATCCAAAATCTGTTCCCTTGTGAAAATTTTTGATTTTTTTGGTTTATGGCTCTCTGATTGTCGTTTTATGAAGGTAATAAGTTTATGAAATTTACTTATATCAATGTTTAAATTTAAATTTATGGTAGTTTTCAACATTGAATAATGGGACCATAACGTTGATGATTTCCATTGACTGTTCCCAGAAATATGCAATAAGAACATTTTCCGTCTAATTTTTAATCTTTTAGTGTTACACCAATCCAAAAAAAAGGTGAGCGGTCGTCGGACCGCCGACAGAAGCTTGCTTCTTGTGCACAATAAAATGACCATTTTTGACCATTTTTCGAAAATTTTGAACATTTTTTCAAAATTTTTTACTATTTTTGACTATTTTTTCAAATTTTAAAAATTATTGACCATTTTTGACAATTATTGACCAATTTTGTCAGTTTTGACAATTATTGATCATTTTTGACAATTTTTCAAAAATTTTGACCATTTTTCCAAATTTTAACAATTATTGACCATTTTTGACAATTATTGATCATTTTTAACAATTTTTCAAAAATTTTGACAATTTTTGACGATTTTACAAAAATTTTGACCATCTTTCAAAAATTTTAACAATTTTTGACAATTATTGACCATTTTTTCAAAAATTTTGACTATTTTTGACCATTTTTTCAAATTTTAACAATTATGGACCATTATTGACCAATTTTGACAGTTTTGACAATTATTGATCATTTTTGACAATTTTTCAAAAATTTTAACCATTTCAGACCATTTTTCCAAATTTTAACAATTATTGACCATTTTTGAGCATTTATGACTGGTTCTGACAATTATTGACCATTTTTGACAATTTTTCAAAAATTTTGACAATTTTCAACAACTATTGACCATTTTTGACAATTTTTTATAATTATTGACCATTTTTTCAAAATTAAAACAATTTTTGACGATTTTTCGAAATTTAAACAATTATTGACCATTTTTGACAGTTTCTGATAATTATTGACCATTTTTGACAACTTTCAAAAAATTTGACAATTATTGACTATTTTTGACCGTTTTTTAAAATATTTAACAATTTTTGACAATTTTTAACAATTTTTAACAATTTTTAACAATTTTTAACAATTTTTAACAATTTTTAACAATTTTTAACAATTTATTTTTAACAATTTTTAACAATTTTTAACAATTTTTAACAATTTTTAACAATTTTTAACAATTTTTAACAATTTTTAACAATTTTTAACAATTTTTAACAATTTTTAACAATTTTTAACAATTTTTAACAATTTTTAACAATTTTTAACAATTTTTAACAATTTTTAACAATTTTTAACAATTTTTAACAATTTTTAACAATTTTTAACAATTTTTAACAATTTTTAACAATTTTTAACAATTTTTAACAATTTTTAACAATTTTTAACAATTTTTAACAATTTTTAACAATCAGTTTTTGACAGATTCTGACAATTATTGACCATTCACGTTTCACACTTCTGTTGTCAGGGTATTATCTGAGGCAATAGATGACCTAGACATGGTTTTACTGAATGACGGATCTCCAACTAGAGTCACTCTCCCACACCAACATCCATCTGCAGTAGATATATCTGTAACATCACCACAAATGAGCAATAAAATCATCTGGGAGGTTTCACAAGATGCTATGGGGTCCGACCACTGGAAATTCAAACAAACTCTGTACCTTGCGCAATTCCTCCATCAACGAGATGGAACGATCTTCGAGCAGATTGGAAATTGTTTCAAAATGTTTTGGAACAGAACCTGAACCTTTCGGACACAAATTCAATTTCAAATGACGATAAAGTACACACATTTTTTGAAATGGTTTAAAATGCTGCTAACGAATCAATGCCTATCAAAAAAGGAGTCAAACCAACCACCTATAGACCTTATTGGTGGAACGATCAAAAAGAGCTTTGCTGGAGTATAAAAACCTGGACAATTTAGAGAATTTTTAACTTATAAAAATGCAGCCGCCAAAGCTACAAAACTTTTTAAATGCAAACAAAAACAGTCTTGGGTTGAGTACTTTAGCAGTTTAAATAAAAGAACATATTTGAATGAAATATGGAGCAAAGTGAAATCTATTACTAATAAAAAATTTACTAAAAAGAAAACTGTCATTTCTCAAGAAATAATCGATGAATGTTTGGATCATCTAGCACCACCCTTCGTTCCAAACATCTTCGGTTTGCCATCTTTTAATTTTCAGTCAAAATTCGATAACTTCTTCTTCCGTCTTTTAAAATTACAGAGCTAGAACTAGCTTTGAAAACTTCTAAGAGCACTGCTCCGGGTACTGATCACTTCACGTACATAATGTTATATAATATGCCTACCTCTGTCTCAGAAAAATTAAAAGAAATAATAATATGTCTTATCTTAAAATCATTCAAGAAACCTGAATCATATTCATCATTTCGCCCCATTTCACTGGTGCCTTGCGTAACAAAAACGTTCGAAAGAATGATCAAATTAAAACCAGAACATTACATAGAAAGCAATGAATTGGCCTAAAAAAAGCAGTATGGATTTCGTAGAGGACATGGTAGGCTCAACTAGTTTCCGATGTTCAAATTACATTCGCTTCGCAAAAAATGAATATCTGCTTGGTTTATTTATTGATATGAAAGGAGCATATGATGTGGTGAATTTGAAAACACTAGCTTCAAAAATGGGAAAGATTGGTATCAATTCTAGGGTATTCGCTAACATTGTAGAACTTTTCAGAGATAGAAAAATTTTCTTAAGAGATCACAAGACTGCATTACATGGTCCAAGATTATTCAATACGGGTATACCACAGGGATCTATTTAGAGCCCATTACTTTTTAATATTTACACGGCAGAATTACATGACATTTTTGTCGATAGGATAAAAGCTATTCAATACGCTGATGATGTTTGTATTTACGCATCTCATAGTACTTATGGGGAGTATCCACCCATATTAAACACATAAAAGAAAGATGCGAGAAAGGTCTAAACATTCTTCGCACTGTATCAAAAACTAAGTGGGGAGCCGATCCAAATATATATCTCATTTTCTACAGATCTTACATACGCTCACACATAGACTATGTATGCACTCTATACGGTTCCGCTTCACATAGTAATTTGCTAATTCTCGTCAGAATACAATAAAAGGCAATTCGCATCTCATTAGGAGTTATGAAATATTCACCATGTCATTTAATTCTGACGGAAGCCTAAGAGCCGCCATTAAATCTAAGACGGAAATATTTAGCAAACAAACAAGTAATAAACTATCATTGTTAGAGCAAAAAATAGCTACCGTGAGTGTGCAAGATCTAGTTAATCCGTTTTGGGCAAAAAAAGTTCTCCTCCGTTTGCGAGTGCTTCTATTGATACAAATAAAATAGTGGAAATAAAAACTAGTCCATACTATCCCATCTACATGTGTGAATATGAAGCTATTATTTTCAAACCTTGCATCATTTATCCTTCATATACTGACTATCCTACCCCCAATAACACATCTTGAAATCTATACTACAGAATCATAACAAAGATACAATTATACGGATGGTTTTAAGGATGAGCACGGAACAGGTTCCGCATTTTTTGTCGCTAATAAAAATATAGTCAAACATTTCCGGAACAAAAACGTGTGCTCAGTTTTCACTGCAGAAGCAACGGCAATTGAAAAGGCACTCATTTGGTGCCTGGAGGGATCAGTGCCAGGTGCAGTTTTAATTAGCGACTCCAAGTCTGTTCTAGAGGCTTTGAATAGCTCACCAACAAAACAATTTAAAAATGAAATGATTTTCAGTAGTAATAACCCAAGGACATTGATAATTGTTCGAAAAAATTTTATAACAGATTTCGAAAGCTTGTTGCTTGGAAACAGACCGACGACGCAGGCGGAGGTCTGTTGCCAATAAGCAACAAGCTTGAGAAAGTTGTTATAAATTTTTTGAGCATTTATCAATGTTCGAGGGTTATTCGAATAGAAAATTTTTTGCTTATTATAGAAAAAACAGAGTATATTTGCTTCTATAATTTCATTAACAATATTCTCGTCAGTATTATGACAGAATCGTGACATTTTGAAATATTAAATATTTTGAAACGACAAAATCGAAATAAATCAAAATGTATCCATGGCAACGTAGATTCTAGTAGATATCCAATGAAATCAGTTATCAGTGTAATGTTTTTCTGATTGGTTGTGTTCAATCAAATGACCTCAAATTAACTGATTTCATTGGATATCTACTAGAGCAAAAAATGTTCAGTATAAAAAAACTGCTTTTGTATCTCTACACCAAAAATGTGAAAATACAATTTATTTGGACAAAGGCACATGTTGGTGTCATAGACAATGAAAGGGTAGATAACGAAGCGAAAAAAGCTTGCAGAATTGACAATATCAACGCACCGCTAGTACCATTTCACGATGTTACTAACGAATGTAAGAAATTCCTTCTAGTCCAAGAGCTAGTAATACGTGTTTCATGAAGTGTTTGATGCACCTTGAAATTTTGTGCCATAGTATCGACTGGATAGAGGAGCAGGTAAGCAAGTGTTGACTTGCCCTACCTGCACTCAGAAAAATTTCTTGTATTATTAACAATACCTTTATTTTAAGACCATTTTTATTATTGATGATAATTTTTTGTAAAACTAATTTAAAAAATGTTAAATTAATAAAACATAAATGTGTGTAATACAAGCGTGTTGCAAGAGAAACCATAACAATGTTACAACAACAAATAAAAAATGATACATTTACCATGCTATTTTGTGTTAAATAATATAAAAAAGGTTTTCATCACACAATTTACTATTATAATAACGGTAAGATGTATATCTTCTATCAATGTCGAATTTTAAAAGTGACAAGAGAGTTTTCTAAATTAAGTATTAGAATATGTTAAAAGTAAAATAATTATTTTCTCATTAACCGATACAGTTGTGAATGGTACAATAATAATAATATTTTAGGTTCATAATACTTTGCAATTTGATATTTATCTTGGTATTGTTAACCTTGCAATGTGTATTGTATAAGTTACAATTAGATTGTTAGCTTAACAAGACTATTGTTTTATTTTCAATATTTGTTTTCATCCTAACCTAAGTAAGTAGTGTGCTGTGCTGTGGTTTGCAGGTTTAGTTCTGTGCTTTACAAATTTTAAAACACAAGATGCACTATTACGAAAAGGTGGGAAGAAATGAATGCATATCTCTAAAAAAAAATTCTAAGATATGCGTTGCAATCCAAAAACAAAAAAGAATATAGTTTATAAGATAAAGCACAAGTGGTTAAAGTGTTATGTTACAAGCTTGTGTAAAAAATTCAAAATTACTAACCAAGAATTAGTGAATATCTTTATAGCTGCGTACACATGACTAGAAAGTCAAGAAAATAGTGTATTCTGTGTAAAATACTTTAATTTTTAAAAAATTGCAAAGCGCTTTCGGCTGTTAAGCCATCATCAGTGCGATACCTGCAAGTAAGTAAAAAATAGTTGAAATTTTATCAATAAGGAAATTAGTAAAGTATTACTTACTCGTCAAGTATGCACAAGAAACCAAATTAAAAAGTCGACAACACATTGATTAAACAATCATAAAGAATTTAAAATTTACATTAAATTTAAAATTTAAATTTTCCCCTGTTTGGGGTACCCTATTGATAACTTTTAAACATTTTCAAAATTTATAGTTTCTAACTACACGTGTTTGTAGAAACGGAAATTGAAGTGACATTACATTAATTTGAAGTTGACAAACCAATCTAAATTAAATTATGACAAATGACAGTGTTATTGAACATAGAACTAAAGATATCAAAAGTGAGCATAGAACTAACACAAGTAAATATCACGGAACAATACCAAACAATAAATCGTGTATTTTGGTAATTTCTCAAAACTAAAGGTGGATTCATGCAACATCAACTAAACTAAAACTAATTTAAGATTAAGATTACATTTAAACTAAGAATAGTCAGCTGTTCATGCAACATAAATTAATGAATCAACTGGACATGCGCAGTTTCTTCAATGATTTGTCAAAACTTCCAATAGTAATCGAGCTGTCAGATAGCTGAAGATAAAATTAAACGTAAACCAACTTTTTTACAAATAACATTGTTGTAAACTGTAAAAATATTTCCACACATGTAATATAACCTCATGTAAACAATAAATTCACACAAATCACCAGTAGGTAATCTGTGGCCAGGGCTTGACGCATGCGTTGTGTCGAATTCATGGAAGAAATTAATTTCTTACTTGAAAGTTGGACATCTTTCTTAGTTTTAATTTAAATCTTAATTTCTTAGTTTCTTGCATGAACATCTACATTACATTACATGGTTTTATCTTCTTAGTTTTAGTTTTAAATTAGTTTTAGTTTTAATTTTTTCTTGCATGAATCCACCTTAACATGAAAATCATCTAAACTGAGAAAAAGATATGAATTAGAGTTTAATGAGAACCCATTGTTCAAATATCATTCAAAAACGAAAAAGATCAAGGGTGTAATGAGAACCCGTTAACAATCTCATTCGAAACAGATAACTAACATAACAGTCAAAAGATACACCAAAACACAATAATTATTCATAAATGAAGTTCATAACAATAAAACTAAGCACTGAAAAGAATTTTTGACAATAAAGGTTATTTAAATATCAAGAAAATTATTTCAAGAAGTAAAAGTTAAATTATGTACTCCAAGAGTATCCCAAAACTAATATGAAAGTCATTCTCAATGAGAAAGATTTGATTTAGGGTCTAATGAGAACCCATTACTCAAAACTCAATCAAAAAAGAAAAATTATATTAAGGGTCTAATGAGAACCCGTTAACAAATATAATTTAAAAAACAAATAGCTCACACAAGAGTCCAGAAACATTCCAAATAAACAATTAATTAATCATGACTCTAGTAAATTTAAAACAAAAGGAAAATTAAACTAACGAAACCTGCACTGGAAAATATGGTTTCATTCTATTAATGTTGTAGATGTTAAACTTATTAATATTGTGGATCTACAAGAAACCAAATTAAAAAGTCGACAACAAATTGACTAAACAGTCATAAAGAATTATTTTAAAAAATCTACATTAATTTAAAATTTCTAAAAATATTCTTTTACTTTACTTATACTTTTAAACATTTTTAAACAATATTTAATAATATTCTAGGAATATCCCAAAACTAATATGAAAGTCATTCTCAATGAGAAAGATAAGAATTAGGGTCTAATGAGAACCCAATACTCAAAACTCATTAAAGCCAGAAAATTAGATTAAGGGTCTAATGAAAACCCGTTAACAAATATAATTTAAAAAACTTAAAAAACCAAATAACTCACACAAGAGTCCAGAAATATTCCAAATAAACTGACTAAAATCATAAAAGATTTAAAACTGCATTAAATTAAATTTAAATATTCCCCTGTTTGGGGTAAACTATTAATAACTTTTGAACATTTTATATATTTTAAAGTTTCTAACTACACGTGTTTGTAGAAAAGAAATAAAAGTGACATTACATTGATGTAATGTCACTGCGAGAAAGGTGTAAATAAATTTTGCCCCAAAAAATGTTTGTTTCAGAGGCCAGCAAACAGAAATCTAAATTTAAAATCACATAAAATACAAAAATTAATAAGACACTTTTGAGGGTGTCAACATTTACTAAAAACACCCTCAAGTTGTTTTTTTTTAAATACAAAATAAAGTGTTTGATTCACGTTGACATTTTAACAGCGTCTTAATTTCATATAATAAAAAATAATTACAAAAAGGCAGAGGCAGAGAGGTCAATATTCACATTCGTCGAAAAAAAATCCATCAGTCTTTACCTAATTTTATTCCTCATTACTCTTTCTCTTATGTCAGCAAAGCTTACACTTGCATTATAACTAGATTAAAATTGAACCATGGCCGATTCCCGGCTCATCTTCACAAAATTTGTGTGGTGAGATCTCCCTATTGTAGTTATTGTGATAATGATGAGATAGCAGATACAAACCATTTGTTTTTTAGTTGTAAAAATAATAAACAGACGACAGACCTTTTCTTACGAGATCTACTTCAATATAATATACAACTACCAACTTGTATCACATCTCTGTTAGGTACAGGAAATGAGAATATTTTTGATTTAATAGTAAAATTTGTCAAGACAACTAATATTGATATTTGATATATAGTTTAAATCATGCCATATCAGATAGTATGTGGCAAATAGCGAGAGCTGATGCCGCTGCTACCAACACACACACACAAACATCTTCGTATTCATAGTATCGTGATAATCGACCGATTTTGATTTTGACGCTCCATCAAAAAAACTATGCTTTCCACCTGCACGCACAATAATGTCTTTTTCCTTCGCCATTGGTGTTTTATGGATTTTATACTTCCGTTAATTATGATATTAATATACTCACTATACCTCCAAGCTACTTTTCTAGAAATCATGTGCTGATTTTTTTTGAATGGCTGGAAATCATCATTTGGAATTTGGAATTTCTATTAAATAATATATTGGAGGAATTTACTTTCGTACTTTCTATATGTGGTTGTAAGAATGCCCAGTCAAATATTTGTTATCACCTATAATCCGAAACAGGCGGATAACCTATACATTCATTATCCAACAATATCAGAAACCATTGAATTGAATACTTAACGTTATGATCCAGCTTTCCGCTCGGAACAGTCCGAATATAATCCTGCCTAAAGGTGGATTTCCACAGATCCGTCATCCGACGATACGATCATCCGAAAGTTTTGTGATTGGTGGAAAAATTCAAAATTGACAAGCCGCCAAATATTTATTTTAACTTACGTCCATCATGAAAAAAAGTTGAAAAATGTTCAGCTTTTATCCGTCATCGGATCTGATTTAACCTAACTTTTTCCTGATCTGCTTTTTTTGGGATACTATTTCAGAATTAATAATAATAATTATAATGAAAGACGATTAAAAGCAACGAACCATTTGCTCTTAATTGCAATTATGTTGACAAATAGGAGGAAGAAAAGAAATTCACCAAGTTGTCATTCAAGTTACCAAACTTAAAAATGATGTCACTATTTTTGTTACTAGAACGTACGATTGTTTCCAAGCAATGGAAATTGGCATTTTCATTCATACAAAACGACTAACAATCGGACATCGGAAGACGGATCTGTGGAAATCCACCTTAATGTGTTGCCAGCATATCAAAACAAGGAATTATGTAATCCTTGGTTAGCTTTCCTTTGATGTGTAATATAATGATTTAATCCGTAGTTAAATATTGAACTTAATCAGCGAATTTAATTTTCATTAACCAGCTCCATTGTCTTGTCTACATATACCTGGTTGTTTTTTTAATAAATAAATTTACTTAATGTTATGTTCGATACAGAAATCACTCTTGTTGATTTGAATTGACTGACTTCCTTGGACTACCAACGGAAAGTTTACTTGAGTTTTTAAAAATAAACTAGAAAATTTTGAGGTAGATTCAGAGAATACTCAAAAGACTAGCTCAACTAGAAAAATTTCACTACGTCTAACATCTGCTTTTAGTAGATAGTCAAACATTTAAAAATAAATAGCAACGTTCATCTGTCATTGCTTCCTTTTTTATCAATCTTAACGATGAAGACTCGTTCAATGAAACGTGGTAAAATATAATGAAATTTCCAGTTATATTTCGTTGAATTCATAAAATGTATATTAAATTATATTGTTGCAGATGCTGCATTTTACAACCACACTTACGTTGTTAATATTCAATGAGCTGCTGTCGTTGACTATCGCCTTACCTCATAATAAGGGCGTAGGAGAAGTAATAATGGCTAAGAATGGAGTACAAACGGAGCCCACGTGTGAAGAATTAAAGGCGATGTGGAGATTTTCCAAAAGACAATCCAGAGCTGCGGAGATAACCAATGAAATACCAATGTACCGAGACCCATTTAGAGACAATGTCTGGACTCCCTATTTTGCCACTTCAAGAAGTATTGGAGGGTAAGTAATGACTTTATTCAAGGTTGTCAGAATAAAAGGACAATTATTTATAATTATCTAACATATTTGTGATGGGTAGATCTTTATCGGTTTCTCACATTTCTGGAAACATTTCGTACACTCGATGGCATTGGATAGATATTTCGCTATAAACGGTACCAATTCCATGGACAAAGAATATCAGGGACAAAATTTACAGGATTTGGGTTTTTGGGATATACAGGTTGATCAACTTATAGTTTGGTACATCCGTTGTCTTGAGACATATGAAAATAAGTTTTACATAAAAGCTGTAGACATAGCTTCACATTTCAAAATTATTTTCTTATATACAATGTGTTTGACAGAAACTAATATTGTTATGTGTGAAGCAATTTACGAATAGTGAGTTATTCTAATGCCAGCAAGTTATTTTATGGCATTTAACTGATATCCAGATCATATCGTCTAAATCATCGTTCCATTAAAATAAGCGAGAAAAGCATGCACGTGAGTTTTGGGTCATCCTCTGTATACAAAATGGAAGCTATGAATTGCAAAAAAACTCGACCAGGGTGTTCTATTTAAAAAAAAATGTGTGGGCTTTAGACCACACAACTGAAGTAAAACTAATTTTGCTTTATCTATACAATTTTATTCACTTTAAACGTAAAATACTTAATGTATTGAACAAAATATTAATTCATAAAATTGTTCAAGAACGAAATGAAATTACAAAATTAACAAGAAATCACCTGTAGCGTAACGCTAGCAAAATCGCAAACGAACTACTGACTGAGATATATATATATTGTTATGGTATGAAAATACCCTAAATAAAATATTAATTAATCATAAGGTATAACTAAAGCAATACGACCAACTCTGTTATTTGTTTACTTAATTTAAATAAATTCATCACAGTAAAAGAAATATAATAAGTTTTGGCAAACACTATATACTAAATTTTAGTAATCAATTTTGAAAAACCCCGTATAATCAAATAATTTAAGTTATAAATTGACAGATAAAAACAGGAGCACCAATTTCAAACAAATTGTGTAAAATACCAACTTAAAAACTTAAGGGTATAAAAATAGAAATATAAAAATTTTGACCACTGCAATTATAAAATTAACAACATAGAAATGAAACAAATACCATATAGAAACTATAACATAATTTCATTTGAATAAAGCTACAATATTTTCAAAGATTGTAAATATCAATTTAGTAACAAACTCTTAAAATGAATCTGATTGATTGAAAAATAAAAAAAGAAATTTGTTTAGAAAACAATGAAAAAAATCAACAACTAGCAAAAAATTTCTCAAAAGAAAAAAGACTGGAGAATATAATTTGAAATTTATAAAGAAAAATCTTTATGAATATTAATATAAAATATTCAAAAAGTGAATAATCATGTTTTAAAACAAATCTAATATAAGAATCCAGTGATTTAAAATAAGTAAAGTGAAATAAAAAAGAATACTTACAAAGTGCCGGTAAGCGAGCAACTATATTTGAAACATCACATCTAATTCACCACGAACTAATATATCTGGCATCGTTTTGTTTGATCTAACAAAAAATCCACTATAGAGGAAATTGGACATAGAATAGATTCTATCCACAACGAACGGACTGTGTAAAATCCACATTTTAAAAAAGGAATGTACAAGATTTGATCTACACTGGACCGTCTGTAGTTTTCTGCAGGCCTTTTCCACATTTCCAACACCATTGAAACCTTCGAATTTGAAGATAGAATAGATATAACCCAATAGACATTCAGGTACTGTTCATATTAATTTTAAAGTTATTTTTCATGATATAGTATAAATTGTTGCTTATTAATTTATTTTCTTAGTTATAATTAGATAAAAAAATACTTACAGAACATTTGATAACATCAATTCGTTAAATTAACCTTTCATGATCTAAAGGAACAAACAGAATAAAACTTCTTCTTTTTTATGGAGTAAAATATCCTATGATAAGTAAGCTCATATCCACGTAATTGAATTTAGTTCTGTGAGTATTTTTTTTTAATAGTGCGCCTGTATGAATGAATGAAATTTAGGTAGGCAAATTGAATGTAAATAAGTTAAATGTTTTTGAATATTTTATTATAAAAACATAATATAAAATAGTTGTTTGTTTGAATAAGATACAATTTATTCAAGTTTAATGTGGCTGTTTGTTTACATTTCTGTGACACCATTGCAATAAAATATTAGAATGCCAACTTTCAACACGAAGGCCAAAGAACAGAGTCGGTCTTCAAATTTTGTAATTTGACCTCACAATTAAATATACCCTGAGATTAGATAAATATAATAATATAAATTTCTTAATATTAAATAAAAATTAGAGTCTCATATAAAAAAAAATTAAATAATCATTGATGGCGCCCAATTAAATCTGAATAAAAATTTTCAAAAATAATAATTAGAAAAAGGTAAGTATTAAACCCTATAATAATAAATAAATTATAAATCAATATTGCTTTCCATATTTTGAACACATACAATTTTTTTTTATATATTTTTCAAACCATATCAATATATATATATATATATATATATGTTACGGTCAATGACGATAATTGGGCATTTACATTAATGGCCAGCCATTGACGTGAATGCCCAATTTTGCAGGCCAATAACATTAAAGACCGGGCATTTACGTTATAACCCATCGTGAGCTGCCAATTTTGTTAATATTTCTCATATCAACATCTTTGGCCGGTCATGACCAAAAACTGCCGGACAATGTTGTTGATTATATAAATATAGTGATGATTATTGAAACTATGCAATATGAAATCTTTGATTCTATTTGTTCAAAAACAAATTATAATAACAAACAATAGGAACACAACTTATCAGTCATCATTTTTGTTTTGGCAAGAAAGTGACCCATGGCACTTTGAATTACAAATTTTCTTGTTTAAGCGACATGCGCATTTATTATTTTTGGATCCTCCCTTGCAGTGACAACGTTTGTAACCCTGGCCTCCGAAAATACTATTTGCAGCTGCAACTTCTCTAAGGGTTATTTCTTTATATTTTGCGAAATCGCTGAGATTCTCGAGTAAAATAAGCTTTTCAACGCAGGGATTAAACTCGACTCTGGTGAACCTATGCTTTAAAACACCATGAGTTGTACCTAAAATCTCAACATTATTTTCTAATTTAAATGTTTAATCGCATTCTTACCAAGCTTATAAAGACCATCTTCCACAATACTAACAACAGCTAGAACATTGCGGGGAGAACCACGAGCTCTGCCAATATCCGGTATGGGTACAGGAACCGTAGTTCCAACATGAACCTCAGAGAATTTTTGGTTCGATATTTTCAGCATTTTGGTGGCTTGTTTTTCCAAACATTCTCTGGATCTTTTACGCTCATTGACAATGTTATCTTGTCGCTCACAATTGATACATTTTGCATCATTATTAACTTTTTCTCCAAGTGGTAATACTGCGGAACACAGGTCACAAACAATTCTCTCTTCAATATCTACCGGTATACTTTCCAGTTCTAATTCATCGTTTTCTGAAACTATATTATTTTCTTCATTTTCTATTTATGTACGCTCATTGTCCTTAGATTCTCCTTCCATTTCTTCTAGAATGCTTTCAAAATCTTCTTCAGTGGCTAAATGAGCGATTTCATCTTGTGGGATGTCAGCTGAGGCAAGTCCTACTCTAGCCGGACATCGGAACATTGCCTCATATGGAGATCTTCCAATTCCTTGTAAAAAAATATATCGTCATTAATGATTTTCCAAATTACACGACATTGCATAACACTTCCTTACCTGAATGTAGTGCGCGGTTTTTCTTAAACTGGATAAATTTGATTCCTGCAGGCCAGTTTTTGGTTTTATTTTTACACAAGAACAATATGAAAGATACAAAAACCAAAGAGAGAAAGTCAAAGTTCTAGTAATAAAAGCAAAACAAAATGCCTGGATAGATTTTGGGAACAAAATGGAAAAAGATAGTACGGGGAATCAAAAACTATTTTATAAAGTTCTAAAATCGCTAAGAACAGAAAAGCAGGGAAAAGAACAGTACATAAAAGATAAAAATCAAGAGATTCTAACAAATGAAGCAGACATTATAGAAAGATGGAGAGAGTATTTTCAAGAGATGTTAGACCAACAAACTCAAAGAAACCCAAGTAACGAACAAGAAAAGGAAAACCAAAACGAAGTAGTCGAACGAACAAATCAAAACGAAGAAGCCGAAATACAGAGTATAAAATTGGAAGAGCTAAAAAGAGTTGTTATAAAATTGAAAAATGGGAAAGCGCCGGGTGACGATAGAATTACAGCAGAAATGATTAAGAATATAGGAAATATAGGACTGGAAGTGTTATTAGAAATTATCAATAAAGCTTGGTGTGATGGAAAAATCCCAGAAGAATGGGGAGTAGCCTTAATCACACCTATACACAAGAAAGGAGACCAGAAACAATGTCAAAACTATAGAGGAATAACCTTGCTAAATACCATTATAAAGATATATGAACAGCTTATAAACAACAGAATTAAACCAACTCTAGAAAATCAACTTTCAGAAGCACAAAGTGGATTCAGACCAGGAAGAAGTACGCAGGATCACATCTTCACAATAAAACAATTAGAAGAGAAGAGACATCTAGAAAATAGAAACACATATCTAGCGTTCATAGATCTCGAAAAAGCATTTGATACTGTACCTAGGGAAAAAGTATGGAAGGGACTGGAAGAAAAGGGAATACACAAAAAAATAATCGGAATCATTCAAGATATATATGAAACAAACATAAATTTTATCATAAAAAACAACATGAAATCAGCAGGATTTAGAACCAACATAGGATTAAGACAAGGAGGGGGACTGAGCCCAACACTATTTAATATACATATGGACAGTATTATTAAAAAAAGCGAACAGAAGGTGAAGAAAATGTTCGTTGGGTATAAAAATTTAGAAAGAGTAGAGATAGCCGAAGGAGTCTTTGCAGATGATGTGGTGCTAATGGCAGGAAGTGAAAACCGATTACAAGAAAACCTGAACATATGGAAAGATCTTATGGAAGAAGAAGGCATGAAAATCAACAAAAATAAAACCAAAATACTTGTAATAGGAAAACAGAAGATCAACACAGAAATTAAAATAGATAATGTACAAATAGAACAAGTAAAAGAATTCAAATACTTAGGAATAACTTTTGACGAAACAGGAAAACAAGATGCAGAGATAAATGAAAGAATAGAGAAAACAATTAAGCTATACTATGCCATGAACCAAAAATTTATAAACAAAAAAGAAATCACCAAAGAGACAAAAGTAAAAGTGTATAATAATACAATACAGTTTTAACTTATGGATGCGAATCTTGGACTCTTACAAGTAAACAAAAAAGCAAAATACAGGCAGCAGAAATGAAATATTTGAGAAGAACATTTGGAGCAACAAGAAAGGACAAAATCAGAAACACAAAAATAAGAGATGAATTAGGTGTCCAACCCGTACTAAAATTTATAGAACAAAGACAACTCAGCTGGTGGGGACATATTCAGAGAATGAATAACAATAGACAAGTTAAAAGGACATATGAGGCAAAAATACAAATTAAAAGAAAAAAAGAAAGACCAAGACAAACATGGAATACAATAGTGGGTAATATAATAAGAGAGAGAGGTAAATCATGGGAAGAGGCGAGAACATTGACAAGAAACAGGAAAGAATGGAAAAAAATTATGTACGAGAATTAAATGCAAACCCGACACCTAAGGGTATATGATTATACATATATATATATTTTATCCATCCATGCCCCCAACATTTCCTCAATATCTCTATTGGCACGCTCAACCGAACCTTGACTCTGACTGTGCCTAGGTTTTCCGTAAACAATTTTTACCTCTGGCAATTCTAGTAGAATTGAATTCGCAAACTCTCGACCATTGTCGGAGTGCAGAATTAGAGGTGCTCCAAAAGTAGTATAAATTTCTAATAAATTAAATGCGACTTCTTCCGCCTTTTTGGATTTTAAAGGTTTCAGCAACACAAATTTCGTTAAATGGTCTTGATATACCATAATAAAACGAAAGTAACTTTGAGACTTCATGTCTATCAAATCAACTTGAGCACGTGAATTAAAATGAGAATGTAAAATGGGTCTTGAAACTAGTCCTCTCTTTGGAGTGCTACTCTTTTTTGACACTGTTTGCAAAGCCGTAGGTATATAATGATTGTTTCTTTGGTGATGTTACAGTAATGTTGATTGATTTCAGAAATCAACCGATTTCTCCCACCATGTTTGATTGCCAGGTGAGCATTATGGATAATTTCAAACAATTCTCCATTCGTTACGTAGTATATCACTTTACTGTCCGTAACAGGTTTAATTAGGCGGTCTTTTCCGTTTATTGTCATCACATCATATTTCCGTACCAGTCTATAGTGTTACATTGATTTTTTTGAATCCGCTGTTGATAGAAAAGTCTTCGCCTCTTTAACGTCGGCTATACGTTTCATGTATTCGTCATTATTTAAAAACGATTTATTGTCATCGCGTTTGGATTTTATGATTATGTCTAATTTTTCAGTAAATCGACGTCGCATTTCATCATAATCTATGGCTGGATTTATATAATCTGTCCCACAAACACAAAATTTAAATAAACACAACACACCACTGCAAACAAATAATTCGCGTGGGTATTTATATTTATAAATTAAAAGTTTGGTTATGTTATTTTTTATGCTTTCACATATTCACATCGTTGGCCGCCGTGTAATGGGCAATGACGTTATTGCCCGGACAATGATGTTAGCTGTTCGCTTGAATTTTAAATTATCAACATTGTCAAAATTACATGGCCTTTCACGTTATTGGCCGGTCATTGACGTGAATTTCCAATAAGGATGGTCATTCACATTATGGACCGGCTATTCACTTTATTGGCCGGATTATTGTCATTACCCGTAACATATATGTATTTCAAGCACTGGCTATTGTTAGTAAAATTTGAAAATACCCGCTATATTTCACATTGCGCCACCTGGTGTGCAAACCTGGATAACTATAATAAAGTTAGTAGTCGTTCTGTACTCTTGAACAAAGCACGTTGTTTTTCTTTCCCGTTGATCCCGCGTAAATAATAACAGCTATGAGAGGAAGAGAGAAAGAAAATGTGGGCGCGCACTGCTCTCTCGCCCCTACAGTAATATACGAAACGTAACTCTCTCTCTTCACTAACTCCCTCTCAACTTTCGTTCGCCTCGCCCGATCACACTTTTCGTAACGCCCTCGTCACGCATTCACCAGCTTACTCTCCAAGTCAAGCGAGCGTAAAGAAGTTTTACTTCAAAAACCATTACTTTGATATGCTGTAACTATTGTAGATTTTCCATGATTATTTAAATGTATCAAACAGTTTAGCGTTACTTCTATTATTTCTCGTTCGGTGTAGCGATTTCAATTTACTTAATGCTATTTCTGCCTCTCCGCTCATTAGTTCTTCGTATTTTCATTATACCATTTTCTTAGCATATTTTCTGATCCAATTATTTTTATTGAAAACACTTAAAATTGTGCGGTAGAACCATGGCGAGTAGCTACTCATTGATGAACCGCCTCTGCTTTTATTTAGTTACCAAGTCCCGTGGGCGGTTTATCGCTTCACTGAACTTCCTTGTGGGTTTTTGAACGTTACAAACTCGCTTTGAGAACTCCACATATAAGGATAAAAGCATGCGGTTACAGTTACTTACATATACATATCTTATGTGGTTTGGTTCGAAAATTTTAGAAACAATAATGGTTGAAAGGCCACCTACAAGATCCGATTAACTTTTAGTTAGCGTTAAAAACGCATTAGAAGCCGGAAAATGTTCGGCTCTAGTCTGTTTGAAATAGACGGAGAGTAATGAAACCTATTTTTACAAGCAAAACCCTTACCGGGTGGGCAACTCCAGAATTTTAAAACGATTTGTTATTATAATTCACATCTTTATTCTTTAATTTGCCTACCCAACCCTGTACAACGCCGGTATACAAAAGAAATACCATCTTCGGGTCACTTGTAATCGCAGGCATAGCCATACCTTTAGGTAGGGCTGTCAGTAGGTATGATATTAAATGAAAAACTTAATTGCGACAAAGACTAGCTATATATAATACAAAATCAATTAATAATAATACGTTCATTACAGTCAATTATAATAATATTTATAATAATCAATTATTTTTATCTTGTCTAAGAGGGATAGAGAAATTCAAAAAAGATCAGAATGAGAGCAAAAGAAGAAAGGGATAAAGGAAAAAGAGTAAAAATTGGGCTCAGAAAAATATACATAGAAACAGAGGATGGAGATGGAACACGGAGGAAGAGAAGTTGGAAAAAATAAAACAGAACATATTGACAAAAAAACAGTAGCAACAATCATGAACTCATGGATAAAAGGAAAAAAGGTAGACCAGGCAATGGAAATGCAAAAGATAAAGAATAGTACAAAAAACAGAAAAGCAACTGCTCAAGGTAAACTCCGACATTAAAAGAATAAAAAAGAAAGACAATATGGAATGAGAATAAGAACATGGAACGTAAGAGGTACTTTTGAGAAGGGGGCCATAAAACACTTAATCAATGAAATGCGAAAATATAAAGTAGATGTGTTAGGAATACAAGAAACTAAACAAAAAGGGATAATAATTACGGAGATAGAAGATTATATATTCTTTAATAGTGGAGTAGATAATAGAATGCTGGGTACAGGGTTTATAGTAAGCAGTCAACTTAAAGCAAATATTATTGATTTTGAGGGTGTAATAGATAGACTATGTAGAATAAGAATCAAAGGGAAATACAGGAAAACGACATTAGTTAATGCGCATGCCCCTTCACAGGATAAAGATGAGGACACCAAAGCAAAGTTCTATGAAGAACTGGACCAAATAGTCAATAAGATACCGAAATTTGATGTTAAATGTGTAATAGGGGATATGAATGCAACAGTCAGACAAGAAGAAGAGTATATAAAAATAACGGGAGGAAAAAGTAGGCACGCACTCAGTAATGATAATGTCAAGAGACTCATAGAATTTGGAAAATAAAATGAAAATCGTAAGCACGTCATTTGACCATAAGAATATCCACAAGGAAACCTGATTATCTCCAAATGGCACAACAAAAAACCAAATTGATCACGTCCTGATAGAAATGAAACACTTAAAAAGGGTAACAGATGTACGAAGTTATAGAGGAGCTGATGCGGATAGTGACCACTTCTTAGTAATTACAAAACTGGAACAAGATAAGCCACCTAGAATTGAACAAAATAATAAAAAACGGAAAGAATACGAGGCCACAGAAAATCACTTCCAACAAGAAATTAATAGAGAATTAAATTTAAGACCTTGTGTCGAACAACTAAAAGGAGAATGGTCACAGATAGAAACTGTGATGAGAGATGTAACAAATAGAATACTAGGGAGCCCCAAGGAAATAAAAAAGATAAGTGGTTTGATGAACAGGCGCTGGGAAAAGAAATAAAACCAGACACAAACTATTAAAAGAAAACAGTGAAGAAAATAGACTGGAGTATAAAAAAGCGAGAAGATAAGTTGAACAAATATGCAGAAAGAACAAAAGAACTTACTTTGAAAAGGAATTATTAAAAATTGAAAAAGCTTATAAAAATAAAGAAGTGAGAACTAAGTGAAAATGATAATGAAGCAGAAGAAGAAAATTATGAAGAGGAAAATCTAACCATAGCGGTCCCAAAGAAAGAGGAGGTGACAGAATGTTTAAAACATATAAAGAATAATAAGAGTGCAGGAGACAACAATCGAAATTTTAAAATATGGAGGCAAATAATTAACTGAGAGAATATGGCAGTTGTTGAAACAAGTATGGCGAGAAGAAAAGATCCCTGAAAATTGGAACAAGGCATTAATCATTCAAATCCACAAAAAAGAATGCAATAACTATCGTGGAATAGCACTTTTAGATGTAATATACAAAGTTCTGGCAAAAATACTTAAAAATCGATTATACAAATACCACAAAGAAAATGACAGGCCTATGATACTATCAAAAGAAGAAAAATTTATGAGGCAATGAGGAAGTTAAATATACCAGTTAAATTGAGAAGGCTAGTGGAAATGACCATCCGAAAAACCAAGAGCAAAGTAACTTTGGAGGGCAGTACTTCTAACGAATTCAAGATAGAGAAAGGTCTGAGACAAGGAGACCCATTATCTACAACCCTCTTTAACCTAGTTCAAGAAATCATACTAAGAGGAAGTGGTACCTATAAAAACCCGAGGTTTAATTTATGGGAATAAACATCAATGTCTAGCATATGCGGACGACATAGTACTTATGGCAAGATCCAGGAAATAACTTCTAAGCGTATTTAAGCTACTGGAAGAGAAGGCAAGAGAACATGGTCTAGTGATCAACGAGAAAAAAACAAAATACATGGTAATGAAGGACAATGAAGTAACCGATATTATTATAAATTGTAATGGAAATAATAGCTACAGAATATAAAAAGTGGAACAAATCGAATATTTGGGAGTCACTATCACAAATAAAGGAGACGAAGAAAGAGAAATAGAAAAAAAATTAACAAAAGGCTGTAAAGCAGCAGGAATGGTATCAAAGATGTTAAACTCAAAAGACATATCACGAACAGCTAAAATAAGAATGTACCAAACAATAATAAGACCGTCAGTTACCTACGCTTTTGAAACTTGGACACTGAACAAAAAAGTGCAGAATAAACTAGAAATATGGGAACGTAAAATGCTCGGAAAGATTTATGGTGGAATTAAAGAGAACTATCAGAATTGTATAAGCACCCAAATATAACCCATATAATTAAAGCACCGAGAGCAAGATACATATAGGTAGAATGACAGAAGATAGATGGGTAAAACGAGTGCTAAAAGGTGGAGAAGGTGGTAAAAAGAGAAGAGGAAGACCAAGGAAAAAATGGTTGGAGGAGGTTAGGAGAGTCCTGAGAACAGTAAGTGACTGGAAAAACGAACGAGGAACAGAGAAAAATGAAAAGAAAGAGTGAAAGATCTTGAAGCCGATTGCCAGATAGGCCTATAGCGCTGATATATATAATTATTTTTATATTAATATTTACTAGAATTATAGAACTTATTAATATTATTATTCGAACACGAATGATGAATTTTCATCTGGTCCGAACTTTATAACTATTGGCTTTATGGTTTGTTACATTAAATTGTCTAATTTGCACATTTGCTGCTCTTCTTTGATTACATGTTCTATGCATTTTCGCCATCTCTCTACATTAACTTGTTCCAGAGCTTCTTCAAAATGTGCACGGACATCTTTCATTTTATATGTACTATTTTTCCTTGTCACCAATCCTTTCACCTGAGCCCATATTAACTCTATAGGGTTTAGCCCGCAATGGTAAGGAGGAGGTCGAAGTATTATGATATTCCGGTTTTTTGCTATTTCTAGGTAAAAATAATCTATAAATGAAAAGGTGTTAAGCAACGGATCTCTAATGACGAAACCCAAATAAGCTATTGTTGAGTCAGAACTTCAAATGATTTTAGGATATTGCTTAAATATAAAATTCACAATTATTGAGCAGGTAAGGGTTTATTGCTCTCTGCCTTTTTCAAATAGAGTATAGTTACTATGAGGAATCATGTTTTTCTCATAAATAAAACCTACAAAATAATAAACTTATGGCAAATTACTATTGCTGTATGCGCCAATAAAACAGTGCCGAAAATAAATACTTATGGGTTGGTGGCGTAACAGACACCTGTCACTGTCATGCTGTAGTAAGTGAGGTTAGGTTGGATTCTTCTTTTTTCCTTTAGTCGGTAATGTACCAGGGGATAATGTGCCCAACCCAAACATAGCAATTATTCTAGTCCGGCTAGGCAGAACTTGTGGGTTTCCCACAGCCTAACCGTCAACGCGTATCACAGTCGCACGATTTAATTTTTAAAGGGGGTTCATTTACAATGGGCGTACGATAAAAATTTTTAAAAAAGTTAATTAATTTCCATATATCGTGTGCGTACGATAAAAAATTTTAAGGGATCAATATATTTGTAAAAATTTCTATATCATGGGCGTACGATAAAAATTTTATGAGGGGTCGATGTACTGTATATGTCGTAATGACAGTTATACACAGTGCTATTTTATTCATTGTTTCAGGCAAAAAATAGGACGTTACAGAAACCAACCAATTTTTGGGACTGTAATTCACAATCCGCCATATATGAGAAAGCAAAATTCGGCTGAGAGATATAAAGCATTCGAGGAAGTTGCAAGACTATACGGAATGCCCTTACCAGCAGAGCCAAGAAGAAAAATAACCACGTTTCGATTACCCGGAGGACGGATAAGAACTGTTGGAGTTCCACCTGTTCAAGGCAGTTTTCAACATTTAAAGGTATGAATTGTATTTTTTGCATTTTGTTTGAATTGATGAGAGCACTGGGTTTTAATCAGATTATTAATGCCAAAATGGTCAACTACTCATACATTAAAACGAGTTCACTGCCGCTTAATAATAGTCAAAATGTATAAAGAAGAATAATTATAAGATTATGGGTGTGTCCGTGTGTCGGCTGTGAAAAAAACTAACGAAAACAAAAAAAAGGGAAAAGTTGGCTTCAATATATCATCTGTAAGCTTTTGCTACGTGAGATATGAGAAAGTCTGTCAAACTAGCGAAGTGGAAGATTAAAGAAAAAAGACAAAAATCAATCCGCAATATTGCAGAAGAATTCGGTATTTTAAGCTTTCAAGAAAAATAAATGCTTCAAAGTATAGTCAATACCTATGATGTCTCTTCGTCGTTAGAACAAATATTTTAACTCAACTCTCTTTATTTCAATTCTAAAATAATTTTTGAATAAATTGAACGAAATAAAATTTCACCATGATTAACATACAGAGTGGTACTCCTGTCCATTATTCTATAGCAGTACCAAATAATTTTAATAACGTTTATCCTTATCGGTGGATCTGGCTAGGAAATGAACATCCATGACGAAGTCCAGAATTGAACTCTCTGGATTCTTATTTCTGGGGCTATATTAAGTTTATTTTGGCACTACTGCTAATACTAGAAATAACTTGTGGCAAAACAGCACTAGTGGCTGAAGTTAGTCGCATTCTTTGCAGATAGAAGAAATTTTTTGAAAAGATGTAGAAAATGTATTGAAGCAGCTGGTGGACATTTTGAGCATTTAATTTTAAATTAATATTCTCAAGTCAAAATGGTCAACTATTTTTTCAGTTTGTAATTTTTAAATATTCTTTATCATCAGTGTTGTCATATTTTTGCGTTGCTTTAGTAGCTACTGAAAATTTCTAGATGAATTTGTTATAATAGTATTAAACTATTATCTTTGACATCTATTTCAAATTAAGTTTTCCCTGAACTTATGCATTTGAGCGACGTGCAACAAGCGTACCTGTTTTAAAGCAAATAATTATTAAATTTTAAAAAATTTACAGTTCATAACGCCCTGTACATGTAATGTAACGAACAGGCTGATATACATACAAGTAACTTTCACAAAATTATAGTAAATATATTATAATTTATATTCTCCACCCTGTAACTTCTTAAGCAAGCAAAATTGTACTGAAGTAAATTTTGTCCAAACTAACTACATCTGAAGTATGGCCCATTCTTTACTGAACACTCTGTATATTAATTTATTCATTGTTAGTTATTGGATGTATTTAATCTCAATGATTATTTCACGAAACAATTGTGGATTTTACGTTCAGCTAATGGAATTTCAAAACAAATTTCGTTTAATTTATTACAAATGTCCTCGTTTCAGGAATTAATTAAAACGGAACGAGCTCGAGAATTGGAACAGCAAAGAGCGAGTGAAGAAGCCACAGCAAGAGCTGCAGCGCTTAAGGATTTGACAAAAGGAAAACCAAGAATTCACAGGTAAGCTCTATTTTTTGTTATTGTTCTTATTGCAATTAATATAAAAGTGCAGTTATTATTTTTGCAAACAAAGAAGCCAATCTGAATTATTTTTTTGCTGTTTTTTAAATATTAAAATGACTGAATAAATGAAATTTATTTTACAGTTATGTAGATGGTTATGAGTATGTAGCTGATGAGGCAGATTATGAACCTAGTGAATTTAACACACCGAAACCTGGACTTTTATCGTTTCCTGATCCGATGGCTCCAGCTGCTAGACATATGAACTATAGAATGATGCCTGACTATGCGTATACCCGAAGTGGTAGCCGGTACCGAACCTACAAACCTACACTTTTTGATGCTCCATTCGCAGTGAGTACTTTGACTAATTCGCGGAAATTTTTCCGATAGTGGGCGCTGCAGTATATGTCAAAGCTGTCAGTGGAAAGGGGAAAACAATAAACTCATCCATTTCTGTTTATCTCTGTCCATTTTATTCAATTTCGAATTTTAAGCAATAAAGGTGTTTTGTGAGAGATGGTGCTTGTTAAAATTAGTTTGGTGGACATTTTAAAATACACTGGCGACAGAAATCGGTCGATGGTTGAAGGCGAACAGGTATTCAAAGCATTAAATAACACTGAACATCAAAATATTTTATTGAAATGAGTGAAATTACCTTTTTAGACGACGCCATCTGAAAGTTGCTCGTTCTGTATTCATTTAGTTACCGCAAGTTGCGTTTTGAGTGTTCCATGTAGTGAAAGTGACAGTTCCGTACTGCAAAACACTTTCGGGACGCTCTGGAGTAGACAACTTTTAAAGACTTTAAATGGGATATATTTAAAGTACTCTTTTTAATTAGATTTTTATTATTATATGATGGACAATATTCATCAACATGACATTACATATATTTTTTTAACATAGCATACTTATATTAGTTTATTATGTTTCTACGTACTAAATGAAACACCGTAGGTTCTGAATTGAATTATAATTCATATTTTTAGAATACATATTTTACAAATCTCACGAAACCTACCGCTGGCTGTCTGACTGACATTCAGGCAGGGTGTCAAATAAATAACATTTTCTCTCTTTCATCAAAGAGAATAACAACTCTTACAACTAAAGATTCAGTTTTTGTGGTGCTTGATGAACTCTAGCACTACGTCGTAAAACAGGAGCTTCAGGCACTTGAACTTGAATCGAACTTGGAACGAACATATTATTTTTAGGTATATTACCTGGACTATTCAACACTTCTGTAATATTCTCTTGAACACTGACTGGATTATTAATTGTTGGTGAATTAATTTCGACTGATGATGGAGACATATGTGGTAAAACACTAGTTGAACCTGATTGAACATTTTGTGACTCTGTAATCATACTAGGCTGTTCTAAACTTGAAAATTTTTGGATACTATTAACATGCTTATACATAATTTTATCATCAACTTTCACCAGATATGTCACACCACTCACACATTTTACAATTTCACCAGGTTTCCACTTATCATAACAATAAGGACCTAGTTTTCCTACTAGCACTTTTTCTCCCACTGAAAATACAGGAGCTTTAACAAAATTTAAAGAATTTTTCGAATATATATTTCCCCCTTTCCTAGGTATTAACAAATCCAATTTAGTTTTTGGTTTAATTTTGAAAATCATTTCATTGGGACTCAAACCAGAGCTAGTAGGAGTAGTTCTATAACTAAATAAAAAATTTACCACTATTTGTTCAACAGTTAAGGTGGATTTTTGCAACAAATATTTATCAAATGCTGTCTTTGCAGTATCAACATGACGCTCAGCGCTACCATTCGACTGTGGGTGATAGGGTGGCGCCTTGAGTAAATTAATACCATTTATTTGACAAAACTTATCAAACTCAACTGAGTTAAAAAGAGGTCCATTATCACTCACTATCGTATCCGGCAACCCCATTACAGTAAAAGTTAATTTTAATTTTTCTATTGTCTGTGTAGCATTTGTACCTTTAGTCATAACATGAAGATCAGACCATCTAGATTTACTGTCAACAATCAATAAAAAATATGTATCATGTTTCTTGAAAAAGTCTATATGTACCCGTGAAAACACATTTTCAGTTTTTGGCCAAGATATTAGGTATTTTTCATGATTTCTTTGATTTAACTGACAAATATGGCAAATATTGACTTACAACTCAATACCTTGTTGTAAATTCGGCCACCATACTACAGACCTAGCTAACATTTTCGATCTCACTATTCCTATGTGATCTTCATGTAAAAGATCCAGAATATATTTTTGCAAGGCTTCTGGTACAACAACTTTTATGCCTTTCATCAAACAGTTCTCTTCCATAGATAATTCATTACGTTTTGAAAAATAAGGCTTTAAACTTGAATCTACTTTATCAGGCCAACCAGTATTTACAAAATTTATTACTTTCATCAATACAGGTTCTTTACTTGATACTTTAGCAATATCCTCATAACAGATAGGAAGTTCATCAGTAGAATTGAAAGCATTTATTGAGCTATCTATATCAGTTGAATCCTTGATAACATATCTGCTTCAAACAACTGTGATCCCTTTCTATATTCAATCTGATAGTTATAAGCTGACAATATAACACTCCAACGGATTATTCTAGATGCAGACATAACTGAAATATTTTTATCAGGATTAAAAATCATCTTTAAAGGTTCATGATCTGATACTAAAATAAATGGTCTACCAAAAATGTATTTATGGAATTTCTTCACACTAAAAATTATAGCTAAGGCTTCTCTCTCTAATTGCGAATAATTTTTCTCAGCTTTTGACAAAGAGCTAGATGCGAAGCACACAGGCCTTTCAACACCATTTTCTCTATGACTTAATACACCACCCACCCCATAAGAACTACTATCGTATGATATAATTATGGTCTTTCGGGGGTCGTAGTGAGCCAGAACCTGTTTATTTATCAACTCTTTACTTGAAACAAAAGCTTTTCTACATGACTCGTCGAAATCAAAATCCTTATCTTTTTCTAAAAGATTATACAAGGGACGCAATTTAGAAGACAACATTGGTAAAAATCTACTATAATAATTGATTAATCCTAAATAAGCCCTCAACTGGGTTATATTTTCAGGTTCTGGTGCATCATTGATTGCTCGCAGCTTTTCCTGGGTTGGGTGAACACCATCACTGTCAATTCTATGACCCAAATACTCCACTTGTGACTCAAAAAATTTACATTTCTCACTATTAACTTTTACATTATAGGAATTTAATCTTTTTAATACCAGATCAACATTCTCTTGTGCATCCTGCAACGTTTTTCCTGCAATAAGTACATCATCCAGATAACAGTTTACGTTTTGAAGACCACACAAAATCTGATCCATAACAGATTGAAAAATAGCTGGCGCACAAGACATTCCATAAGTTAATCTGGTAAATTGATACATTCCGACATGTGTATTTATGGTTAAGTACTTTTGAAATTCTGGGTGTACTTTTAACTGTTGATAAGCACCGGATAGATCTAAAACCGTAAATACTTTACCACCTGCCAAACTTGCAAAAATATCTTCTGGCTTTGGCAATGGATACTGATCTACATTTACTACTTTATTAACAGTAACTCGAAAATCTGTACAAATACGCACCATCTTTTTTTGGAACCACTACGATGGGTGATGCCCATTCGCTGAAATGTACTGATTTTAAAATCCCTACTTTCACCATCTATTTTCTACTTTAGGTTTCAATGCGTATGGCATGTTATATGCTTTTTTCACTATTGGCACAACATTATTTTTAATGCTAAATTTAACCTCAAAGTCTTGGATCGGAATACATAAATTTTTATCAAAAACATGTTTGTATTTTTTTCTTAACCCATCCACTAACTTAGATTTTTCTGAAATACTTAAAGATTTTATTGAAAAGTTGTTTTGCCAATCTGGAAATAAAACATTAAGCCAATTCCTACCTAACAAAGGAACAAAATCTTTTTCAGACTCAATTACAGTAATAACCAATTGATTTTTTTTATTATTATTATCTATAGTGACTACACACTCGCCTAATGCTTTTATTGTTAGACCTGACACTGTATTCAGTCTGAAATATACTTGCTTTAATGGTAAATTCAACATTTCCACAAACTTTTTCATAGAAACAACTGTCTTACATGCCCCTGTGTCAACTTCAAACTGAGTTAGTTGGTTGTTAACTTTCAACATGATGTAATGTGGAGTACTACTACTATTACCGATACATATCCGATTGAGGTTGTATGAATCATTGTTCACATTCTCATCATACTGCACAACATTTACTGTGGTATCAGAATCCTCTGTTTCCTGGACTGCACCTACCTTTGGCTTCGATGGACACAAATCTCTGACATGACCAAACATTTGGCAATTGAAACACTTCCACCTTTTTGCAGGGCATTTATCTTTGCTATGAACTCTGCCACATTTTTCACAACGACTATCATTGTACCGATTGTACCGGTTGTTGTCACCATGCGAACTACTTCTTGCATTTGACTTGCTTTGTACTTTGCAGTTTTGTCTTTTTAGGTAATTTACTTGACTACTGTCATCTAATAAACCTTTCACTTGCTTTTCCGCAACTTTTGATGCTTGCGCTGTTTTACAAGCACTCTGAAACGTTAACTGGAAATCTGCCAACAATTTTCTCTGAATATTTTCAGATCTCAATCCACACACGAACCTATCTCTCAATGCTTCGTCAAGAAATGTTTTAAAGTTGCATGAACTCGCTAACTTACGTAATTCCACTATGTATTCTGAAACACGCTGATCAGGTTTCTGGTTACATCTGTTGAAAACAAATCATTCATAGATTTCTGGCACTGGAGGAGCATAATGCGATTTTAACAGGTCCACTGTATCTTTATATGTCAATTCTCCTGGCTTTCTTGGTGCAGCCAAGTTTTTCAGTATCCTGTACCAGCTAATGTTATGAACATTGACACTTTGAGCTCGTCCCCCACTCTATTTACTGCAAATAAATGCTCCATTCGCTCAAGATATGTTTCGAATTCTTCAGCCACGCCATTGAATGGCTCTATATTACCAATCATCGACATTGTTCCAACGTATTATTAGTACTTGATTTGGTGTTTCTGTATTGAGAAACGACTTCAATTTCAACTCGTATCCGATCTTCGTCGCCAAAATATTATGTTTCTACGTACTAAATGAAACACCGTAGGTTCTGAATTGAAGTATAATTCATATTTTTAGAATAAATATTTTACAATTTTCACGATACCTACCGCTGGCTGCCTGACTGACATTTCGGCAGGGTGACAAATACATAACATAGTTATATTAATTAACAATAGTAAGTGACCTAAACTGACATCTAACATTAGACAATACTCACTAAATATAGTACAGATCACAAATAGTCAACAACTTTGTGACTCTAGCCACTTCAATGTTGACAGTTTCACTTCGATGATTTTGCATAACCTTAAATTTTTAATTTTCTGAAATTATTTGTTTTATCCGAAGTTTTGTCTAAATTAATGAATAATAATGAATGATGATGAAAAGGAAAACATCAGCGATGAAGAGTTACTGGAATCCACGCCACCTGATCTCACCGAAGAAAGCAAATTCTCTATTATTTATTTTCTTTCTTCAGAAAAAGTTTTGGATCTTATGCGTCGTCTAAAAAATGTTGTGTACGCCGCGGCTGAAATACTACTTTGTTAGACTCGTTGATTCGTTAGAGCGAAATGAGGAATTTGGCAATACCGTAAACAAAGCGTTCTCTCTTCTTGACGCTGTCAAATTATTCCAATTTTATGGTTATGTTTCATGCATGTCTGTAAGAACTGGATCGAAACATTATTAATAATGAATTACGCGGACGTAAAGTTTCGGAAATACAAAAAATGGAATATTTGAAAGGGAAGGATCAAATAATAAGTGGTAACTTCACAAATAACTTCGAAGATTCCGTGGAGGAGAGGACTAAATTGGCAAATATTTTAAATAGTAATGCAGGCGGAGAAAATCGTTCATTGTCGTGAACGGATTCGAAGGATTGCGCGGAGCTCGGAAATTTTAAACTATTTCCGCCAACTCTAAATTTTCCATTAACTATACGCTCGCTCTAACTTGTCACTTTCAGTATAAATATAAAAATTATCTATGGTGATCACAAATGTGCTCGCTGCATAACGAACACTATCAAGCGAATGCGCAAAGCAGAGAGCGCTCAAGAATAGTATTTTAACGAATTCGTTATGGAGCGAGTAACCTTGAGTGTTGCGAACGATCAAGAATTGGGGTCCTGCCCCGTAAAGACTTTGCTCGGTGTCGCCCACTTTGAATTTTTTTACTTTTAGCATTTCTATACCCGTTGTAAATTCTAAACGAAAAGTCCAATTCGAATAATTTAAAGAGGAATTTACAAGTAGAAAATCAACCTTATGAAACTATTTAGGTGAATAATCATTGTACGTACGTCGTCATTTTTTATTTTACCAGTGTTTTGATTGACTAATTTGAAAAAACGGTTGTTGACACTAACTAAAATAGTTAGACATATACTCTCGTAGACTTTTTTGTGTGTGATGCTACTATACTATAAACATGAAGTACATTTTTTTATTCATCATTAATATTTTATACATAATATGTATTATAATGCCATTTATAGTCAAATTTTGGTAAAAATGTTGCAATTTTCTAAGGATTTCTATTTTTTTTTCAATTATACACCTAAACCTTCCTTATGAATTGCTCCGTAAATTTTTTATGTGCGACTTCAAAATTTTCAAAAACTTTCTAGATTCGATTAGGAATCGAATGACACTTTGATCATAATTTTTTGAGAAGACGAAGTGGAATTCGAAAAAACGACACATGTGAACTAGACTATCAGTAGTTTTTGAGTTTATTGCACTCAGACAGTTAGACAGACAAACGACTTGGAATTATATAGATAGACATAAATATAGTTCATAATTATGGGTATTAATAGTAATAAAAACAATCATATATGGAGACTGGTCGTTTACATATTTTTTTTTGTTTCAGGATGGCTACAGTAGTTATCTACCATAAGCATTTGAGGTCAATACGTTAGATATTTTGTGTGTTATACCACCCTCCTTCACATGTTCTAGCAGAGGTTATGACTCGTTTCCTAAACTTTCATATGATGAAAAGTTATAAGGAAACACTTAGTGTTAGACTGATTAACCAAAGTCGTTTATATTAAATTTTGTTGATTAAACCCAATCTGTGCTAAGATATTTAGTATATATTTGTGTATTTTCTCTATGAACTGATTAAAAGTTGATAGGCTTTTTTTCTTAGCTTCGATACAGATTAAATAATTTCATAAGTGTCAGAAAATATGAATGTTAACACCTCAATGGTAAAGAAGTTAATCCTAAAATGGCTACTACAAATTTAATACTTTAACATTGAGGCATGCGTTTTTCTACTTATTAGATAAACTGAATTATACAGTGTTTCCCAAAAAGTATTATTCAAATTGAGAGTGTGAAAAATCTAGACAATTCTAGTGTTTCTTTCAGTACTAAAGTGATTTGAAGAAGTTTTCTTCGATTAAAAAATATTAAATACTTTTGCTCCTTTTTAAACGGCTGCTGGTTTTCATCTGGATCTAGAATGTCTTTAAGAAAACCTGAAGGATTCGATTGTTGCAAACAGAAAGTTAAAACGCTAAAAGTAACTATTTTTTGCGGTTTTCTTGATTTTAAAAATATTTATTAATCTTGCTTCTTCATTAATGAATGCTCTACATTGTTCTAGACCCAGACATATTATAAAATGTCTCTAAGAAAAACTAGACGATTCACGTGAGGCATTCAGAATTTACATAGGAAAATATCATTTTTTGAGGTTTTCCTATGAATTCCAATTTTTCTATATTATTACCATTATTATTTTTTGTCACCATTTTTCTTCCACATTTTATAAATATAAGATATAGTTGCTTTGCGTTTTTATTGCTATTTTAAGTTTAAAATATAATTCTATGGAACGAGTATTTTTTCGTCCCTGTCCATCTCGATTTTTCCGCCAGCATCATGCAAATACACTTATGTTAAATCTATTTTTCCTGTATTGCAGTCAATTTCTTGAAACTTAATTACGGATCTACAAGTTATGCAGAGCTTTTTTGTATGAATACTTAACAAAAAAACCATTTACATTATTTGAAAAACATTTTTCGGGAAATATTCGTTCAATTATCTGGCAGCTAAGAAAATAATAAAATATTTTTGTAGCTCTTCATTTTAGGTATCAATTATCTGTGACTGATAAAAGGAAATTCTCAAGTCTGGAATATATAATATATATATATAATATATGTACAAAATGTATTGTGATAGATATATTTTTAATTTATATTATTTATAGTGGAGGCTGGATAAACTTATTTGAATGGTATGAAAAATATTTTTATCGCAATCCATTTTAGCTTTTGTACAATCATAGTAATTATTTCCCCTAAATATTTAAATTTGTACGTACTAGATTATCATGCCTTGAAAGAACTATGTATTGTTAATATTTTGAAAGCTCTAAAAGTAATGGTTAAAAGGAAATATGTCCAAATTAGTAAATTGTACTCTAGATTTTTTGACTTCAGTCTTCCACAAAAAAAAAACTTTTATATAATAAAGTTTTATCCCAATCTACGAATTTATTCTAATTTGCGTTGTTATACCCAATTATTTATAAATTGCTATTAAAATGACATAATAAAAGTTACTTTACAATCAGTAAGTAAACTGTAATTTATAGAAATAGATCATTCAAGGTATATTTGACACACGCTGTATGAATATCAATTTTAAACTATAAATCTGTAATATTACATATCTTGCACTAAACGGTAGTTCCAAAAATTAAAAATACTAGAATAGGATATCAATTTAAGGGAATATACAAATTTGACGTGAAACTAATTGACAATAAGCAAGCATAGATGAAGGCTTGGTAGCTTTATCATGGAATGAACAAATCAAAACTAACTGAATACAAATTGTTCTTCTATTTTTATATAAACTGTATATATACACATATGTTATGTTAACATTCCACTGGAATGATTAATTCACCAAAAAGTAATGATTTAGTGGATTTTAAATGTTCATAGATCTAATGAATAAAAAAATGCTATAAGCTCGCTAACTTATACTAATGGTGTCTTTATACAAGTAAATGTCTTCAAATGTCTATTACCCAGTTTCAATAGCCTGGATGAAAGTTCCTATTAAGTCTCCTTTAGAACTTTCTTTAGCTAACTGGTCCGCCAATTCATTACCTGCAATCCTCTCATCTCCCCTCACCCAATATCAATACAGTTTTTTACCAGTATATACTTAGTGCTTGGATTGCTTATAGCAATAGCAATAGTTCGGACGGTGTGTGCCTAACATTTGAACTCTCTGACTTCTCTTTTTCGATCCTGAGCCTGATCAGCTGAGTTCAAGCTCTCGAGGCACAGCTGCTGAAATTTTAGTGAAGAGCATCAGGCATTCCATATGAGATGCATCTAGCTTGCACTGACGATGGCGCAACTACGCCAAAGCAGGTCTGCAGATGATAGTTGTTTTCAAGATAAATTTTGAAATAAAGTATTTTAGTAGTATTAGATTTATTCGTATATAAATCGTAAGTTACTTGGATACATTGAGTCATTTAATTCTTGTTGACTGGTTTCTGATTTATCTACAAATAAAGTTAGTATGGACATCTTCTAAGAAACGTCGCTTAATAATTATAAATAAAAACAATTTTTAATGCCTAACTTTATAGGCCTATACTTCGCTAAAAAAGGGAATTAGAAACAAATTTGATATTAAGTACTATCATTATTTTTAGTCTCTGTATCATATCCCAAGTTGTTGGTACACCCTGTATACAGGTTTTTGAATCTCTAACTTTATACTGTCAATTTTATAATAGTTCACTGTAATTTGTATATAATTATATCAGAACGAACATATGAAATGAATTGATATTAACTAAAATTATTTAAAATATCAAACATTTTCTTGCCTAGGTGCAAAAATGGATAATTTGTCAATGAAAAAAAGTACAATTTGAAAAATCATATCAACCAATACAAATATATGAAAACCATTTAAATCCACTAAATTTTACCGAAGATATATCATTATACATGTATTTCCATTGACCTAGTAGGCACAGACAATAACATATCAAACAATGTCTTCGTTTTGGGTTGATTCACTCAGATTAAGGTACAAAAGAATGTTTTTTTTTGTAAATATATATTTTTATTACCATGCAAAACATTAATGTTAAGTTCCACATTTGTAATTGTGCTTATTTGTGTAACAAGAAAAGTAAATATTTTTCTCAATCCAAACTGTTCGTTTCTCAGAAAATAAATTTACGCCAAATATATATTTACATATCGCTAATTTCCAACAAAACTTTAACAAGAAAAAATTAAATATTCCACATAAATATTAGATAAACTTGTACATTTCTATCTCAATGTAGCAAAAAAAATAAAAATAATTTACAAATTCCAAGTTGCAACGGTCTTGTCGGAAATTAGCGATATACAGTGTGCCGCTAAATTATGGATCACATCCATTATTTTGCAAACAATGTAGGCTTGGCAAAATCCTATTATAGGTCGATTTTCAATTTTGAATGCCGATTTTTTAAATACTATGTGAAAAATGTGACCAGTGTATGCCGTAAAGTACCCAGACTGAAAATTGAAAAACAATATGGTGTAACTGCAACTCACAAGAGTCTTCTGTGCAGTATGCTCGTGACTCGTGATATTCGCGAGGTTTTACACCAGAAATTGGTAGACACGGACCAATATATTGACCCCCAAGATCTCCAGGTCTTACACACCTATATTTTTTTCTGTGGAGTTATTTAAAATAAATTTTAGAACAGTAGTTAATGGAATACTCTGGAACTTCGTACTGTGCAAAATGTATTCGTTTATTTGCTTATTGTGTGGAAAGTATTATGTATAATTATAATTAATTATCACTTTTTGTTTAAGGTGATTCAAATAAATTAGTTTTTCTCCACCCTGTAGGAACATTAGTTAATTAAAATAAGCTAATCGACAACACATAATTAAAATACCTTTGAAAATATGCAGTCAAAACCATTCACATTTTGCGCATTTTGTTTATAAAGTTTGCATTTAAATTTAAAAATCGATCATTTCAGGATTTTTTTCAAAATTTCATTGTTTGGAAAATATTGAGTTTGTTCTATAATTCAGCCGAGCACTGTATAGTCAAGTAATTATTTTGGCAGTATTACATAAATAGTTACTGTTTATAAAATATTATCGAACTTCTAGTTTTACTAACAGGTAAAGGCGTAATTGATATAAAGTACAGTCAATATTTGTGTAGATAAAAACCATTATTAGTTTTAATTTCTCCCCTTTAAAATAATTCTTGTATAAAATTAAAGAAACCTATTCCTAATATGTATAAATTGGAAGAAAGTGTCAGAAACATAATATGTACCACAGATGTCAAAAAAAGAATAAAATCAGAACCCAAAACTTACAGAAGAAATGCCAAACTTGGTTAAATAAGACCTTAGACTAAACAACCACAGGGACAATCACGATTTAGACTAGAATGGTCCAGCACTTATGGAAATAAATGGAAAGGTTTCCAGACAATACTAATATGTCTTATTTTCTTTCTATGCCTTCCTTATTAACGAAAGTTGGTGACCACTATAATTTCTAATATTGATTTTTCCTTATAAGATTATTTGGAGCAATGACTTTTTGTCATACGTTAATTTGGATTTTACTTATTTAGGCTGGAACGTTCAAGTTTGCACCCCATATAAATCTTAATCTTATGCTTAGGATTAATGTTTGTTAGTCAATTCCCTTGATCAAGAAAATAATTTATGTTTACATAAATGTTTGTCTTCATTTGTTCATCAACTTTCCGTTGTTTTCTCTATGTTAATTTTTAGTCCCACACTTCCACAAATACGAAACTAATTGTGGTTTTTATTTGTTATTTGATGAACTGTAATTATTGTTAATAGAATAGTTTTATAAGATAAATTTTTTTAAATTTCAACAAATAATAGTATATGCATGGTGATTTCATAACTAACTCGTTGACTCAACAAAAGCTTGGAGTTTGCAGAAAACCTTTTGTGAGTGTAAATTTAGTAAATATACAGCCGGCCAAAATATAGTAACAGCGATCTTCGCGCGAAGCGTGAGAGTGAACCAGTGCGCATGAGTAGGCGTCGCTAGGCCAGGGCTCAAGCTAAATTTGGCAGGCTGTACTTTATATTAATGAACCAAATGTTAGTAAAACTAGTTTTAAAATGCTAAAAAGATATTTGTCGTTCAGTTATCTTGATAAAGTTATAATTGTAAGTAATGGTTAAACAGGTTGAATATGAATAAAGAGTGTATCAGAATTTGTCCTAAAATTCCACTGTTGTATAGAAGAAAATACAAATAACTGTAAGAATGATAAGATTTCAAAAATATATCACACATTTATTTCCGAAGTTTTCCACAATGGGAACAATTCTCACTACCAGTTAATTAATCAAATTCTGGAACATTTATCTAATATGTACCTATCCTATGATAATTATTTTGCTTGCTTACATTTCACTCTTGTGATGTGATGTGTTAAGACAATAAATGAAATTCATATAAAACGTGAATATATAGTAGAAATAGCATAAATGGGAAGACAAATACATGTAGAGATTAAAAAAAATATATTTAACTCAATTAGGTGAAACTATTTCTCACAAAGTAAATATCTGAGCAAAATGGTTTCAGGTTTTTATCCATAAGTCTATTTATATCAGATAGTTAGAATATCAAACTTATTAATAGCCATCTTAACATCTATACAAAGACCACGGTTAAGCTTGCAATAATATATGTCTTTCCTGCACCTCGTAGAATACCGGTACTTCAATGTACAAAATATTATAGGATGGAGAGTATCTATCACCAGATACGCCATTTACTACTATTTTAAATAGACAGATAATAGTGAAACTACCTTTTGGGCGTTTCTATATCTTGTTTATTAATTGGGAAATTATTTAGGAAACCTATCCCTATTTTAATTATATGTGTTTTTTTGCTGAAAAAATGTATGCGTAGAATTTGTTTATCTCAAGTTCAGCCGGTTTAAATAAAAAAAGAGATGGAATTGTTTTAGTTTCAAATTCACAAGTTTGATCATGGTCTTGCTGTATAATGCCCGCCGCAAATTGAACCCAGCATTGTACCTAAAACATGATTTGAAATGGAGTTGCGTATATTGATCAGACAAGTTCCATCTTGGCTTTACGTGGCTTGAACTGTGCTTGCAACACAATCTCGTGGATCGTGGGTAAAGTTTGTCCAAAATCAATTGCAGAAGTTAAAGCACGTGTTCGTCTCCCTCAGTTATGCATATGCAGATCATCAAGGAAGGCGAACAGGTGCTTTTGCAATTGATTTTAGATAAACTTAACCAACTTCTGTTTGTCTGTATAACTTTTAGGACTAGAAAATGGAAGAATTAATTGAATTGGATAGAGGCTTTCCGGTATTATATGGTACTCATGCATTTTACATGAGAGCAAAACTTCATCATCAAATTCAGATTCTAAATCTAGACATTGTTGCTGGCTTATTGTCATAAAGCAGAGCTGGGCACCGAGGAAGAGAAAATGGAGATCTAGATTTAATTTGCGCTAATCTACTAGGTATTAAAAAAGATAAGTTTGACTGGATCTGGGTTACAGGATAAGCTTGGTTCAATTTGCGGTGAGCCTAAGTAGCCGTCGAAATATGTTAGTTGCAGATGAAGAAGAAGTTTTTACTTAAGTGATAAAAACACAATATCGTTTAATAGTGAACCGGAAACAAGTGGATAGAATTTATTTGGAAATCGTTTAATTTAAATTTACCATTAAGATAATTGATCTAGCTTGATTCGACGGATACTACACTATATACAGTGTGTCTTACTCAAGTTTGCAGCACATGGGAAACTTTTTTATTATCAATTTTACGATAAAAAAGTTATTCTTCGTAGAATGTTCTGCATGTATCAAAGTGGTTACACGTCAGAAAACCAATTATAGGCGGTGATGTTTCGTCCTATACCATAATTTGGTTGCATTTTTTGTTTTAGACCATGCAAAACTTTTTATTAAAAATAACTTTTTTTGTTTGATAATAAACAAACTTAAATGGACACACAGTACCTACATTAATATATTATATTGTATTTTTGTGTTTGTCTGTACTACATTTTTATAGTGAGTTAGCGTCGAGTAATGATGATAAATTTTAAAGATTAAAGCTCCAAATTGATGGTAGTTGCAAGCGTCCCAATTAGCATGAAATATTTAATTTTTTAAGAACGTTTTTAACTTTCATGTACAAAATTGAATACAACAGAGTTGTATTTGACTAATCTGACTAGATTATAATATTCTCAGCTCAAAGCGAGATTAGTATACACGATGTGTACCAAAAAATTGTCCACAGATGAAAAATTTGAAAAAAAGAATTTTGTGCCCATTAATACATAAGAAAAACTTACCGTTTCCATAATAAGCTGCAAAACATAAATCAATTAAAATCACTCTCAGAAACTAGCTACTAGCTGGACAAAAGACTTTCATATTTTAGATATTCAAAAATTAATATTAAGTTTCAGATCGAGGTTATGTACGAGAAATATTACTTTACGCAAGTGATTGTCCCTCGACTTACGTACCTACCTATTTCACTAATAAAGAAATATAGTAATCCATGTGGAAAAGTTTTACGATTTTATTCACGAATTATGATTCTTTGTAACATAAATTACCGCAAAGATATGCAATCACCGAAATCGGCATTTAGATCAAATCACAGAAAGAATTTCGAATGTTCTCTATGACTATTTGTTTGAAATCGACTTGATTATAATTTGTAATCAGATATAAATCCAAAAATATATTTACCTGTATCCTGTTGTGTAGGTATACATTTTTAACACGAAAATTCACAATTAAAATACAGTAAACGCACAACCAAATGTATGGTTACATATTCGCTACTAATCGAATCACAACATAAAAACTGCAGCGTCGGTTACAATCACAAAAAATTTCCGTTTTTCTACCAACACTATTGGTTTCATTTCTCATACCATATATTTTTATTCCTAATATGTAAAAAAAGTCAGAGCTGACATGATATTAAAATATTTTCTAGCTGTAGACAAGTTTTTCTAATACAAAGATGTAATGTAAACAGGACTAGCTCGAAAATAATTAAAACGGGGACAGTTTATCAAAAATTCGATACTAATTATATATTTTACATGATTTTCGATATTTTAAGTCGAAATATTTTAGTGTTACGCCCTCAGTAAGTAAGTCGGAAAACTGATTATGAAAATAAGAGTATAGTGAAAAATTTGAATACCTAAAATAAACCGTAATAAAAGAAAAACTTTGTTGCGTTCAATATGGGTAGATCATAATATTATAATTGGTTTATTAACAAGATGTTTATAAGTGATAATTTGATGATGTTGACATAGTCGTAATTTGTGTTTAAATAATAAAATTATCATTTCTCCATGTATTTGCTAAAAATTTCCAGAGCTTCCGATAAAAGATGACAATAAAAATAATATTATAAATTTCACCTGTTGGTACATTTATTGCAGCCAAATTGAAAGGGCCCAATATTGGCTGAGATAATGACACTGAAATATTGTTAATGTAAATTTCAACTTTGTATTTGAGTTTATAACAAAGTCATAAAATTTTATATAAACAACAACTAAACCAAACAAAATATCGTCGCCTTCAGGAGAAAAGTTGCATAACTCCATTTAATAAAATTTTACAAGAAAAATAAAAAACAAATGTCAATTTGATCGATACGGAATTTAAAATTTAAATCATAACGGCTCATTTAAGGATTAGTTACTATGATACCTAACAGATGACACTAAAATACCATTTTATGAAAAATGTGTATTAACGTGATTTTCTCCGGAACACGACGATTATATAAAATAAAGTACCTAAAATAAAAGCACTGGTTTTTCGAGCAAAAATATATTAAACTATTTGTTTTATGGTATTGATGTTGTTTATTGTTGTATTTTGATTAGCAAAATTGAAAGAATGTAATAAAACTAAAAACAGAGAAAATAGGTATATACCTAAGTATATACGTTAGAAGTTAAAAATATTTTCTTTTGGTATAATTTTCGTTTATATTATCTAATTTCTTATAATTTAAAAGATATTTGTTGAAATACTATGCGGCGGGGCAAAAAATTTAAGCAATTAAAAATTGGACTGACATACCAATAAGACAAATTCAGAGTCCAGTAAAAAATGTTGAGAAAATTAATTTTCAGATAACACCAAAAAAATTTAAATTTAAGACATAATTGGCCCTATTTATTTTCAAACGAATATTATGGGTTAAAAATGTGTAGTCAAAGATACTGATTTATTATTATAATATAGGTGCTCTAGTTTCCATTAAATCATTTATTTTATATCTTTATGACTTTGTTGCACTCTCTATATATACGTGTTATGTAAGTTTAATAGTAAGGTCTCTTCTTTACTTTTCTCTTATATTGTATGTATACATGTCTCTGTGATGTAAATGAAAATAGTTGACAATATTAACTTTATGCGGAATTCAAGGTTCACGACCTTTGGCAGAATTTATTTTGTATATAATATATTTCTATGTACTTATACTTACTGTTTATTGAAATAGTAAATTTGCAAGCATACAAGCCATTGTTTTTATTTTCACCTAACCTATAACCCAGAATTTATCTACCATTTCAAACAAAATTATTGTTCTTTTGATGAAAATGAACTGAAGCGGTAACAACATTTGAATAGATGAGGCTTTTACTTGATGAAGATCCATACTAATGATGAAATAAAACAATTTAATTTGTTTAAATCTTCATTTTATTTTGAACTAACGTTCAAATTGAAATTAGTGACGCGTTTCGCTACACAGTAGCTTTTTCAAACTAGTGAAGATACAATAAAAAACTCATTAAAAATAACAAATCTAAATCCTCAAAATTAAACAAATCAGGTGTTTATAAATTAAAATGTGGTAACGACAACTGTGACAGAATTTATATAGGTAGAACTTTTAGGAACTTTAAAACTATAATTTCAGAACACAAACGCAGCTATGACAACAACAAATTAGATTCCAACTATTCAAATCATCTATTAACAAACCAACACACTTTCGACTAAAATTTTGAAATTTTGCATGTAGAACCCAAATCCTTTAAATTAAATCTTTTAGAAGCCCTCGAGATTAACAAAAACAAATATTCAGGTAATCTGCTTAACTACCAAAAAGAAATCAATCATTCTCCCTTATTAAACCTTTTTTACCTAGAAGATGTGATGGTTGTGGATAAATTTGCAAGGTACTCTTTTTCAATACCTTTGTAATATTCATAGAATTCCGTATTTAGACACTTTTTGTACTTATCTCTATTTAAATATATTATAATACTTTTGTCAAAATCTTAGAATCCCGTATTAAGGCACTATATAAATTAAAAGTTTTTCATTGTATCTTCACTAGTTTGAAAAAGCTACTGTGTAGCGAAACGCGTCACTAATTTTAATTTGAACGTTAGTTCAAAATAAAATGAAGATTTAAACAAATTAATCATTGGTACCAAGATTATTTCTTTCCTCCTTGCCACAACTGAACCATCTTTTATTGGACTGGTAAGAGAGTTTAAATTAAGCCTTTGTTTTATGCTGCATTCTGTCGTCGTTTTAATAATAGGTGAGGTTATATCCGATTTGACAAGTGACTTAAATATATATCGGTTGAATAATCTTTGAATTATATTAACAATTTAAAACAGACATAGTAAAAGTATTGCTTGAAAATAACACCAAACCGTGCGATGTATCACTTTTAAGACATCCTAAAGTACATGGTATATTATGATCAAATTCGCGCGCAAATTTTCTTCACTTGGGAATCCCGTTCAGTTTGTTGATGTGTCTCAAACACGTAAGCACGTGTGAAATTTAGTTTTTTACTATCTTTTATTATATTATAAATGCTGTAAAAGTGTCCACAATTACGCGGATAATATTGTTGTCTCAAATCTGATACATAGCGTTTTCCAGGCTGTAAAAAATGGATCCCAAGAGAGCTCTGTCCGAACGTGAATTACAAGAGATTGCTGATAGATTTTTGGATAGTGATGATGATTTCGACCTAAGCGAGTCTGAAGAAGACGGAAATGAAGAACAAAGGTTAGACGATAGATTACGCGACTTTGCGACCTAGACATAGACACCCTTACGGTTGAATTCGAAGATGGAGTTGTTTTTAGCGCGGAAAATGAAAACGCTGCTATCAATCCAGAACCTGAAACATCTGTAAATACAAGTATGTATGGATAACCCGAACCCCCTATAATCCGATCTACTCTATAATCTGAACGCCCCAATAGCGTAAAATGATATCCATAATCTGAACACCCAAATTCCGAAATCCGAACTAATCAGTAAAGGCTTTTATAACCATTGCCCACCACTTTTTGTGGTGGAAATGTATTTTTTGTATGGTTAAGAAAGGTATCTATATAAACCGAACTAGTTCGGATTATAGATATATCACTTATGATGAATTCTATAATCCGGAAGTTCTGGTAATCCGAACGGGGTCTGCCAACTTTCTGTTCGGATTATCCATACATTACTGTACAAATACTATTCAACATGAAGACATTTCTCAACCTAGATCATCAGTTGAGCCTCAGCTTACTACCGAGACACCTATTATGTAATCAAAAAAGGTTACGTGGAAGAGAAAAAATCTATGAATTGATGACGCTGCTAAAACTTTTACTGGAAATTGTATGCTGCCAACTGATATTTTAGAGATGTCAATGCCCTAAGCATATTTCAAATATTTCTTTGGCGATGACCTTATAGATAAAATTGCTTCTGGTTCGAATACTTATGCGATACAGAAAAATCCAAACAAACCTGCCGGACTAACCAGTGTGAACATAAAGCAATATGTTGGCATTTGTGTTTAAATGTCCATAGCACACATGCCTATCTGTCGCAGATATTGGAGTAATTCGCTCGCATTTGCTCAAATAAAGAATGTCATGAGTGAAAAGAAATTTGAATTTCTGAGAAAATCCCTACATTTCAATGACAATACGAATCTATATAAGAATGATGCCCATCATGACCGCCTACATAAATTGCGACCAGTAATTGACCTTCTAAATGTAAAATTTCAAAGCATTCAACTGGAAGAAAAACTGTTGATGAGCAAATGTATGCCTAGACGTCACATGTAACAGTATATGCCAGCTAAACAACATAAATGGGGCTACAACTTTTCATATTATGAGGGGTAAGCGGATTTTCATACAAATTTTAAATTTATACTGGCAGAGAAAATCATCAAGAATATCGTCTTCCAGAAGAACCCGATATTGGAGCTAGTGCTAATGTGATTGTTAGGTTATCACGAAATGTTCCGATTGGAAAAAATTTCGTAGTCTTTTTGACAATTAATATACATCTTTGCCTTTATTACATTACCTAGCCAACAGAGGTATTTATTCCTTGGGCACTGAGAGACGTAATCGTTTACCAAACTGTAGGTAAGCTGCCATCAGAAGAACAGGAAGGGAGTAGACATATCATCAGTTGCCTGGAGAGATAATAAGACTATTTGTTATCGACATATAGCGGTGAACTTCCAAAAGGAGAAATTGAAAGATACGATCGGAAAGTCAAGCAGATGATAAAAATTGATTGCCCTAATTTGGTGCTGAAGTACAAGCATATGGGAGGTGTCGACCTCATGGATAGCCTTACAGGACGCTACAATATCAAAATAAAGTCACTTGGCTTCTTTATGGAGGTTCTACTATTCAGAACGGAAAACAATAATATATGAAGCTTGCCGATTTCAGAGCTGAAGTTGCTTATTGTTTATGCAATATGGGAATTCAACGTTTAGTAAAACGAGGTAGACCTTCGGATCTTGAAAAACAAATTTTGGAGAAAAAAAAATATCGGCAACAACAGCATATATTCCACCAAAAAGATGGCCAGTCACATTGGCCTATGTACACCCAAGAAAGGCAAAGATGTAAATTTCCCAAATGTTCATCATATTCCTATATTAAGTGTTCTAAATGTGGACTTCACTTCTGTTTAAATCGAAAAAAATTATTGTTTTCACAAATTTCACACATGTTGATTATTTGATTATCTTTCCGCTATGTAGCATACCTGTACCTGATACATGTTTACAATAAAAAATTTGAAAAACAACCTACCTTAGATCTTTTTTATTATTTTTCCGTCTTTATTGGGACCTCAACACATCCATTAATATTTTTTTAAGGCTGTAGAAAAAATTGCGTAGTATAGGGTTACGCCCTTTATACTATTAATTGTTACACACCTCACACCGATGGAATGGAATGTCCGATGCCCAGAACATATTATTTATTTCACACTTTGAGATCTTTGAGTGGCTTTTACTGTATATAAAAAGGTGCGAGGAGAAGAATAATAACATATAAGTTTTATTATTTTTTAATAGAGATCAAAAAATTTTAAGGAGAAAACAAAAATTTTAGTTGTTTTTTTAAGTCCAAATGATGTTTATTATTGTTTGGTTAGTAGTATGAGTTATCGTTTTCAAGTTGTTTTGCAAAACCATTTTTGTCTTCATGACTGATCCTCTTCAGCGTTGTAGGAGTATCAAAATCAGTGTCTATAATTTTAGCTTTTGCCTTGACGGGTGGATGAGCTAGCACGAATCTTTTTTTAGGTTCTCTCAATGGTACTGCTATGTAAGGGTTTTGTTTGGCAGGTATATAATGGGGTGAGCTTGGGACTGTATTTTTTCTCCTTCTGAAGTAGTTATACATTAAAAAAGCTAAATTTGGGAATAATCCAACTATGGCACCAACAAAGAAAAACGAGAATCCCACTGAGGTACAAGAATTATTATGTTCTAGTATTGCAGAAACTTCTAAAAAAAACAAAGAAAAACGTGCTACTTTCAAACAATAATTATGAATATCGTCGCCTCGAAGTCAAAACCTCGTATCTCAAATTTTGCTCGTTTTGAGTTACGGGTATTTTAGGTTATAGAATGTCATACCGCATAAGTGGCAAATACTTGTAACTCGATATTTAGCTAGAATGCGGCTGCGCAAATTTGTTTGAAACTCTCGTATCTCGCATGAAGCATAGAAACCTCGTATCTCATATTGAGGAAATCAAAATTGTTAATTAGTTTGGGTAGATACCGTGTCTGATTCAAATAGGTAGTAGGCCTTCAGTATGAAAATACCCTGTATCAAAATTATTATAACAGAAAGTCATATTGCGTTTTTTGTGTTTCCTGAAAAGTTGCGAATTTTAAGATACGAGGTTTTGACTTCGAGGCGACGATATGTAGATCTGTATAGACAACATCCAGAGTCAAGGATAAATTGCACATAGACTCTAGGAGAGTTCCTAGATTCAGCAATTGAGATGCGCATAAAGTACAATTCCATAAAACCGTTCGTAAATTGCCGATGGTCCTTCGTACAAATTAAGCTAATGCGTTAGTAATTTCAGTGTTTAGTCATCAGTTCCATCGAACTTAAAAGCTGATGTTTCCGATGGATTTAACATTTGTAGGTTATAATAGAGTATTATTTTTGTGATTTGTGCAGTGTTAAGTCGAGATGGAGGCAATTTTAATTAATAAAATAAATTCTTCAAGCAGTAACAGCAGCAGCAGCAGCCGATGCGTTTGAGAAAACAAAATTTGAAAATGTTAACCTAACAATTAACCAAGAGGCGATAACTAGAGGAGCATACTCCGTCATCTACGCATGCGACTTTCTCGCTACGAGGAGCGCAACTCACGGATCTTACTTTTTCAAGAAGGGGAAGAAAAAATAACCATTCCATTCACCCTTCCCCTTGAAGGTTCTTCAAGGTGAAAAGTGTATGGAATGTTTATTTTTCCCTCCCCTTTTTGAAAAAGTAAGAGCCGCGAGTCCAACCTTCGTAGCGAGAAAGTTGCATGCGCAGATGACGGAATATGCTCCTCTAGTTATCACCTCCTCATTCAACCAGGTTAATTCCAACTGTCAACAAAATAACTAGTTCGTTTCTAATCTATAATCCATCGAGTTCATCGATTGACGTCACTGACATAAAGCGCATATTATCAGACCCTAAAATGCTGATGAATTTACGAGCTCGCCTTCTATAGAATGTGATTGCGACGCTAGGAGCTGCCCCCTATCGCTGATTTGTTACACATTTAAACAAGTTGCAGCCTTTTTCGCATTTAGGTACTTAGGACCACAGCAATGTCTTATCTAACAATATACTTATATAATATTTAAACTCGTTAAGTACCGACACTTTAAGCACACACGGTAGATGTGAAAGCGTAAAAAACAATCAATTCCTACTGTCTCTACACATTAATAATTTCTGGAACGTGTTTTGTTAACTATTTCTTAAAGATATTATACCTTTAGTAAAGAAAACTCTTATAGTTTCCTGTTATTTATTAGATACTAGGTAAAAAATATTAGTTACCTTCACATTGCAGTTCTTCACATGTTTCTCGTTCGCTTGCAGCTCCCACACAATTGTTTTCTTGGCAAGTTCTAGTTCGTATTCGTACTCCCTCTCCACAGGAAACGTTACACGATGACCATTCCGACCAACTACTCCAGGCACCTTCGCAGTTATTATTATTACATTCCCTTGTTTGTGAATATTCACCTATACAGTTTTTTATTTTCTTGCAAGACCTCGTTCGCTTTTGTGTACCAATACCACAGTCGACTGAACAGTCCGACCAATTACTCCAGCCATCGTTATCATTACTACATTGCGAATTTGTACAATTTTTTACCTCTTCTTTAACGTTAATTCTTATACTATCTGGAGATTTCACCGGGGCTTTACAAGTAATTTTATATCTTTTTTTGTGGTGTCTATTATCCGAGGTAACTGTAAGCCAATCGGTTGTGTGACTTGATTTAAGTTCTTCACACAACCTTTCGTTACATCTCTCATATTCTACATCATTACCTTTGCAGTACTGGCCTCCATTAGAGGGAATAGGATTATCGCATTTTCGTTGACGCAGTTTATACCCTTCGTTGCAAGGAACTGTACAAGAAGTCCACGGCGACCAAGGACCCCACCCTCCATCTATTGGTTCAGAAGGACAAGGTAAATACTCTGAACAAAAAGCTTCCACCTTATCTTGTCCCACACAAACTCTACCTCCAAAAGCTGGTGATGGATTCGTACAAGTTCTAGTTCTAGTTTTAACAGCCGTACCACAGCTGGCTGAACAGGCTGACCAAGCGGACCAGTCAGACCATCCTCCATGTACAGTGCAGTTTGTTACAGTTATTGAAGGACCAACACATTCTTTACCATTATTAGCTGGAGCTGGATTATTACAGTGACGTATTTGACACATGCAATAATTGGAATTATTAGACTCTAATGAAAATTTGTGAAAACATGAAGCCCACGATGACCATGTACTCCACCCTCCATCAACAGCTGTATTTGTAAGTGGACAAGAAGAAATGTCCTGTTTCCAAAATATATGTGGATTGTCTTCGGGAACGACGGCACATACATCCTCTCTCTCATTCCAACCACAGTATGGATCCATAGCATTTTTACAATTTTCAAACGAAGAGTGTCTTTTACAATGGTCAACCGATATTTGTGATACACCTATATTGGTTGTAATATACAAAGAATTAGTCTCTTTAAGGAATTGCATGTTTCTAATTGGAATGTTAACATCTGGGACGGCCTGCCAAATTTCTACCACACAAGCTTTTTGCAAATGTGGGAGTATGCTCAATTTTTTAATGATACCACGTTGAGTTGCTACATATACAACGTGCACCACCGACAACTTTGTTTCAACTATATCAAGGGTAATATGAATAAATCGCTCGCCAGTGGCTATATGTAGGGGATCGATGGTTGTAGCTTGAACAGCCGAATCCATGAGCTGATATTTAAACGTTTCTAATAAGTTAACGTTTTTATGGGTTGATAAACAATTAAAGTGATCTTTATAAACATTTGTTTGCTCATTCCAAGCGCTGTTGATATCTTGTTGATATTTGAACGGACCATCGAAAACTTGGTTTATTGTGGTCAGATTAAACGCACAAATCGCAGATCCTTCTATACTATTGGGCGATGTACTAAAAATAGCATAAACTATATTTTCGGCGGATACATAAGTCATACCTTGTATTTCATTGAAATAAAACGGATAGTCGCCGCTTAAAGAACAATTTAATCTCGCCTTAATATAAGTCGTCCAATTGTCTTTAAACATATGTCCTCCCCCATTGTCATTTTTACATACTCTAGCTATTCTAGAATATACATTTTTACCACAATTCATATATTCTACGGCAACTTCTCTAAATAAGAAATATACGAATTTATCACTTTCAAAAGATCCAATAAACTGTGGCTCATTGAGCCAAAAATTGTTGTATTGTTTGCTTCGAAGTACTACTGTATTTTCCACACTTTTTGATATCAGAGTATCTGAACCAAAAGAGTCTGTTGGGCCACCAAAGTAATATTCTCCATTCTCTAATAAAATCGCTGTAATATTTGCTTCAGGATTGGAAGGACTTTGAGCAACTCCATCTATTATACTAGTTACATTTGATATATAGTCAATCTGAAAAAAAAATCAAATAAATATTCACTTACTTAGCAAACATTTAAGTTCTTAAAAAGCTAATGTGAAACTAATCAAAGCTATTTAAAAATAAGGCCATAAGTATAGAAAAAATTTCATCGTACGCCCATGATAGATGGAAATTTTTGCAAATATATTAACACCATTTATAAATTAAATCGTACGCCTATGACACGCGGTAACGGTTGGGCGATGAACAGCCCAAAAATCACACAACGTTGCCCCTACCAAGAATTGGTAAACGCGGCAACCAAAAAACGAAAAGAATGTAAAGGCAGTTTCTAAACTGAAGTCAAACTATTGAAAACTAATGGCAAAAAAGTGAGGTTATAAAACAATGCACAACAAACTAGCTCCGTTTGATGCCGCCAGGTAGAGTAGGAAGAATCCCCAATAGGAAATTCAAAAACAATAAATTCAAGATCAGCAAAAGTACATATTTATATAAATAGTTTACTGGGAATAAAATCACGTTCCATTACTAATCCAAAAAATATAAAGAGATATACACTTCTCCAAAAAATTAACGCACCACTTATTAAATCAATTTTATTTATATTAAAAAACAAAAATGAAAAAACTAAGATTTTTTAAAGTTATTCTACATTTTATTACCATAATTTATTATACATGGTAAAACGTCATTCATGCTCTGAAAAAATTCTAGAAGAAATAAAAGGAAAATTCGAAATTGACAGTAAACGAAACAAGCTTAAAAATTATGGAGGGTAGAAGGAAGGAGCACCATCTGAATGCATTAAAAACTGTCCATCGAAAGGAAGCAAATTAAGGTGGCGCCATAGTAGCAAGTGGAAAGATTTTAAAAGCATCGCCATGAATTATTAGAGTAAGATACAAAATTAAAAAAGGAAATACTACGTAAATAATTGAGATTTTAAATACTGCATATTTCTCAACTACAAAAGTCACGAAAAATACTAAATTTTTCAACCCAGCACTTCACTCAGTTTATAACCCTAAAATTACATCATTTCCATTAGCTAAACGAGCGCCATTTCGGTGAATCTTCGAATTATGATTTGCTGTTTACAGGTGGACACTTTTTCAACTTGTCCCCCATACAAGATGGTGCTCCTTCCTTCTACCCTCCATATTAAAAATGAAAAAAAAGTTCTCAAAAACGAGTGTTTCCACCTCTCGCACGAATAACGGCATGACATCGTCGACCCATACTTAAAATAAACTGCCTTATTTCATTTTGGTCCAATTCTTCCCAGATTTTAATAAACCTCTCCCCTACCTCTTCCAGGTTATTGATGTGGATTTGCTCTGCTTTTAATCGCCTGTTAAGGATACCCCATAAGTTTTCTATAGGATTTGGGTCTGGACTACTGGATGGCCATTCCATAGTATTAATTCCAATCTCTTCCAGGTAACTTCTGACAACGTGTGCAGCATGCGGCCTGCCGTTATCTTGCATTAACAAGAAATGTTCGTCAATATATGGAGCATCCTGCTGTAAGATATCTTGTATGTACCTATCAACTGTCATACTTCCATTATTTATGACCATTAGGTCCGTGCGTGCTGTCAAACAAATACCTCCCCAAACCATAATGGATCCTCCTCAAAATAACGTGGTGTTTGAGAAGTTGCATTGGGCATAACGTTCGTTGGGTCGTCGAAATACACGAATACGTTTAACACAATATCTGGACTCATCTGTAAAGAGCACGCATTCCCAGTCAGCCTCAACCCAATTTTCGTGTTCTTTGGCAAAACGTAGTCTTTCTCTTCGGTGATGTACGGTTAATATAGGACCCCGGGCAGCAATCCTAGGTCTTAAATTGGAATCTCCTAAGCGCAACCGAACAGTTTCAGCAATAATTTGTAGTCCATGTACCTCAAGCTGTTGAATTTGTAGGCTATGACACGTCACAAATCGCTGTCGAATTCTTAAAAATCGATCCTGGATTGGTGTTGTGACTCGATTTCTTCCTTGTACTGATCTAAGGGCATGATCTCCTATCTCTAGGCCCGTGAGATGTTATATGATTCACATTAAATCGACGACCTATTCTTCGGTAGCTCCAGCTAGGGATGGCGATTCTTTCTAAAAAGATCGATTTTTAAATCGATTCGAATCGTAACCTGATGAATCGATACATACAAAAATCGAGGTCTAAAAGATCGATTTCAAAAAAATCGATTTTTTTCAAGTTTGTATTTTTTACAATGTAAATATAAATCGATCTTTTTTACTGAAAAACAACAAGAAAAGTACCCCTAAATAAACAATCTCTCTCCGGGATCTCTTATCAGTAAAATTGGGGATTTTTTTTAAGTTCAGGGAATTCGATAATAATAACAATTATTTTTTATTACCATATTATTATCACAAACTATCGGATTAGGAATGTGTGAGATTAATGGAAAATAATCATCGATAAAATAAAAATCGATTTTTCTTTATTCAAAATTAATGGATTTGTCGAAAAAACCGATTTTAATAAAAAATAAATCGATTTCTGCGAAAAGATCGTTGATTTTTTTTTGATTGTTTTAAAAATGGACATGCTTTTCGTATATATTCCGATAATAAACCTAAGAGATTTATTCGTTAACGATATTTATTGGATTGAAAAAAAATCAAATAAAATTATATGAAAATTGTCAAAAATTTTGAAATATTGTCAAAAATTGTCAATTATTGTCAATAACTGTTGAAAATTGTCAATAATTGTTAAGATTTTGAAAAATGGTCAAAATTTTCAAAAATGATCAAAAAATTTGGAAAAATGCTCAATAATTTAAAAAAAAAGATCAATAATTGTTGAAAAATTTGAAAAAATGGTCAGTAATTGTTGCAAAACTGACAAAATTAGTCAATAATTTTAAAAAAATGATCAGTCATTGTTGAAAAACTTTCAAAACTGGTCAATAATTGTCAAAAACTGTTAAAATGGACAATTTTTGTCAAAAACTGTCAATAATTGTTAAAAAATGGTTATTAATTGTCAAAAATTGCTGAAAATTGTCAATTGTCAAAAATTTTGAAAAGTGGGCAAAACTGTCAAAATTGGTCAATAATTTTTTAAAAAATGGTCAATAATTGTTGAAAAATTGTCAAAATTAGTCAATGATTGTGAAAAATGGTCAATATTTTTTAAAAAACGGTCAATAATTGTTGAAAAACTGTCAAAATTGGTCAATAATTGTAAAAAATGGTCAATAGTTTCAAAAAAAATGGTCAAAAATTGTCAAAAAGTTTGGAAAAATGGTCAATAATTGTTGAAAAACTGTCAAAGTTGGTCAATAATTGTTGAAAAATTCTCAATAATTTTTAAAAAATGATCAGTAATTGTTGCAAAACTGTCAAAATTGGTCAATAATTTTTTAAAAATGATCAGTAATTGTTGAAAAACTGTCAAAACTGGTCAATAATTGTCAAAAACTGTTAAAATGGTCAATATTTTTTAAAAAACGGTCAATAATTGTTGAAAAACTGTCAAAATTGGTCAATAATTGTAAAAAATGGTCAATAGTTTCAAAAAAATGGTCAAAAATTGTCAAAAAGTTTGGAAAAATGGTCAATAATTGTTGAAAAACTGTCAAAGTTGGTCAATAATTGTTGAAAAATGCTCAATAATTTTTAAAAAATGATCAGTAATTGTTGCAAAACTGCCGAAATTGGTCAATAATTTTTAAAAAATGATCAGTAATTGTTGAAAAACTGTCAAAATTGGTCAATCATTGTCAATTAATTGTAAAAATGGTTGATTTTCTTCAAAAACTGTCAATAATTGTTAAAAAATGGTTAATAATCGTCAAAAGGTGTCAAAATTTTGAAAAATAGTCAATAAATAATACGAGAGCCGTTTTCGAAAATCCACTCCTTAAACACACGTAATTTATACAAAACCGATTAATATTACTCGAAAAATCGATAATTAAAAATCGATTATAACAAAATATTAATCGATTTATATAAAAATCGTTTAATTTTTCAAACATCCCTACTTATAGAGTTCCCTATAAGCTTTTTTGAAAAAAAACAACAGTGTCTGTCGAGTCTACTGGGATCCGAGCAGTTCCGCTCTCATCACTACTTACGATGTTGCCGGGGCAATTGAAAAAAAAACCGTTCTACCGAAAACACAAAAAAAAATCGAAAGTCGATTTTCAAGGGTGAAATATCGATTCACTGAATCGATTCAATACAACATATCGATTTAAAAAATCGATTTATTCGGTCCGAGGAATCGATTTCAGATCGCTATCTCTAGCTCCAGCCATCTTCCCGTAATAGTACGGCTTGGGCACATTCATCGCGAGTCAAATTTTGATTTTACCGTTCCATAATAAACAAATTTAATAAATTTTGTTAAAAAATAATATTTAAAGAAACACGATTCGTGCCTTATACTAACTTGGTAACTACATTGGTTTATTTCTTATTTTTCAAATTATTTTTGTAATTATCGAAAAAAAACTTGGAAAAAAGATATCGATAAATTTAAGCACTGCCAGAAACAGTTTATACCAGTTGCTTACAAAAATTTATTTATAATGGGGATTCTTAAAAAGGAGAACAAAATATTTTATAATTTTAAGGTGGTGCGTTAATTTTTTGGAGAAGTGTATATTATCATTAATAATGAATTGTTTATTTAGAATAAAACTTACCTGTCTCCAAGAACATTGAGGTGAGAAGGCATTAGTTCCACATGCAAAAATGTCTTTACCATTACTTAAAATAATATTTATAAAATTGTGGCACATTCCATCACTTTGTCCTTTTTCTATACAAAACCTCCTCTTGTCTTCTGATGGTTCCCAATTGGCATGTTCCAGCAGTCTTAATTCTGATAAAGATAGTCGATATAATCCATCTCTGTAAAATTTACATCATAACTCACACAAATCTACCTACATAATAAAACTGGTTGATTTCATTGTAAAACATAATTTAATATTGATTTTTTTATGTAACTGTATTCAACATCACACATACCGAAAATGTAAATCTGTACTTACTTTGCTCCTACAATCATTTGATTCCTAGATACATCAAACAAAATTTGAGTAAATGAGGTATTTTCTTCTGATTGAAATTGTGTAATTGATGCTTGTAGATCTACAATGAAGTTAAATTATTAGCATTCAACATAATACACGGTGTCCTAAGAGATCGTACCAAAAGCTTGGGGAGCTAAAATTAATGATAGTGCTTAATATAAAATTTGTGCCTCCTTCCCTTCGTTAACGAAAGGGATGAGGGACCAATTTTATATGAAGTAGGGATGCGCGATACTATCCGATATTCCAGTGTATCGATACTTTTACTTCCGATACTCGATATTTTGTATCGATACTATGCTTTTCGATGCATTCCAAGTATCGATAAATTTGTAGTGTATCGATACCTTGCGATACGGGATTTTTAGTGGTAGCGGCAAGTGGCGTTATCTATAGTGATGAGCGATATCGTGATTTTTTAATCACGTTGTGAAATGATGTGCTTTTTTTAACGAAACTAAAAATAAAATACGAAAAATGTGCAGTTTTTTGCGTTTTTCGAGCTAATTTTGAGCGAATGAAAAAGTTGTAGATTTTAACAAGATCTACAACTTTTATAATCAACTTTTCATTCTAGGAACTCAACTTTGGCCGGAAATCGCAATAACGTCTTTTTCCACCCCCCAAAAAAAGTGTGTTTTACCGAAAAAACGTTATAACTCGAAAAATTCGGAATATTTCAATTTGAAATTTTTTTTAGGTTTGTGACTATGAAAGCTACCTTCTACTAAATTTTCATCAAAATCGAACATTTTTTAACGAAACCAAAAATAAAAAACGAAAAATGCAGTTTTTTGCGTTTTTCGAGCTAATTTTGAGGTTATGTGAAAAAGTCACTAATGAAAAAGTTGTAGATTTTCTCAAGATCTACAACTTTTATAATCAACTTTTAATTCTAGGAGCTTAACTTTGGCCGGAAATCGCAATAACGTCTTTTTCCACCCCCCAAAAAAAGTGTGTTTTACCGAAAAAGCGTTATAACTCGAAAAATTCCGAATATTTCAATTTGAATTTTTTTTTTAGGTTTGTGACTATGAAAGCTACCTTCTACTAAATTTTCATCAAAATCGAACATTTTTTAACGAAACGAAAAATGCTGTTTTTTGCGTTTTTCGAGCTAATTTTGAGGTTATATGAAAAAGTCGCTAATGAAAAAGTTGTAGATTTTCTCAAGATCTACAACTTTTATAATCAACTTTTAATTCTAGGAGCTTAACTTTGGCCGGAAATCGCAATAATGTCTTTTTCCACCCCCCCAAAAAAAAGTGCTTTTTACCGAAAAAACGTCATGACTCGAAAAATTTCCAATATTTTAATTTGAAATTTTTTTTCATGGTTTGTCACTATCAAAACTATCTTCTACTAAATTTTCATCAAAATCGAACATTTTTTAACGAAACCAAAAATAAAAAACGAAAAATGCAGTTTTTTGCGTTTTTCGAGCTAATTTTGAGGTTATGTGAAAAAGTCACTGATGAAAAAGTTGTAGATATTCCCAAGATCTACAACTTTTATAATCAACTTTTTATTCTAGGAACTCAACTTTGGCCGGAAATCGCAATAATGTCTTTTTCCACCCCCCCCAAAAAAGTGTGTTTTAGCGAAAAAACCTCATAACTCGAAAAATTTCCAATATTTTAATTTGAAATTTTTTTTCGTGGTTTGTGACTATCAAAGCTACCTTCTACTAAACTTTCATCAACATCGAACATTTTTTAACGAAACCAAAAATAAAAAACGAAAAATGCAGTTTTTTGCGTTTTTCGAGCTAATTTTGAGGTTATGTGGAAAAGTCACTGATGTAAAAGTTGTAGATTTTCCCAAGATCTACAACTTTTATAATCAACTTTCTATTCTAGGAAATCAACTTTGGACGGAAATCGCAATAATGTCTTTTTCCATCCCCCAAAATGGTGTTTTTTACCGAAAAAACGTCAAAATTAGCAAAATCTCGGATCGTTAACGTATCGATACTTCGAGTATCGATAAATTAATATTCGATATTCTACTGTATCGATACTTTACGTTCCGATCCGTATCGATACCTAATATCGATACTTTCTAGTGTATCGCGCAACCCTAATATGAAGTACTATCATTATTTTCACCCTCTCTATCATCTCCCAAGTTTTTGGTACACACTGTATAATAAGAATATAATTATAGAGCTATATACTTCACCTTGATACGAAATATATCGAAAGTCATGTTGATATGTAAATGGGGGGAATGTATATAATGCCAAAATACATACATGTACTTGTAATTGTATTGTGATCCCATTTGATATCATTGTGACATTTTCTGAAACAATTTAAAATATGAATTCAAATTACAATTATGTCAATAATTTTAATTACACCTCAAATAAATACACTGGTCAACACGATTTTTGGGTCTGACTTCTACACGTTAAATTTAAGGGAAAATAGGGGAAAATTTTTTGATCAAAGTTTGCTTTTGTAGAAACGAGCAATTTTTCGGGAAAAATCACTGATTTTCATATTTTTTTAATAATTTCACTTTAAATTAGGATTAGAAAAGTTTTTGCTGGATATCAGAGTCTTTTTTATTTAAGATTTGTTATAAACAATAACATATAAATGTAAAATAACAAGAAATTAATGTCTAAAAGTGAATATTTTTCGTATTTCTTTTATCTTCGGATGAGGTCTCTCGTATTAAACCCCAAATGTAATCTCCCATCATATTACTGCCCTTGATAACGCCGTTCATCATATTTGGTGAAAACGTTCTCCTTGTTCCTCGGAACACCCCCTGTTATCTTTAAATTCGTCCAGATGAGAATGTAGCATATGACGTTTATGAGACATCCTGCAGTCCACAATTTTGAAGCTTCTAAGCATGTTTTCAATCAATTCTCTATAGTTGTCAGCTCTATTATATCCAATAAAACCATCAACTACTGCTTTATGACTCTGTCAGGCTTGTTTTTCACGAGTATTAAGAAGCTTCGTGAAGTCGTCATTCTTCGTTATTTGTTTTATATGCGGTCCAACGAAAATGCCTCCTTTAAGTTTAGCTTCAGATAAGTGAGGGAAAAGTACCCTTAAATATTCGAAAGCCTTAGAATTTGGATCCAGAGCTTTCACGAATTGCTCCATTAAGCCTAATTTTATATGTAGCGCCGGCATCAGTATATTTTGAGGCTTTACGTTTTGATTTCCAATCTGAAATTCGACTCGATTAGGCCTGTCCCATAAGCAAAGTTGTCAAGGGTATATATATATCCACCCTGCATTCCCATCAGAAAACCAACCATTTTAAAATCACCGATTATTGGCCACAATTATTCTGTGTATTTTAATTTGCCCAGTATTATTTTCACACTTTCAACAATACAGAAGGAGATAGAGGAAGACTATGGCAATACGTTTCCGTTGTGAAGAAGAACTACTTTTAAACTGTTTGAAGAGCTATCGATAAAAAGCCGCCAGTCGGATGCTGCGAATGGTATTCCGATTTCTTCGAACAAATCAATCACGCTGTTACAGTAACAGTAACACCGGCTTCTTCAAGCAAAGAATTTCCGCTTTATTCTTGGGTAGGTTCAGGTCTCGTACTAAATCATTAAATTCAGTTGAGCTAATGAAATGTGGCCCAAAAACACGATTTTATCATGAATTCTCTACCATCAGTATTGGATTCTGTTGAACTTTGTGACGCTTGAACTTCAAAGCTATCTAATCCTGAACGCGATGCAACAGGCAAATTTTCATCATGAGTTATCGGAGAAGACGTTGAAGAAAGATCAGGATAAAAAACATTTTCAGCATTTTCACCAGATCGACGATTACCATGCAAAAATAACAGTCATGGACGTGATCACTAGGTTCCCTCCAAAGCCTTGGCACTGCAAACTTCATGTGTCGGTTTTCTCCTCGATACCAGGCCAGAAATAACGAAATTACAACGAGTGTAATTTCAATTTGCTCAACATTTTAAACAATCTTAAATTTCAGTTTTTTACCTTCAAAAGTATTTTTGCAGTTAACGCAGGCAAAGTACCCAATTTTCATCTTGATTACTGATTTTTAGGTTAAAATAGGCATCGAAAAGTTTCAAATTTGTTGACAAAGCAAATTTTTTACTTCTAACTTTAATAAATTCACCGCATATAAAACAGAATGAATGAACATCATGTTTATACTGTCTTGATGTCTCTGCTGTGATACACAAGTTAACACTCACTACTGTGCCTCTTACAAATAATTCAAGTGTTTTTTAATGTCTAGAATCAGAATTTAAACATGAGAACAGAAACCCAAAAAAAAATAATTGTCTTGCTGGTTTTGTATAGAAAGTATTGGCGAATTACGTTCTTTTCCGGTTGATTGGCATTAAACAGTCATCTCGTAGTCTTAGCACATTCATCATTGTGTTAATATACAGTGCGTCCATAAAGCAACGCATGAATTCGGTATTAGCTAAATAAACAGTAATATGAAAATATTCCGAAACAAGGTGAATAACCTTTGATTAGTTTTTCAATTTGACGTTAAAAACGATCATAAATATCCAAATACAATTCCATATTGTTAATATAATTTATAATATCGTATTTAACAAACTATTTTGTTAAAATGTTTTTAACTAAAAGTGGAAGAATTGAAATTTTAATGAGGATTGGTGTTGGCGATAGGATGTGGACTGAACAAGAGGTATGCACATTATTTCATGAAACGCACTCTACACTAGCTGATTTGACAATATCCGTAACCTGAAAATTCAAATCATGCAGGAAATGCAGTTTCATTTAAAAAAAACTGATGTAGACGCCATTACTTAAACCTTTCGAACCCATCGGGACATATACAGATTGCGAAAAATCTTAGCTCGACATACGATTTACACAAGTACGACAAGGATAATATGAACAACACTACTTGAAGGACAGAGAAGATGGGCGTGTGCGAAGAATTCTTCTCTCTCTTTCAAGTAGTGTTGTTCATATTATCCTTGTCGTACTTGTGTAAATCGTATGTCGAGCCAAGATTTTTCGCAATCTGTATATCCCATCAAATGTTAAGTACCTTAAACCGGTTTAAATGTTGGCAAAAATGCGCGATGTTGCCGCGATTAAAATGGTTTATTTGGTTCAGTTGACGTCTTGACATTTTTGGGGTTATGTTATGACAATTGTATATTTTGCTCATTTAATTTTTCGATTCTTTTACCTACGTGTTATTAAAAAACTGCATAGAACTGTGAGTATTTTTTCACAAGCAGTAATGAGTTATCAAAGTTAAAGTCACATCCCAAAAAACGTATAAATGAAACTTAATAATACTGCAATAGTTAATACATTTACACCTGATACTATTTCCAGCGAGTACCTATGAAGCAAGCAAGTAAGTTTAATATTATACATTATACCCAATCAACTGAATTTATTATATTCTGTTAAATTTATAATAATGGACATTTATTTACAGATAATCATGTCACTTTAGGAACGTTACTGCAGCAATAAATAATTATTTAATGTAGAATGATCCTGAGTAGTTTACTAAAATATGATACACATATCCACACAGAGGACTTATGGAACTTTCAAGAAAAATAAACAACTGTATAAGTTTGTTTTTATTAATGAATCCTGAATTTTCCAAAATGGTGTTGTAGGCTGCATTCATGTCAAAAGGTATGTTACAATAATGTAGGATGTAAAATTTTAATATGCAAAAAGTTTTTATTCTAGTTATTTTGTATTTCATGCTGAGAATGAAGATGGTTGTATTGATGGAGCAGAAAGTATATTTTTATATGAATCTCAGTTAAGTGATTATCATGGGGAAATGAATGAAGAACATGTTTTAAAGTGGTTTGAAAACCAATTACTATTGAATCTTTCTGCACCTTCAATAAATTATGGACAATGCTCTTCGATAATATTAGGTTAATGCGACACAATATAGAATTCGATCAACAAATGTTGAAGCTGAGCTTATTTATATTGTAGCCTAGTAAGTTTATACAAACTGTATTTGAACAGAGATATAGCAAATTATATGTTAGAATTCAGAAGACTACACAACTAGTTTAATACATTTAAATTCTCACTTCAAATTATACCTAATAGTTAATAAATGTTGTTTAACTTTTATTTTTTTTAAAAGAATAATATATTTGAAAGGAAATGAATGTGTTATTTGAATACTACCCTTTCAATAAATGTTTTTTCAGAAACAAACCCCCAACAAAATACATTGTGGATATGATAGAACAGTCACAAAGTATTACCTACCATCTTTTTAAAAATCCTATTGAGTTAATACAGGGTACTGCCAAGCAAGCCGATAGATGCATTCTAGAAGTTTCGGGTTAGAATTGGTTTGTCTGTGATCTTTAGAATTTTGAAAGATTTATATTTGACAATTATTGTTCTACCTTATTTAACTAATTTATACATTTGCAATGTTTCTTTTTAATAAAACAATTCCATAAGAATTGGGGTGGCATTATTTATTATGTTATTTTAATCATGATATACAAAATAAGTAATTCAAGCAGCATTTTCTTAAGGTAAATGTGTATATCACAAAGTTTTATAAAAACTAGAAAGAATTAATTTAATAGTTTTTATTGAATTGAAAGGTCTCATTTGATCAATCGTTTTATTAGCAAAACTTTCAGCTGCGGTAGATGTTGGCGAGCTAAAACAAAATGGTAAATATAAATATACTGATAATTATAATATGTATTGATTTCAGTGCTATAATTTAGTCAATCATTCGCATATACCTTCATTCGGAAAATAGAATGGACTTGCTCTCCTTTTGTGAGCTGTGGTGGTGCTTGCTGCACAATTTTCTTTTGCTATGATCAATGATCATATATCTCAGGATGATTTTCCTTGTCGAAAATGACCTACACGCTAAAGCTTCACATCAGAGCTTTTCTAAAAAATTTTTAAGATTTATTTCATCAAAATATAAAACAAAATTGACTACCTTAAAAAAGAGATCCAGGTTATCAAAACTTTCTTATTTATAGGATGTCTGTAAACCTCACATCAATCTTTCATATTGTAGTGACAACATTCTAGAAGCCAACATGTAGGTATATTGTAACCTAAAAATTATATTAGATAATATTTTTTTCCTTGATACTATATATGCATTTTAAATACTAGAATAGTTCCATAATTTCTAACTAATTAAGTGTGTGGTATAAACGTACAAATAAAAGTGTTAACTATTCCATACATACCTTTTTAGTGCTAGAAATAATTCCATAATTTTAAAATAAGAATTTCTTAGTTAGTGCTGTACCTACTGTTAACATACAAATAAAAGTTTTATATGTAACTGAAATAAGTCGCAGTTTGTTTGCACACAATAACCATAAATAGCTAAACCTAACCTAGAATATTTGATAAACTTAATTTACTAATTTTAGGTGTAAAAGTAAATATGCTATGTGCATTCTGGGAGATGGCGGAGGCGCTAACATGGGAATCTCCATAAGGAAATCGCAAAAAAACTAAGGTCCATTCTGCCAAAATTATCTCAAAATGTCGTGGGGGTAAATGAAGTATTTTGGGGTGTTTGTTTTGAAGACTTCTAAAGGGGTTTGAAGAATGTCACTGTCACGTTTTGAAGACTTTTGAAGGGGTTTAAAGTAGGTTGTGACGTGTTTAGAAGTAGGACGTAACGCGTTCAGAAGACATCTTCAGACCCCTTCAAAAGTCTTCAAAACACTACAAAACACCCCAAAATACTTCATTTACCCCCACCACTTTTTGAGACAATTTTGGCAGAATCGACCTTAGCATTTTTCGCGATGTCCTTATGGAGATTCCCATGTTAGCGCCTACGCCATGTCCCAGAATGCACATAGCATATTTACTGAAAATGAACCAGAGATATGCCCGTTACAAGTATGGAACCCCAGCAACAAGTCCAACAGAACGTTGAAAAAAATAAGAACAAATAAAATGTTGACAATAATGATGGGACTTTTGTACCTCGTATGGTAGTTCCGTAGAAAAAAATAGAAACTACAACTTCCTCGAGATATTACTGAAGTTGAAATATTTTTGAAACTCTTACCTAAAAGTTTAATGATGAATACTTAGTATAACTCTCTGCAAGAAGTTGCGCTTAAAAAAGTTGGCAAAAGACACGAAGAGACAAAGAAGCCCCACCGATTATCATGAAATTATGGTATCCATTGGCGTTTTACTAATAATGTCTAACAATCGCGTTTGACAAGACATTTGACGTGACATATGACGTTTGACATTTGACGTGTGACGCACTCCCCCTCCCCTCCGGCCGCCGTGCCTGCGCAGTACAAAAGTGTGTGCGCTAAACCCCATATCTGCTAAGCTTCTTTTATCAAAGATGTATTTCAACATTCCAGAGAAACCTGAAAACGCCCACAAACTTTATTACATCGAAGAAATCATAAATTGTTTGTAGGAAACTTTTCCGAAATATAAATCAGAAGCTACTTTTCAAAGTATCGACGAATCGATAGAAAAATTTAAAAGGCGGTCTTCTCTCAAACAATTTGTTCCAATGAAGCCGATAAAGCGCGGCATCAAGTTATGGCTTCGAAGTGATTCTTCAACAGGAAACGTATTCGATTTGAATGTGTATGCTGGAAAGGAAACTGAAGAGCTGGAGGGCACTTTAGGCGAAAGGGTTGTAAATAAGTTAGTCAGTTCCATTGGAAAACCTGCTGTGGCACTTTGTTTTGACAGATTTTTTCCTTCAGTCTTATTGTTAAATTCATTACCATATGCAGCTGTAGGTACCGTGATGAGCAATAGAAAGAATCTTCCAACATTTTCTGACAAGTTGCAGCGTGGTGACTCAGAATTTAGACTTAATAACAATGGAACTATAGTTTGCAGATGGCAGGATACAAAAGATCTGTTAGCTATCAGCAACTGTTTTACTGACAACGTAGTTATGGTTCAGCGCACTACAAAAGAAAAAATACTTCTCCTGAAATGCTCCAGTTTTTCAACCAAAACATGGGAGGGGTTCATCCATTCATTCATATATTTGGGTTGTGCTCATCGGCCCAGGTACTTGAACTGAATCTTTGTAACATTTCCCATGTTATCTACTTCCATTCCAGAAGCTTCGTGTCTTCTATAAAGGCCACTAGTTTGACTGGAGGGATTTTCAGTAGTTGTGATGGTTGTATTAATTTCTCTCGAAAGTGCTTCCGTCTAAGTACTTGTAAGTTCTCGCAGAAGCAGAGTATGTGAGTAGGTGTTTCATCATCAATTTCACATTTTCTGCACATAGGTTCACTAACTTTGCTCCTTTTGTTTAGATGTTTTCTCAGGGTGCAGTGTCCAGTCATCAGGTCGGTAAGTGTCTTCAAATGTCTCTTACCCAGTTTCAGTAGCCTAGTTGAGAGTTCCTTGTCTACCTTGTTCAGTAAACTCTTTGTATGAAGGTGCCCTTGTGTCAATCTCCATTTGAATTGGTGTTCCCTATCTAGCCAGTTCCCGATTTCCCCTCTTATGCAATCTTTTGTGATTCCACAAAACGGTTCCGGACCCATGAAGTCTCCTTTAGAGCCTTCTTTAGCTAACTGGTCCGCCATTTCATTACCTGCAATCCCCTCATATGCCGGCACCCATATTAGAGCCTGGCTGTCAGTGAATATTTTAATTTTTTGTCCGGTATATCCTCTTCTGATGTTTTCATCAATACAGACTATAGCGGCAATCGTCTCTGCTTGAAACACAGTCGTATATCGACCAAGGCTAAACATTCTCTTTCTAGATCCCTTTATACCAGCCCCAGTGCCATGGTTTATTTTGGAACCATCGGTGAACCAGATGATTTCTCCAGAATTACCTGGGTGCATCACCTGTTCCCTAGATGAGAGGGGTTGATTTGACGGACCAAATAGCTGGCTTATACGATTTTGATAGAAAATCTCGCAAATGGCGAAAGAAAGTTTTCTATAACGTCCTGATGATGGCAGTTGCGAATGCTCACATGTTACACCAAGACTTGCATAGAACTAAATTACCGTTTTCACCATTTCTTATCAGTGTAGCTGAGGGCCTTGTTGCCCTAGGCAGGAGCAAGGCTGGATTAAAGCGGAGGTCAGCATCATCATTAGGACGTCCGACAAAGGCTGAAAGGCCAAAATTGTTCAATGTTGGAGATCATCTACCCATTGAAGGAAATACGCGAAGAAGATGTCAAAGATGCTCCGTGCAGATCAAAAAAGAGAAGCGCACTCAAACCTTATGCCGATTGTGTAATATATCTCTTTGCAAAAATTGTTTTACTCCGCACCATTTAAAGTATTTAAAGTTAAAGTATGTATGATAAATTATTCTTTTAAAAAATAGTAAATTAAAATCTAAAATTGACCTGTTTTGGGATTTTTTTGTATTATTGTTTATTTAGCTAATAATGAATTTATGCGTTACTTTATGGGAGCACTGTATTTTATCGATTTCCGATATTTTTCCAGAAGAACATAATATCTACTATTTTCGCAAGGTTTCACAAATTTTTATTTAAAGGTATATTAATATTGTCATTTCAAAAATACACCATCACACACATCTATGAAACTTATTCATTATCTATATTGATGTGATGATGTTGGCCAATCTAAGAAAAGCGTTTGAAAGTACATATGGAGGTTGAATGGAGGTCAATTATATTCATGAATTTTGAGAAACTACATAATATGATATTATTCAAATAAATAGATCAATGATCTTACAAAAATGTCTTACTAGACTACATTTGCTATATAAAAACTAGAGGGTTGGTGCTTGGATTTCTGATGGAAATTTATTCCTTTGTCAACAAAATTATTCTGTATTAGTACGCCCTGTATAAATATATAAAATCTTTTTTTTTCTTGAACAAATTGTTTTTAATTTAGTACCATAACGAGTTATGTTGTTTAGTCTGAACCAGGCTTAATGAGTTAATACGATAGTAGTATTTCCAAGCTGCTAAATACCGGGTGTCCCATTATATTTTCAGGTATTAGAGCTTATAACTTTTAAACGAACAAAGAGAGATACATGAGGTTTTCATTAAAATACCTACAGAATGGCGTCTTTATTCAAATTGTATTTGTTTGCTTTTTTAAATGTAGCCCCTGTATTTCTTCTAATGAAAGAAATGCCACTTCTTTCAGGTATCTACCGGTATCAGGTTTTTAAAAATCGATGCATAATTGATCCATAAGGTTAAGCATAGGACTGCAAAATCAGCACTCAATTATAAACTTATAATTATAATTACTTGGTTAAGTAGTTAGGTGAGAAAAAATTTATGATTAGTTTGAACAAATGTGAAGTATTTCAATGAAAACCGCATGTATCTGTCAGTTATCAGCTCTTGAAATAACGGAAAATATAATGGGACAGCCGGTGTATATTTTTTTCTCGAGAAAGAGCTACCTTTTAAACTGAAATATAATTAAAATTCTAAGAACTCTCTCTAGGCTAGTCGCGGAATATAATGTAAATAATAGTTCATTTTACAACTGCTGACTGAGCATTTATGCAAGTTTATTTACCACATAAAACAACTTATACTTAAAATATTTATTGATTTAAAATTACGCTACCACTTACCTACTTAATAAAGCATCTTTGGTTTTATATTATTGATTTCCTTACATCCTAAATATTTTCTTTCAATCATTTTAGTTTTTTTTAGTATAACCACATATTAAGTATACTCTTATCATTTATCCCATTTAAGATGTTCTTTGGCCTTGATAAGATCGTTGACTATAATATTTCTGTAAAAAAGATAAGATTATTCACTTCAACTCTTATAAAATTATTACACGTTACAGAAAATAAATAAACCTGTTGATATACATTTGAAATGTTTACTCGAACTGTAATATCGTTGCACTCATTAATCTAAAAATTAAATCCAGAACCGGGTTTAACAAAAACTTTGAATAACACAAATATTTCAAGTTGTATTGTTTATTACGGATTGTTGTAAAGGTAAAAGGAGTTTTCCACGTGTTTTCCAGTGTGGCAGAGACATATCGACATTTAAGCAGCGGAAAACAATCTGCTATTACCGCTAGTGTGGCCGTAGCCTTAGGGATGGCCTGCAGAGTCAACCATTTTCAACTCAGAATAGGAGATGGTGTTTCCATCCGACGTTGCTTTTATTTTATAATTATATATATATTATCAAAAACCCAATTACCATAGTGTATGGTGTAGGGTATACTTTTACAATTATACTTGTTTCAACTACATCGTATTATGCTTAAGACATATATCCATTTTTTCATCGATGCTTTGGTCCAGATAGAATTTTATTCATGTACAAATTTAGCCCATTGTTTTTTATCTTTTGCCATTGTTTTTGCCTCTGTCCATGTTTTTCCTTTTTCTTGCAGTATGCCTACCATAACACCATCCCATGTTTGTTTTGATCTTCCCTTTTTCGTTCTTTTTTGTATTTTTGATTGCCATACTTTTTTAACTGGTCTTGTATCGTTCATTCTTTGTAAATGTCCCCACCAGCTTAATTGTCTCTTTTCAATAAATTTAAGTGTTGATTATATGTCAAGGTCTTCTCTTATTTTCGTATTTCTTAGTTTGTCTTTCTTTGTGACTCCTTCAACTCGCCTAAGATACTTCATCTCAACTGCTTGTATTCGACTATTTTGTCTCTTTGTTAATACCCAAGATTCACATCCGAATGTTAATATTGGCCGGTAAATTGTTTTAAATACATTTAACTTCGTTTTCTTGGAAATTTCTTTTTTATTTATAAATGTCGAATTCATCGTGTGATAAAGATTCATCGTTTTTTGTACTCTATTGGTAATTTCGACTTCCTGCGTTCCATTTTCTTCTATTTCTACTCCCAAGTATTTATATCTTCTAACTTGCTCAATTTTTATTCCATCTAATTGTATATTCAAATGTTTTTGTTGCGGTCCTATAATCACAACTTTGGTTTTGCTTTGATTAACTGTCATTCCAAATTCTTCAGATACCGTGCTCCATATTTCCATATTCTTTTGTAAATCCTTCTCTTTCCCTGCCATAATTATTAAATCATCTGCAAAAGCTGCTTCTGATATATCCACTCTTCCTAAATGTCTGTATCCAACGTGTAGTTTTGCCATTTTGATTGACAATTTTTTAATTATTTCATCAATAAAAATTGTAAATAATAATGGACTTAGTCCCCCTCCTTGCCTTAATCCTTCTTGTGTTGAAAATGATTCTGATGGTTTATTTTTGTATATTACACAATTTCTATTATTTTTGTAAATGTTTTTGATTATGTCTATTATTTTGTAGTTTACCCCCCTTCCTTCTAGTACTTTCCATAACTTCTCCCTTTGGTACTTTGTCAAAAGCTTTTTCCATATCTATAAATCCCATATATACCTCTTTTTCTTGTTGTGAGAACTTATCAATTATCTGTTTCACCGTAAATATGTGGTCTTGTAAGCTTCGCCCTCTTCTAAATCCACTTTGCGATTCTTCGAGAGTATTTTCTATCAGTGGTCTTAGCTTACTGTCTATAATATTCTCGTAGACTTTCATAGCTGTACTAAGTAGATTTATTCCTCTATAATTATTGCAGTCTTGTCTATCCCCCTTTTTATATATTGGAACTATTAAGGCTGTCTTCCAATCTTCTGGAATCTGTTCTTCACTCCAAGCAGTGTTGTATATTTTCAATAATATTTTTGTTCCTGTTTCCCCTAAATTCTTGAACATTCCTGATGTTAATTTATCAATTCCTGGAGATTTTCCATTTTTCAATTCATCTATTATTTACTGTAATTCTTTTAGTGTTACAATGTCTTTATTTTCTATTATTGCATCCTTTTTTTTGTTAATGTCCTGAACTTTGTTGTCTGCTCCTAGTAATTCCTCAAAATACTCTTTCCATCTATCAATTACTTCGTTTTCATTTCTTAGTATATCTCCTTTTTTCTTTTTTATCCAGGTTATTTCTTGTGTTTTTTCCTTTCTTAATGACTTCAATGTTTTGTAAAACAGTTTTTGATTTGATTTACTATTGCTTTCCATTTTTTCGCCAAATTCTTTCCACTGATTTCTTTTAGCTACGTACTGCTACCATCTCTTTTACATTTTTCCTCTTCTCTTTGTACATTTCATAGTTTTCCGTTGTTTTGTTATTTATATACATTTTCCACGCTTCTTTTTTTAATTTTACTTTTATTTTAATTTCGTCCGTCCACCAAGCTGTTTGTTTTTTCTTATTAGTTTTCTTGCTACAACCACATATTTCTTCTAAATTACCATTTTTCATTATATCACAATTATTTAAGAACTTTCCTGATAATGATATTTTGTATTTTTCTGCCATATCTTTGTTTTGTAGTTTGTATGATCTGACCGATTCATATTCTATTGTTTTTTCTAATTTTTGTCTATTATGGTTTGTAATTTCTACTTGTTCTCTTATTTTTGTTACAAGTAAATAATGGTCACTTCCTATTTCTGGTCCTCTTCTAACTTTGGTATCCAATACTTCCTTTCTATTTCTCTTTTCCACTAATATATAATCTATTATTGACCTTTCATTTATGCTTTCCATCACACGTGTATATTTATGTATGTCTTTATGTTGGAAAAATGTATTAGTTACAATAAAATTGTGTAATATGCAAAAATCCAGCAGCCGTTCTCCATTATTATTCCTAAATGTTTCACCATGTTTTCCTATTACTGCTCTATAAATGTCATCGTTTGTTCCCACTCTGCTATTCAAATCTCCAAGTATAATTATTTTTCCTTTTGCATTTTCTGTAGCCATAGTTAGATCTTCTCAAAACCTATCTTTACTTCCTACTGTATCGTCTTCATTTGGTCCATATACAATTATTATAGTTTTTGTGTTCATATTTTTATCTTTCATTTCCATCACCAATAATCTTTCCGACCATCCCCTCCATCCAGTAATTTGTTCTTCTAAGTTTCTATGTATTATGCATGCAACTCCTGCTGCCGCTCTTTTCTCATTTTCAATTCCACTATATATGAGTATATGGCCATTATCCATTTTCACTATCCACTGTCCTTTTTTTTGTCTCTGTTATAGCTAGTATTCTCAAGTTTGTATTTTCAAACTCTTCTTCTAATTCTTTTTCTTTTCCTAAAATACTTCTTACATTCCATGTTCCAATTCTCCACATTTCCGTTGCTGATTTTACTTTATTCATATCCAATTCCGTTGCTGTGTCTTTTTCTCTGTTACCATGAATATCTGTTTCTTTATTTAGTTTTTTGAATGTATTTTTTCCAGTATTCTCATTCTATTTGTTTCTTTATCCCATCTCCATTCTTTCCCATTTACCGTTACCTTATTGTATCCCGTTTTTACGTCTTTTCCCTTTTATAATTGCGTGAAAATTACTTATCTACCGATAGACGTACAATTTTTTTCATTCACAACGGACAATGCATAATTGTGACTATTTATCAAATGCACGGCTCGACACGAATCGTGTACTTGAAAGAAAAACAAAATATTTATTGAAATGCCAATTCTGGCGATATTTTAAAAAACTGCTTTTTATCAAACAATAGTTGCTCCTTAGAACTGTTCGTCACCAGATTTAAAATAAGTTGTACTTAGTCATAAAATTAAGATAATCTTGCAATACAAAGTAAATTATTTATTGTATTATTCAAACAACAATAAAAGTTTATTGAGCACTGTAGATACTGCCAACGTATTGTTTTATCGTAACTAAATAAAAACACAAATTAATGTTTTTTTTAAGTTGAGTCTAAACAACAGACTGTTGGCAATAGACTAGGGATGGCGATCTGAAATCGATTAATCGAAGAATCGATTCCTCGGGCCAAATATATCGATTTTTTAAATCGATATGTTGTACTGAATCGATTCAGTGGATCGATATTTCACCCTTTAAAATCGACATTCGATTTTTTCTGCTTTGGTTTTGGGAACTGTAAGCTATATTATCTATTTTCTTAACTTTTTAATGTAAAAAATACATTTAGAGAATAAATGTTTTCTTTTATATCTGATCTGATTCTTTGATATGGTAATAAAAATAATTGTTATTATCGAATTCCCTGAACTAAAAAATCCCTGATTTTACTGATAAGAGATCCCAGAGATTGTTTATTAAGGTATCTTTCTTGTTTTTCATAAAATGGATTTATATTTACATTGTAAATACCAACTTGAAAAAAATCGATTTTTCAGAAATCGATCTTTTAGACCTCATTTTTTTTATGAATCGATTCATCAGGTTACGACGATTTGAATCGATTCAAAAATCGATCTTTTTAGAAAGAATCGCATACCCTACAATAGACTGATTATGTGGCAACGGCAGCCGCAGTGACTTAGGCTTAGGTAAACACTTCAATCTGTCAATTTTTCGACGGCATACTGTTTAATTTATGTGATTTAATATATTTATAATATTAGATATTCTTTTGATTTTACGTACCTACCAAATCAATTTCTTATGGTAATCTGTTCCACATGTAAAGTACATCAAAAATATTTTTTCCTACACCCACATGTATATTTTCCATTTTCCGCACAATTTACAGAATGTAAATGTAGGCCATTCCGGTTAACCGAACGGATATGATTTCATATACATCCTAGAACGTATATGAAATCCACCAATCAGCATTTGCGTTTAGTACCCGCCAACTAATCTTTTTTCAATTTCATAGAAACGTCAAAATAACTTGTCAAAATATTTCTATAGTTTTTAAGAAAAATATTAGTAAAAATGAGTGATTCCAGTGATGAATCAATAAATAATACTCCACCAGATATTCGCTTAGCCGCAAAGGAGACGTATAACGTATAGAAACAGAATAAATTGAATATTTAAGGGTACTCCTGTCAAACGTCAGTTTTTATGTAATACATTTGACGTTATAGATAGATGATTAGTATATTCATCGGTAGTCCAGTGGTAAGTATCCCAGCCTCTCACGAGGTAGATCAGAGTTCGATTCCCCGTTGGGAAATTTTTTTTAAATTTTTTTTTAATTTCTAAATAATAATAAAATAATAATAATAGTAAAATTATTAAAAATATTTAATTTGAAGTTATATTATAGTTTAATAAAATGTTTATTTTCTAGATTTTTTCTTAAGTGGGTCGTAGAAAAAATATACTGTTCGACTCGTGTGGATTATCCATATCGCTCTCGGACGATTGAGCACTCCGCCTACGGCGTCGTGCTGAAACTTCGTCCTCGTGCGATATGGCCATCATATCCACACTAGTTGCACAAACTACTATTAAAACAATGCATTTCTTTCAATTTGTATAGGTTTTGTCATAACTTTAACTCCTTTTACATATACAGGGTGCTTCATTGAGAAAGGGGAATATTAAACGGCGAATAGAGGTCATCGAGATGATTCTAAAAATAACCCACTCACTGGGTATTACGATCTTTTTAACCGAGATACTGTCTGTTTTGTCGATTTTGCTCATTTCTTTGTACCTAACTAACGAATCATCCCGTATATTTTTTCTCAATCACAGCCCAATTGAACCACTTACTAATAACAATAAATATCCAGGTCCGGATTAAGAAAAAAAATTTAAGCGATTGTGTCTGTGAAACAACACCCTGTATATTAAAATTCGTAAAAATCTATTTTGATATTTGATTCGAGCACAAAAAACTGGTCGGACAAAAAAACTTTTACATTATTGCGCAGACAATTTTACCGGTGTGAAGTTGGCAACCAAAAGTTAGCGAACGAATTTACGGAAATACCCGAAGGACCAGTGGCGTACCGTGATAGGAAATAACCGAAAAAATTGTCAGATCTTCAAAGAAATGGTGAAAAGCCTTGTGAATAATTCAGAAAAATTGAAAATAATACAAGAAACACATTCGAAAGGGTCTAAGGGTATCAAAATGGCCAAAAAATACCCCAAAAATTAAGAAAACGCGGTGTCAAAAAATTTGACCAATACCTTGAGTTATGGCGATTAACTGTTCAATTTAAACAAAAAGTTGCCTCATCGGAAAAAACTATGTTAGAAGCAAAATTATCGTCGACATTACAGATGTCCATTAGCCGTTCGCAAAATTTTAGCCGCCGGTCAAAATCATCGTCTGACAATTCTTGAACCAACTGTACCTTTTACGGATGATACTTTTCACTTTTTAATAACTTTCCTACAGAACGTCGACTGATACCATGGTTTAGTGCCAAATTTGTGGTGGAAGTTTGAGGTGATTCTTCTAAATCGATTGCAATATTTTGTTTAACAGTTTCGTTCGTTGCAGTCCGCGGTCTTCCAGGTTTTAGCAAATTTTTTACCATCCCAGTTGGATTAAAACGTTGTAATGTTTTAGTTACTGTTGAGCGTGATATAGGATTTCTCTCCGGATGCAAATTATTAAAAATATGACACACTTCTTCATTAGTTCTAACACGATCACCATTAAAATTTCAATACGCTCTTTTTCACTTAATTGAACCATTCTAAATTGTAAAATTTATTTCCATCATTTAGAATTTGACACTTGGAGAACAAAAGACGTACTGAACAGTACTCGTTTATTTATTACTATGCATACAAACAACATCAATTAGTTTATCTAAATAGTTTTGTGCTCTAATGCAAAAACTCAAAGGAGGTTGATTAAAGTGCTATATTCCTCGTTTTTACAATTTTTTTTACACTAAACTCAGTATGTATGAATTCAAAATAACAAGCTCTTTCAAAATCTGTAAAAATATATAGGGTGCCCCATTTAAATTAAAGAAGTTGATGGCATTTCCGCTTAAACCGGAAGTATATTATTAACAAAAAAATGTACATCAGATGCATTTTGTTCCATTGCACTTACCTGCAAATTTTCATAAATATCGTTCTTTTCGTTTAAAAGATATTTACTTGGTTCCATACTTTATCCCAACCCTGTATATTATGCAAAAAGTAATAGAACTCATATATTTATTAACTTAATACAAATTTCTAAAACATATATATAGAAATATTTACTTTGTTACAAACGCATTGTTTTATCAATTGAAAACATAACAAGTTTAACCAGAAAAGAAATAAATTAATTCTAATATGTTGAATTCTTTTCAGAAATATCGTCTACCTCTACCAAATTTCTTCGTCACTAGTATCGCTATCCCATCTATGTAACCTTTTCTGCGGTATTACCGGTTTTCTCAACTCAAGCAAAAATTTTTCATTCGCCTTTTTTTCTTCTTGTAACTGTTTAGTTTTATCTTGGATTTCTTTTAATTCTGTTTCCATTTTATGGATATATTCGGTCATTTTTGTAATCCTACTTTCAGTGTAGGTAATTAGAGCTTGTAGTATTTCCTGCTTTTCAATTAAATGTATTTGATAGAATTCCTTTCCTCTTTGAAGTTCCAAGTTTAATTCGTTTAACTTATCTTCTTTTAGTTGTAATTGTATACCAACATCTTCGTTTATCGATTCCACTAAATCTGTAATAATAACCTTCAACACGTCTACTTCTGAATTCAAAAGTTCAATGATGTCCGTTCTTTTTGCTTCTATTTTTTCAGATAATGTGGTTAAAATTTCTTTCTGGTCATTCAACATAATAATTTCTTGTTTTAAATTATTGTTATTTTGTTCAAAACCGGTAACATCTTTAATTTTTTCTCATATAATTCAACTTGATGAGTAAAATATTTTATTTCTGATACTAAACCACTGTTTTCTTTAGCTAAAGATTCCTTATTCTCAGTATCTTGAAAATGTACCTTTACAGTTTCTTCAAGTTCTGTTTTTAATTGCATTTCTGTTTGGTTATAGTATTGGATCTGTTTATTATATATCTGCTCATTTTTATTTACTATACCAATGAATTCGTTTAGTGTAGTTTCTATCGAAGTTATAACTTCGTCGAAGTTCAAAAGAGTTGTATAATCAGTTTGAGCTGTTCCTATGAATTTTGTATTATATTCTTTGATTCCATTTGTGAAATTGCTTCTACTTTCTATATCAGCTAAATTTTGGTTGCAAGTTTCTTTAAGATTCCTGGCAAAATATCTCATACTTGTAAGACTGTTTTCATTTTTTGTTATATCCTGTTCTAATTCAGCTATTTCTTCTTTTTTCAATTCCATAAGTTTCTCCGTCCTTTTTATTAGATCTAAAAGTAATTTAAAGAGTTATTAATTCTTATAAGTATAGATAACCAGAATTTAAAATCAATCACATAAATTGGTAATTTATACACACCTAGATCTGTTTTTAGAGCCTCTTGAAAACCTCTCTGGGTTGATTGACTATCATCTTTTGCACTTTCCATTTTGAAATTGTATTTACAATATTTTATTTAGTGCAATAATAATGTTTAACGCTAACTAGTGGAACACAAAAATTATCCGGAATTATACTACATACTACATAAAACTTTCAAAACAACAATTAAAAAAAAGATATGTAACTGCTGGTAACTGTCAATTGTCAATCTCACAGCAGTCACACCCATAGAGAAATAGAGAAATTGTTTTATTTATTTTTAAATCTTTGAGGCTGTTTTTTATAGAAATAAGTATTGTTTTTTCATTGAAACCTAGTTTGTTTAAACTTAAGGCTAAAACTGTGATTTATTTGATTATTTGTTGTCATCGTTGTTGTTGTTTTTTATGTATTTGGTTTATTTTATTCTAACTGTTTTTTGTAGTAAGATTATTTGTTTGAGATTGTTTTTTTTGTATTTGATTTATTTCATTATTTATTTTCTATTGACTGTTTTAGTATGTTATATTAGATATTTTATTTTGTGAAAGATGTTAAATTAATATTTTCTCACTTGCAAAGGGTTTTTTTTATTCTCCTACCATAATTCCCTATAATATTATAATATAGCTAATAAAATATTTGCAGCTGAATGATTTAGCACAATAATGTTATTTTTTAGTCTTTTAAGCCTCGACTTAAAAGACTAGAAAACAAATAATATTAAAGTGCAAAATCATTTAATTGCAAATATTGTACAATATATCCTGAAAGCTTAAAAATTCAAAAAGCGCGCGTCTTAAGTGATAGTTCATACCTGTAGCCAAGGTAGGCGCTAGTGGTAACTCTGTGCCACAGAACACTACACGTTTAACACCTCTCTTATTTTTTATTTCTCTATGCTAAAAACCAAAAAAGAAGAATTTATTTAGGTTATGAACAATACAGTTGACGTATCTCAAAATTCTGTCATTTATATTTCAAATACGAATGAAGAGTATAGTATTATGTCAGATTCAACAAGAATAAACACCAGAGACACAAATGGTTTGTGTCCTTTGCTTAAACCAGTCCCTTTGTCCCGTAAACGCAAGATGTTAGACGCGTTAGATATGAAAAAATCCAACAAGATCAAAAAATGTAATCATCATTCGACACATCCATCTCTTTTAGGAACCAGTCCTGAAGCCAGTATTATCCCAACAAGTTTAAACGAACAGGATATGTCCAATAAAGAAAACTTGTAGTTCGTATTTTATACAAGATTGAATGTTTAAACTTGTTGGGATAATACTGGCTTCAGGACTGGTTCCTAAAAGTGGTGGATGTGTCGAATGATTACATTTTTTGATCTTGTTGGATTTTTCCATATTTAACGCGTCTAACGTCTTGCGTTTGCGGGACAAACGAGCTGGTTTAAACAAATGACACAAAGAATATGTGTCTCTGGTGGTTATTCTTGTTGAATCTGACATACTACTATACTCTTCATTCATATTTGAAATATAAATGCCAGAATTTTGAGATACGTCAACAGTATTAGGCAATCCAGATCACGTGACTTAATATGGCCGTCCAGGGCAAACAATATCAGCTGTCAGCTGATCAGTTTTGTATTGTCTATTCAACGATAAACAGTGTTCAAGTATTTTTTCGTCTATTTTATTAACGTGGTTCATATAATGTATACCTACGCTGTGGTTTGACTTTGTGTTTATTTGAAAACCTCCATTGGATTTTAACCACACTTGAGAGTTATTTGGTATTGTCACACAGATTTTACACCAAATAGCACATGGAAGCATTCAAAATTTTTCATGCCTACATTGCAAATAGTTTGCATTTGGCTTAGTGCTGGAAGTAGGATCTACTTTAGTCAATGGAGTTTTCGTTTTAGTATGCAAGGTAATATTTGAGTTTATCATTTTGAATGTTATATTAGCAATATCCTATAAATGAAAAAAATGGTACCTGAGAAACCCTAGAACATGTAGAGGAAGTTTCCATATATGAATAAGAATAGCAAGGTTAAGAGATAGTTCAAACTTTTATTGCAAGCGTACACTCATCCCATGCAGAAGTTTGACGAGATAGAGAAGCTCTTTTTGCAATGATGATGATGGTAGACTAATAATATTGTGTGAACAAGTAAATGATAAAATGATTCCATTTTGATTACATAGATTCAAAAACCTGTTCCCTACAACTCATGGTATTACAGTGTGTTTGAAAGTTAAATTTTTTTTATGTAAATCAAATGACTGAAAATTATTATTAAATTTATTCGTTTCTACTCAAAATCAAGGTATGTAATAATGATTTTATGTTTTTGTATTATAATTCTTTATTAAATATGTTTGGACAGATAGCAAAACTTTTCACTTAAATTACCTTTTCAGTACCTAATCTAGCTTTTTTGAATTTAGTTTTAGTTTTGTAGAACTATGTCATCAGCTGCACAAACACTCTTTAATATGACTCATAATAAAAATAAATAATAAAAGGATTATTTGATTTACATCAATTAAACTAAAACCAAATTGAAAAATATTTTACTGTGAGCTTGAAAAAATACATGCTCCTATTTAAACTAGCATTTATTTGAAGCAAACCAATCATTTTTAAAAAGTGGGGCATGATTCTTTTTTTTTTAATCCATTGTTTGATCAAAACAACTCGAGTTTTGATGCAAGAAATTATTCAGGAATTTTAAACAAATGTATTTTTTGACTGAAACAAATCACAATTAAAAAAAAACGGATAGTCTTGATTTTAAATTAAAAAATGTTTGATTCTAAATAGTAATACTTTGAAGTAAACAACTTGGGTTTGCACAAACGAAATTATTTTGAAGTTTTAAAAAAATCCATTTAAACTTGTAGTTGTTTAAAATAACGTTTTACAGAAATTAATTGTTTATATTAAAATATTAATTGTTGGAAGTAAACAACTTGAGTTTGGACTAAAGATATAATTTCCTTAAATTTATTCACTTGAATGTATACATAACCCTACAATTAGTTAGAATGATACCAAACTCTTGTTTGAAATTTTAAACAAACCGACATTTTAACTTAACACGTCTCTTTGGTTGACTCTATTCAAACTTCAGATTTGTTTATCTTAAACAAATTTTCTTTCATTCAAGAAAATCTTTTTCAGAGTGATAGGGGAAAGGTATGTATAAGCCTAGTAGGATTCTTAGAAAGACTCTGATAAATTTGAGGTATTTTCAACATGTCATACCATTGAACAATGGGAGAGTTTTCCCATACCCACGACTGTGAACAGCGCTTCTGGCGACAAATTATTTGAATCGGAAGCATGTAGTGCTTATTTTTCAAGACTCAATCTATCCATCACATTTAACTAGTTGATTTCTAAGATGCTCTGAACTCTTGTAGGAAGAACTTCATATACTTTGGAATCCAAGTTCTTCACCGAATCTACTTAGTAAATGAGACCACAAGTTTTAAACAAATTCATATTGCTGGAAAGCCCACTGGCTTAGTAGTACCATTAGAACTGGTACCGTATCCTGCACATCAACTGATTTCAATTAGTATCCTGAGGAAGAACTTTTACGAACTGTAGGGAATCCTTTGTAGTGTAGCTGAGTATAGAAAGAGAGAGCTAAGTAGAGTATTATAGAAGCTGAGTGAATCGTACCGGAAGGGTCTTGCAAACCACAGAGTCACCGTAGAACCTACTTCGGGGAAAACAGATAAGCCATTCCTAATATTTCTTATAATTGTGTTGATATTATTATTTTGATTTATTACCTGAATTTACTTACTCTTTTCACCTATCTTATATGTGTTAATTTACTGCTATACTGTTAAGAATAAGGGTTGTACTCCTTCAGAGTCACTATCGTGCGCTACTATTTTTTTTAATTATCTCCTCTTTATTGGTTTATGTATTGTTGGTTGTATAAGTACTGTTTGGAATCAATAGAAGTCCTATAGAAAAGTTTTGTGGTTTTATTGCAAGTACTAGCATCTACAAGAATCCAATAGAGTACAAAAAGAGTACAGACCTCCCCTAGGTAGCCTCATACTGGAAATTTTGAGCTAGCCTAGCAATATTTCGCTTTAAGGTTCCTCCATTATTGGGGTATCCGGTGATGAGTCTAAGCACCTCAGTGATCGAGTGTAACAACGGTAAGCAAACCTCTCACCCGAGTTCTCAACAAAACATCCGATAAATATCATGTTGTTTAGTGCATGAAAGTACACAGTTCCGTACCATGGGTACGCTCTCAATTATAAATTTTAGTTGAAAAATAAATTTAGTTTTTGTTAAACTTTTTTCCATGTGTGTATTGTGAAAATTCCCGTTTTAAGAATAATAATTTCACAGTATTTTTTAGGGTAACTTTTGATATTTGCTTGGTTTTAAAAATAATTCTTAAAGCTTCCGCAGAACAGAGGCAAAGTGGTTTTGAAATCTAAATTTGTATTTACATTAGTTATCTCGAAATCCGGGAGCCACCACCCGGACTCGAGAGTCCGTAGAGGATTTCAATACATTTACATAGTATGTCGACTTTTATTACTTTTCTTTTGGGATATTTGGAATCCCATTTATTTTTATTAGCACTTTCCGACTCGCGTCGACCGACTCAAGCAATGTCTAATTGATTCGGTTTCCGTTTTTTTTCCAGTCTACGTGGATTTGGAAATGTTATTGTTTCAAAATGTAATTGAAATGAAACCGTAAATTGAAAAAAAAAATACAGAAACACGCTTTTATAGTAATTTGAACTGGAAAGTGAAAAACAATATTTAGGTATAAAGCGTTTGTTCAATATCGATAAAAAACTGATGCGTTGATATAAAAAATGTAAAGTATACTTTTCAACTATTTGACAGCAGAATCCGATTGCGTACGTCAAGTAGATGCACGTTTTTTTTTAATTTGAAACCAATTGTCCTTAAACCTTCTTTATCTTTTGTAATTTTCGACGTTAAAATTTATTCTACAAAACTCCCTAGGAAATAGGGCTCTATTTTTATTTTCGGTACTGTTTATTTTGGCGGATACTGTATATTGTCGTTTTTACCATTGAATAAATAGACCAAAGTGTAGGTGCCTCTTCCATTACCAAATTTGATTAAATGAGCGAGCGAAAAAGATTCGTTTTTTCGCTCGCAGTGCGTAAAGTAACAATCCTCGGCATTTGTCGACTTTACGATTTCATTTGAATATATAGTAATTAGTCATTTTACGCGCGACCGTAGAAAAATGAATTTTTTCCCACCACTTTAAAATATGCAGTTTAAAGAATGCACTTTTCGATGCACAAATGCATTATCAAATCGTTGCAAAAAATGAGCACAAAGTTTTTAACTGAGCTAACGAAGAGAATGCAAAAAACCGCATCTCAATCCTGGTTTTTTTGCCAAATTTCCTCGCCTATTTAATAAAAAAGTAAAACACTTATTTTAAAACAAAAAAATCAGAATTAATTTATCATTATTTACATAATTTTCATTTTATTTAAACCAGAATTAGCAAACAAAAATATAAGTAACCTACATACCTTTCCAAGAAACTGGTACTGCATCTTTTCTTAGTAGTTTTCTTTTGCCACTGAGGTAAACATCATTTTTTGAAAAATGATTTTCCCATATACGGATATTTTTTAGCAATGTCTCCTCCATCATAAAAAGATCCATATTTCCACAGTTCTGTATCCACTCAAAAAGTATATATTTGATTTAAACACTGGGAATTTAAAAAAAAACTGATTATATTATCCTTATTTTTCTTTTTGTTACAACGTATCCCCTATAACAACAGGTATTTTGTTTTTTCATATCCATAATTTAATAGATAATAAATAAGAATAATAATAAAGCGCAACGAAACTAAAGAATGCAAACACTGCTGATACCAGAGACAACCAACCTGATACCTACCAATCAACTGCCGACTAAAAGTGCAAAACCGAGCGTATATCAGCGAAGTGATCTGTCAAAACGTACCGGGTCTACTGGTCAGAGCTCGCCTGACAAAATTCTCGGGCTCAACGATAGTATCGCCATGCCGTTCTCGGGCACTTTTCGCGCTACATTTTGGCCCATAAGGTTGCGTATCTGCCCAAACTTATCAATCAACGGTGTACTGTACAGAGTGTGCTATTGAAAATCAACCTAACCTAACCTAACGCATCCTTTATCTATCTGGTTTTGCCCATCACTACTGGGTTAGCCTTATCATTTTTTTCAACAGACTCCAAGGTGGTCCCATTTCAATTTTATGGGTACTGGAATTCGCAGTTACAAATCATTCAAAAAAAAACTTGACCGACTCCATTTAAAAAACACATTACCTAAAAAGCAATAAATAAAAGTTTTATACAATTTAAAACTTATCTGTTGTTTTGCTTATTGTTTCTTATGTAATTATCAATTAATTTATCATTTTTGAAGTGGGTGCCTTCACGTTGCGTCGCACAATTAGTTGGCACTCGGCAATTTTAAATGTAAACTCGTTAGTAGCAAGGTATCGACTTCAAAATTATAAAACAATTAATGATTAGGGGAAGATCTCGTACCTTGGGCAGGTTTTCTTTATATGAACGACATTTTCAAAATATTGGCTTTTTGGTATTATTTTTTATATCAAATCATACCTTATATACAGGGTGTCCCACGAGGTTTTGGACAGTATATATCTCGAAAACTATTTGAACTACAATATTGAAATTTGGCAGTTATAAACCGTAGGTAGTATTACACATTTTAAACAATCAGCTACTTTGCTACAATGTCACGTTTCGGGTCAAGTGGTATCATTTTCAGAAATGTTAATGAGACAACCTGTATATTGTTCCACTACTCTAAAGGTCTCTCTTATACTAATTCGGCGATACCTATTTTTTTGTGTTAGGTACTTAGAAACGACAAACTAATTTTTATAAAGTTTTGAATTTGAAAAACAAAGAGCTGAGAAACAAAAAACATATTATAGTAACAGCTATTCTAGTTTTCAAAAGCTGTCAGTGTCAGTGAACAATCGTTCACTGTATTATTGTTGTTAAAAGTTTTGTGACTTGAAACTTATCATGCCTTTACATTTCACTTATGACGAGTATGTCGATATGCTGATCATCTATGGAGAATGTGGAAAAAATACAAGACGTGCTAGAGATTTATATAGAAATCGTTTCCCCGACCGAACAACTCCTGGTAAAAATACTTTTACTTATGTAGAACAAAAGTTAAGACATGGTTCTTTTCCAACCGGAAAACATCAAAATTCTCGACGTAAGCCTATTGTAACGGAAGATAATATTATTAATATTCTTGCTTATATCCAAGTCAATCCCCAAATTTCAACTCGATGTCTGCAACAAGAATTAGGAATAAGTAAATCTACTATTCAGAGACTGTTAAAGCAATACAAATATCATCCTTTCAAAATACATTTAACGCAAGGTCTACCTCCTGCAGATCCAAAAAGAAGACTCGATTTCATTGCTGAAATGTCAATTAAAATCGTAGAGGAACCATTTTTCTTAAATAAAATATTGTGGGGCGACGAAAGCCGTTTTCACAACGGTATAGTAAATAGACATAATTGTCACTACTGGTCGGCTGAAAATCCCAAGTGGACGCGAGAAACGCATTTCCAAACTATTTGGGGGATAAATGTGTGGTGCGGTTTGTTTAATGGCCGCTTGATTGGGCCGTATTTTTATGAAGTGACTTTGACAGGCGAAAGGTATTTAGATTTTCTCCAGAATATTCTTCCCCATTTGCTTGAGGACATTCTACTAAATGAGAGAGCGACTGTGTAGTGGCAACAGGATGGTGCAACTCCTCATTTTGCTCAGCGAGTAACGTCACATCTGAATGTGTATTTCCAAGACAGATGGATTGGGAGAAATGGTACAATACATTGGCCCGCTCGTTCACCAGATATAACCCTGTTAGATTTTTTTCTTTGGGGATATTTAAAAGGATTAGTTTATGTTACAGCTCCTGATGATGTAGATGATTTAAAAAACAGAATCACAGAATCAGAGCAGCTTGCCAATCTGTTACACCAGAAAGTATTGAAGCAGCATGCACAAGAAATTTACTCAAAAGATTTGAATGTTGCATTAATGAAGGTGGACATCAATTTGAGCATCAACTGTAGTAAAAGTGTTATTGTATTCCAATTCTTTTTGTTTTTCAAATAAAAAACTTTATAAAAATTAGTTTGTCGCTTCTAAGTAGGTACCTAACACAAAAAAATAAGTATCGCCGAATTAGTATAAGAGAGACCTTTAGAGTAGTGGTACAATATACAGGTTGTCTCATTAACATTTCTGAAAATGATACCACTTGACCCGAAACGTGACATTGTAGCAAAGTAGCTGATTGCTTAAAATGTTTAATACTACCTACGATTTATAACTGCCAAATTTCAATATTGTAGTTCAAATAGTTTTCGAGATATATACTGTCCAAAACCTCGTGGGACACCCTGTATAACAAATTATAAATGTACCTTAAAATTTTTTTTTGTGACGCTTAAAATTTTATTTTTTTAAAATTGGCCCAAGGTACGACTCTAGTTTGTACCATGGGCCAGCCAAAACGTACCTTGGGCCATTGGTGGAAAAAAATTAACGAGAAATGTCTTTTTAAACAAAAATATAAAAAAGAAAACAAAACGTATTATGAAAATATAAAATAAAAAAAATAATTCATAATATAAGAATATAAAATAAAAATAAACTCATTCATTACTAATTTTTAGTGATGAGAAATCGACTCCGAAGCTGAGTCACCAACTCAAAGCCGGCCCTGTCTCTCGATTATAAATTTTGGTGAATGAGCTTTCGAGAACATTCTCGAGAAGACGCTTTGTTTGTGCATAGGACGAGCGCGGAAGGTACTGGAATTTTCGAGAGTTGAGAAGGACTAAATATGCGCGGGCTTTTGAGTGAGTTGACATTATAGTGAAACGGGCAGTAAAGAGTTAGTTCACTCAAGTTTTTAGTAATCGGACAGTGAATGAAATAGTGAGGATAAATAGTGTAATACTCAAGTGGTAAAAATAAATTAGAACTATTATACTAGTGTAAATAAATGAGTAGTCATTAAGTAAAGTGTGTATATAAATTAAGTTTAATACAGTGTGTGTTTCTTTAAATAAATAACAAAAACATTACAATATTTTGTTGCCTCGCTGAACCGCTCATCATATTCGGATCAGGCAACACCATGACGATGTCGTCTTTAATAGTGTCATATGTATCATCTTTATCACTTATGAATTTAAATGAGTCTTTATATCTTTTCAGATACTTCACTTTAATTTCATTACCATATATTTCAACAATTTCAGCAACATAATAATGAATCTTCTTTTTTCCAGGAACTGAAGTTATACAGAATTTCTGTTCTGCAATTTTTTCGTTCAGTAGGTCGGGAGAATCGTCTTTTAGCAGTGAAAAATCTGAACCCGTTTCTGAAGCAGACGAGTAGTCCGATTCACTCAGCTCTGAGTTGGATGATTCCAGGAAAAATTTTTTCTTTGCTGCTTCTCGTTTGGCTTTTAATGTAGCTTTTCCTTTCAATTTTTTTTGTCGTTCAAGGTAAGCTCTTTCAATCTCGTCTTTTTCCGGTGTGTCCGTAAGAACACGACATGAACCTTTTTTTTCTATTTTGTCTTCCTTTGCGAGGAGCAGCTTTTGGCAGTGGACGAATTTCAATGGGAGATCGATAAAAACTTGAGGTTGAGGGCTGTTGAGATATTTGTTGGGAAAGCGAGTTGTCTATTGCGTCAGTTGCAGTGGCGGATTAACGTATATAATTAACATTATAAATTATAATTGGTGTAGCTGGATGGGATAACATCCATTCTTCTGCAGCAGAATTATAATAACACTTGTAAGGCCCAAATATACTGCCCGACCTAGAGGCTGAAGTTTGTGACTCGTATGTAAGCATCACTATCCCGTTTTCTTTGGCCAAAAGTAACAGCTTCATATGACACATGAGTTTCATGATTGTTGAGAGTCAGTAACTTTTTTTCATTAAGGGATGGCTTGACATGTTTAATGAAATGTTTCATCCATTCTAAGAAAATTTCGGTGGTTATCCAGCCGCTTGGAAACGCTGTCCCTTTTGCACCGCTGGGGCACCATGCATCATAATAGACTCTCTTTAAATGAACACGGGGAAAAATTAATATGAGTTAGTATTTTTGCAGGAAATCATTGTGACATTAACGCCTCTCTTTCACCTGATGTTGCGCTCCCAATTTGTCTTTCTCCCCTGACGGCTATTACTTTTCCTGGAACATGAACAGTGCTGTTACCAGTTTCATCCATATTGTAGATGCTTGCAGCCTCGAATTTGTTTTTTCTTATTGTAGACTTTAGCTTTGAAAAAATAAGTTTACGTTGTGTTTATTAAAGCTGGGAGCCCCAAGCTCGTTGCTTCGGGTTTTCTTAAACTTAGCGATCAGGGTGCCTGCGCATAAAAAATCTAAACCAATTTTTTCCAGTCTTTTGTTTTTCGTGCCATGACTGCATGTGGCACTATCCTCTTGTTTGATTTAGCAAATTGATAAGCCAGTGCTCTCAGTTGGTTTCTCTCTAAACCGTGGTGCATTTTAGAGGAAATCTTAAGATACTCAGCAGCTAAGTCGTTTTCTTCATTAGGTGTGAAGACCGTTTTCACTGCACATTCTAAATATGACTTATAACTGCCTTATAACTTTAAATAACGCTGGCCGGGCCGGGCCAAGGTACAATCCACAAGGAGGCCCAAGGTACGAATATCAACACCTCAAAATAATTCACCTAGCCTAAGCAAAAAACAACACTTTTAAACTGTAGAATCGGGCTAGGAGTTTTGTCAATATATATATATATATATATTGTTACGCGAGCTACTGCAATAATATTCTCACTTAGTGCCCCCAGTGAAATCCCCGTATGAGACGACTATGGCTCCTCCGCTCAATTTTCGAGAAGCATCCAGATTACGAAACATCGAGAATATCCAGTGAACCCGCCAGAACGCCGAAAGATTTCTGGAATTACGGCGCGTGAGTATAAATAGGCCACAAGCATCGCCGCAGGCAATTAGTCAATCAGTCAGTGTTGATACCGAAGGAAAGTAATCGCGCATCGATAAAGTGTTTATTAAGTGACTCTCATATAAATTATAATTAGTGTGTTTAGTGTATTACATAAATTATTAAATAAGGACTGAATTACATATAAATCTGTAAATATAAATTAATTGTAAATATAAATTAGAATAAACGTTACATTGGTGTCAGGTGTGGGGTTAAAAAAAATAAATAAATATACAGGAAGATGGCGAAGAAACTTTGTGAATTAAAAGTTTCAGAGCTTCGAAGAGAGTTGGAGGATTACGAACTGGACACAAGTGGGGTCAAGTCAGTGTTAGTGGAACGACTAAAAATAGCTATGATTAACAATGGATTGGACCCGGAAACGTTTGAATTCACCGACGAAGCGTCCGCCTCTATAACCTCTTCCATAAAAAACGAATTGTCTTCGATAGAAAACAAAATTTCGGCCATGGAAAGTAAACTCTCGGCGGACATGGAAAACAAATTGTCGGACGTGGAAAATAAAATTTCATCCATGGAAAATAAAATTTCGACGGATATAAAAAACGAAATTTTAGCCATGGAAAGTAAACTCTCGGCGGACATGGAAAACAAATTGTCGGACGTGGAAAATAAAATTTCATCCATGGAAAGTAAACTTTCGGCGGACATGGAAAACAAAATGTCGGACATGGAAAACAAAATGTCGGACATGGAGAATAAAATTTCGACGGACATGAAGACTGATATTTCTGCCGTGGAAGAAAAGATTAAAAGTATGGAGCAAGAAATGAAACAAAAAATCAAAGAAATCGAAAGGAAGACTAGTAATAAACCGGATTTTACAACTAGGCAAGCCCCGAATAACGACGAACTGGCAGAGAAAGTAGAGTTGAAACCGAAAATGGAAAACGATATTAACAGCCGAGTGAAACTGCCAACATTCGATGGTAAAACGTCATGGCCGAACTATCTTAAGCAATTCGAGGCGGCATCAAAGGCAAACAACTGGAGTGAGAAGGAAAAAGCGTTAAATTTAACTCTTGCCCTTAGAGGAGACGCTATGGATATCCTCCAGACCATTCCAGTGGAAGAGGCCGAAGATTTTGAACAACTCAAAAAGCGATTGAATATGAGATATGGCCTGGAACACCTGGAGCATCTGTACCAGTCGCAGCTGAAAAACCGCAAACAAAAACGCGACGAAACTCTGCAAGAATTCGAAGCAGACATTGCGAGGTTGGTGCGGTTTGCCTATCCATCGGCACCGGAGAATGTCATGGAATGTTTAGGGGTACAGACATTCATCGACGGAGTTCGTGACCATGAAATGCAGAGAACTCTACGCTTGGCTCGGCATAAGACACTGGTCGACGTACTCTCTGCAGCCTTGGAGTACGAAGCAGCTACACAGACTTCCGGAGTATACGGCAAGGTGAGGGCTGTAGCAGACGAAGAAGTTGAGAACTGTCGACCTACTTGGCAGGAGATTTCAAGGTACTCGCCAACGATGAAATCGTATTGGGCCCAGTGGGACTCGCTGGTTTTAGAAAACGGTTTGCTACAGCGAGTAATCGAGAACGATGAGGGTTCCGAAAGTAGAAGACAGTTGGTGATTCCAAGAACAAGGATAGCAGCAGTACTACGGAAATTACACGACAGTCCGTCAGGAGGACATCTAGGTGTGAAGAAGACCCTCCAGAAAGTGCGAGAATGGTTTTATTGGATGCACAGTTCCGAAGATGTGAAGGACTGGTGTAAGAAGTGCACTACCTGTGCTACGACCAATGGACCGCACGGGAGAAGAAAGGCTCCTATGAAGCAGTACAATGTCGGAAGCCCGTTTGAACGCATTGCCCTGGACATTGCCGGACCGTTTCCACCGACAGCAAATGGCAGCAGGTACATTTTGGTGGTGATGGACTACTTCACAAAATGGGTAGAAGCGTATGCCATTCCAAACCAAGAAGCCGCAACGGTTGCCGACGTGCTTGTGAATGAGTTCATTTGCCGATATGGAGTGCCCCTGGAAATACACAGCGACCAGGGCAGAAACTTCGAAAGCCAGCTGTTCCAGGAAGTTTGTGAAAAGCTCGGCATGAAGAAAACGAGAACTACGGCTTTGCACCCACAGTCGGACGGGATGGTAGAGCGAATGAACATAACTCTTGGCAAATACCTGTCTAAAGTGGTATCTAACCATCAGCGAGATTGGGACCAATATCTCTCGCTATTCGCGATGGCCTACAGATCCGCCATCAATGAGTCCACCGGCCAAACACCAGCAAGAGTTCTGTTCGGACGCGAAATGAGATTACCCTGCGACCTCGAATTTGGATGCCGACCCGGAGAAGACATAGTTGGTGAAGATTACGTGACCCAGCTGAGAAAAAGAATGGACGACGTACACGAGCTGGTTCGATCGAATCTTCAGATCGCTAGCGATAGGATGAAGAAAAGGTACGATACGCAAGCTACGGAAGGAGGTTTCCACGAAGGAGACAAAGTCTGGCTGCATAACCCAAGAAGACAAAAGGGTTTTTCTCCAAAGTTGCAGAGAGCTTGGGACGGTCCGTACCTCGTAAAGAAAAGAATCAACGATGTCATCTATCGTATCAGCAAGATCCCAAATGGAAAGCCAAAGGTGGTACACCGTAACCGATTAGCGCCATTCGAGGGTGACCACGATGAGGAAGTAAACCAGCTTCAGGAAGTAGCCGATCCTGCTTTTGTAGAGTTCATGGGTGCTTATGGTGGTACCGGAAAAGCAAAATTCGGCGTCACCACTGAGAGACGACAAGACCTGCTTACCGTTCCGGAGGAATACTCACTGGCAATAAACATCCCTGCCAGCGTAACCGATGCGCGCGGACTGGCATCTCTGTTTATAAAGAAGAGTGGCGCACGACCTTTGGTAAACCAGTTACCAGTACCAGGTAAAGCTCTGAAGCTGCAAAATGGCTCCCGCTACAATTTCCACCTAGTGACGAGGAACACCTTCGACGAAAGACCAACGTACGAGGATGTCTGGGAAGCATTACGAAGCCTGAGGGGGCATGTGCTTGAATTGAACGTGCATAGGCTAGCCATGCCCAAGATTGAATGTAGGCATTTAGATTGGCGAATAATCCGTAACATGGTAGAAGTAATCTTCCGAGACACCGAAGTGCAGGTACTGGTTTGCGGCCATGCTCGGGAGACACAGCCAACAGAGAAGACGGTCGCATGTTACTTCCATACAAATAGAAAATGCAACAAGGGGACCAGTTGCCGATACAGACATCTCGTTCCAGTTTCCTAGCTAGTTCCAGGAGGAACTGTCTCTTAAGGAGGGGGCAATGTTACGCGAGCTACTGCAATAATATTCTCACTTAGTGCCCCCAGTGAAATCCCCGTATGAGACGACTATGGCTCCTCCGCCCAATTTTCGAGAAGCATCCAGAATACGAAACATCGAGAATATCCAGTGCACCCGCCAGATCGTCGAAAGATTTCTAGAATTACGGCGCGTGAGTATAAATAGGCCACGAGCATCGCTGCAGGCAATTAGTCAATCAGTCAGTGTTGATACCGAAGGAAAGTAATCGCGCCTCGATAAAGTGTTTATTAAGTGACTCTCATATAAATTATAATTAGTGTGTTTAGTGTATTACATAAATTATTAAATAAGGACTGAATTACATATGAATCTGTAAATATAAATTAATTGTAAATATAAATTAGAATAAACGTTACAATATGCTCAAATTTTAATCAAATTGCAAATGACTGCGACCTTCACTTCAATTCATTAATGCAGATTGTTGATAAATCTAATCAAAATTTTTATTTTTATTTACAGTTAGGGTAGGTTTTTAATTAATGGTTAAATAAAAGAATTACATTATTTCTATTATTTTTGTTTTAATCTTATATCATTGTTGCTACTTTCTAATAATATTCTTCTGTAAGTGGATTTTCTGTTGGACAATAAATTATTATTATTATTATTTAAGACGTTTTAGTTATCATATTATTTATTAATGTTAAATGTCAAAGTGACATTATCATGTATGTACGGTATCCGCCAAAATAAACAGTACCGAAACAGAGAGTGCTGTGGAGTTGTTTATGTAATATGGATTTGTCATATTTGACTTAATTGTCATTGGTTGATATATTAATAGTACGCTGCAGTTAAATTTGATTTAAAAATGGTTCTAACAACGGAAGAAAAAGTGTTTTTGGTAGAGCATTATTTTCGTTCATACGGAAAATAGAATAATTTCTCGGGGAACAGACTTCGAATATCCTTCTCATTCACCTGATCTGACGCCACCTGACGCATACATTTGGGGCATAATGAAGGACAAAATATTTCACTCGGAAAATCCGCCGGCGAATATTGCCGAACTACGGGAAAGAATACAAAATATTTTTCGGCAGTTACATCAACCACTTTTTATAAATATTGTTACGCGAGCTACTGCAATAATATTCTCACTTAGTGCCCCCAGTGAAATCCCCGTATGAGACGACTATGGCTCCTCCGCCCAATTTTCGAGAAGCATCCAGAATACGAAACATCGAGAATATCCAATGCGCCCGCGAGAACGCCGAGATACTTCGAGAATTACGGCGTGCGAGTATAAATAGGCCACCAGCTTCGCTGCAGGCAATTAGTCAATCAGTCAGTGTTGATACCGAAAGAAAGTAATCGCGCTTCGATAAAGTGTTTATTAAGTGACTCTCATATAAATTATAATTAGTGTGTTTAGTGTATTACATAAATTATTAAATAAGGACTGAATTACATATAAATCTGTAAATATACATTAGAATAAACGTTACATTGGTGTCAGGTGTGGGGTTAAAATAAATAAATATACAGGAAGATGGCGAAGAAACTTTGTGAATTAAAAGTTTCAGAGCTTCGAAGAGAGTTGGAGGATTACGAATTGGACACAAGTGGGGTCAAGTCAGTGTTAGTGGAACGACTAAAAGAAGCTATGATTAACAATGGATTGGACCCGGAAACGTTTGAATTCACCGACGAAGCGTCCGCCTCTATAACCTCTTCCATAAAAAAACTTTCGGCGGACATGGAAAACAAAATGTCGGACATGGAAAATAAAATTTCGACGGATATAAAAAACGAAATTTCAGCCATGGAAAGTAAACTCTCGGCGGACATGGAAAACAAATTGTCGGACGTGGAAAATAAAATTTCATCCATGGAAAGTAAACTTTCGGCGGACATGGAAAACAAATTGTCGGACGTGGAAAATAAAATTTCATCCTTGGAAAGTAAACTTTCGGCGGACATGGAAAACAAAATGTCGGACATGGAGAATAAAATTTCGACGGACATGAAAAATGAAATGACATCCATGAAGACTGATATTTCTGCCGCGGAAGAAAAGATTAAAAGTATGGAGCAAGAAATGAAACAAAAAATCAAAGAAATCGAAAGGAAGAATAGTAATAAACCGGATATTACAACTAGGCAAGCCCCGAATAACGACGAACTGGCAGAGAAAGTAGAGTTGAAACCGAAAATGGAAAACGATATTAACAGCCGAGTGAAACTGCCAACATTCGATGGTAAAACGTCATGGCCGAACTATCTTAAGCAATTCGAGGCGGCATCAAAGGCAAACAACTGGAGTGAGAAGGAAAAAGCGTTAAATTTAACTCTTGCCCTTAGAGGAGACGCTATGGATATCCTCCAGACCATTCCAGTGGAAGAGGCCGAAGATTTTGAACAACTCAAAAAGCGATTGAATATGAGATATGGCCTGGAACACCTGGAGCATCTGTACCAGTCGCAGCTGAAAAACCGCAAACAAAAACGCGACGAAACTCTGCAAGAATTCGAAGCAGACATTGCGAGGTTGGTGCGGTTTGCCTATCCATCGGCACCGGAGAATGTCATGGAATGCTTAGGGGTACAGACATTCATCGACGGAGTTCGTGACCATGAAATGCAGAGAACTCTACGCTTGGCTCGGCATAAGACACTGGTCGACGTACTCTCTGCAGCCTTGGAGTACGAAGCAGCTACACAGGCTTCCGGAGTATACGGCAAGGTGAGGGTTGTAGCGGACGAAGAAGTTGAGAACAAGCTTGACCAGATTGTCAACATGATGAAAAGCATCTCAAATGGAAAACTGAAAGCTATGAGATGCTGGAATTGTGGGGAAATGGGACATGTACGCAGTTCGTGCAAGCGACCGAGAACTGCTAGAAACAAAGATGCCCAGCAGGAAAACTAGGAAGGGTCGACCTCCAGAGGGCAGCTTCGACCCGAAGACCTTCCAAAGACCCTCTCATCCTAATAGCCTCTCTGAAATGTCGCGATGATAGTGTATACGTGGATGGTGAAGTTAATGGAAGGAAGTATACACTATTGGTGGACACTGGAGCAACGAGGACTATTATTCGCCCCGAGACTGTCAACACCCGGAAAAGACTTTTACCGACGAGACTGCGACTCAGGACTGCCACAGGTGAAAGCGCCAATGTCCATGGAGAACTACCGGTGCAATTGGGAATTGGCGCAGAGAAGTTCACCCACACTGTCGTTGTCGCTGATATCGAAGAGGACATAATACTCGGAATGGACGTTATGAACCTACATGGCTTCCAGCTAGATTTCAAGAACCGAGTGATTAGAGTAGGTTCTGAGGAGGTATTCCTTCACCCACACGAGGATAAGACTGTTCAGGTAGCCGTACAGGAGGATACAGTTGTACCCGCAAGGAGTGAATTTTTCACTGTGGCAAGGCTACAAGGAACCGTCGAAGAAGGAACACCGGTCATGATGGAACCATGGAATCACGATGAAGAGGTTGGTCGAGGAATCTTGGTTGGAAAAGGGTTAGTCATGGCTGCCGAAGAAATACCTGTACGCATTATAAATGTAAATGACCATCCAATAACTATGAAGAAGGATACCAAAATTGGAACTTGCATACCAGTGGCGTCAATAATTCATCAAACATCAACCTCCAATGATGCCAACAATAAATTTGAACAAATGATAGCAGTGGCTGGACAATCCCTTAGCCTGCAAGAGAAGAAAAAGATCAGAGAACTCTTGCTACAATACCGATCTCTTTTTGTACCAAAAGGAGGAAAGTCAGGAAGAACATCTGTTGTCAAACACAAAATTGACACCGGCGACGCTAAACCGATAAGACAATCGGCTCGACGGCTACCACAGGCCAAAAGAGAGGAAGCGGAGGGAATTGTTCGCGAGATAGAAAAGGACAAGGTAATAGAACCTTCTACCAGCCCTTGGGTCTCTCCGGTAGTTCTGGTAAAGAAGAAGGATGGAACCACGAGGTTTTGCGTGGACTACCGGCAGTTGAACAATGTTACAAAGAAAGATAGCTATCCTCTGCCGAGAATCGACGACACTCTGGATACGCTGGCCGGTAGCAAATTGTTTTCTACCTTGGACCTGAAGTCTGGATATTGGCAGGTAGAAATGGATCCAGCCGATAAAGAAAAGACAGCGTTTACCACCGGATCTGGACTATGGCATTTCACCGTTATGCCATTTGGGCTGTGCAATGCCCCCGCAACGTTCGAAAGACTGATGGAAAACGTATTGCGAGGGTTGTCCTGGAAGACATGCTTAGTGTACCTTGATGACATCATAGTCTTGGGAAGGACATTCGACGAACATCAAAAGAATTTGGAAGGTGTCTTCAAAAGGTTGCAAGCTGCCCAACTGATGCTCAACCCCAAGAAATGTCAACTATTTCAAAACAAAGTCAATTACCTAGGCCATGTAGTCAGCAAGGATGGTGTAGCTGTAGACGAAGAAAAAGCTGCTGCCGTACGAAAGTGGCCAAGACCCACCGACAAGCACCAAGTTAGAAGCTTCCTTGGACTCTGTACATACTACAGGCGATTTATAAAGAAGTTTGCAGATATCGCTAAGCCCTTGACACGACTTACAGAGGAAGCAAGGGAGTTTCGCTGGGACGAAGATTGCCAAACTTCGTTCGAAACCTTGAAGAAGCACTTGACTACTGCACCTATACTCGGCTATCCACTACCAGAGGGAGAATTCATATTAGATACTGATGCTAGCAATGTTGGAATTGGAGGAGTGCTATCACAGGTTCAAGGAGGACAAGAGAAAGTTCTGGGATATTTTAGTAAAGTCCTTTCCAAACCAGAACAAAACTACTGCGTCACAAGAAGAGAGCTCCTAGCAGTAGTGAAGTCCGTGGAGCACTTCTATCAGTATCTGTATGGGAAGAAATTTGTGATCAGAACCGATCATGCAGCACTTAAGTGGCTTATGCAATTCAAGAACCCTGAAGGTCAAATCGCTAGATGGATCGAGCGGCTCCAAGAATATAATTTCACTATTGAGCATAGAGCCGGAATAAGCCACAGAAATGCCGACTCCCTCTCTAGAAGACCATGCCCTGCAGAGTGCTCTCACTGTAGCAAAACAGAAGCTAAGGAAGCTGCGATTCGAAGAACCACGGTGACCACCGACGAATGGACACCAGAAAAGTTGGAAGAGGAACAAGAAAACGATCCCGACTTGAAGAAAATCCGACATTGGAAAAAGGAGAACTGTCGACCTACTTGGCAGGAGATTTCAAGGTACTCGCCAACGATGAAATCGTATTGGGCCCAGTGGGACTCGCTGGTTTTGGAAAACGGTTTGCTACAGCGAGTAATCGAGAACGATGAGGGTTCCGAAAGTAGAAGACAGTTGGTGATTCCAAGAACAAGGATAGCAGCAGTACTGCGGAAATTACACGACAGTCCGTCAGGAGGACATCTAGGTGTGAAGAAGACCCTCCAGAAAGTGCGAGAACGGTTTTATTGGATGCACAGTTCCGAAGATGTGAAGGACTGGTGTAAGAAGTGCACTACCTGTGCTACGACCAATGGACCGCACGGGAGAAGAAAGGCCCCTATGAAGCAGTACAATGTCGGAAGCCCTTTTGAACGCATTGCCCTGGACATTGCCGGACCGTTTCCACCGACAGCAAATGGCAGCAGGTACATTTTGGTGGTGATGGACTACTTCACAAAATGGGTAGAAGCGTTTGCCATTCCAAACCAAGAAGCCGCAACGGTTGCCGATGTGCTTGTGAATGAGTTCATTTGCCGATATGGAGTGCCCCTGGAAATACACAGCGACCAGGGCAGAAACTTCGAAAGCCAGCTGTTCCAGGAAGTTTGTGAAAAGCTCGGCATGAAGAAAACGAGAACTACGGCTTTGCACCCACAGTCGGACGGGATGGTAGAGCGAATGAACAGAACTCTTGGCAAATACCTGTCTAAAGTAGTATCTAACCATCAGCGAGATTGGGACCAATATCTCTCGCTATTCGCGATGGCCTACAGATCCGCCATCAATGAGTCCACCGGCCAAACACCAGCAAGAGTCCTGTTCGGACGCGAAATGAGATTACCCTGCGACCTTGAATTTGGATGCCGACCCGGAGAAGACATAGCTGGTGAAGATTACGTAACCCAGCTGAGAAAAAGAATGGACGACGTACACGAGCTGGTTCGATCGAACCTCCAGATCGCTAGCGATAGGATGAAGAAAAGGTACGATACGCAAGCTACGGAAGGAGGTTTCCACGAAGGAAACAAAGTCTGGCTGCATAACCCAAGAAGACAAAAGGGTTTTTCTCCAAAGTTGCAGAAAGCTTGGGACGGTCCGTACCTCGTAAAGAAAAGAATCAACGATGTCATCTATCGTATCAGCAAGATCCCAAATGGAAAGCCAAAGATGGTACACCGTAACCGATTAGCGCCATTCGAGGGTGACCACGATGAGGAAGTAAACCAGCTTCAGGAAGTAGCCGATCCTGCTTTTGTAGAGTTCATGGGTGCTTATGGTGGTACCGGAAAAGCGAGATTCGGCGTTACCACTGAGAGACGACAAGACCTGCTTACCGTTCCGGAGGAATACTCACTGGCAATAAACATCCCTGCCAGCGTAACCGATGCGCGCGGACTGGCATCTCTGTTTATAAAGAAGAGTGGCGCACGACCTTTGGTAAACCAGTTACCAGTACCAGGTAAAGCTCTGAAGCTGCAAAATGCCTCCCGCTACAATTTCCACCTAGTGACGAGGAACACCTTCGACGAAAGACCAACGTACGAGGATGTCTGGGAAGCATTACGAAGCCTGAGGGAGCATGTGCTTGAATTGAACGTGCATAGGCTAGCCATGCCCAAGATTGAATGTAGGCATTTAGATTGGCGAATAATCCGTAACATGGTAGAAGTAATCTTCCGAGACACCGAAGTGCAGGTACTGGTTTGCGGCCATGCTCGGGAGACACAGCCAACAGAGAAGACGGTCGCATGTTACTTCCATTCAACTGGAAAATGCAACAAGGGGACCAGTTGCCGATACAGTCATCTCGTTCCAGTTTCCTAGCTAGTTCCAGGAGGAACTGTCTCTTAAGGAGGGGGCAATGTTACGCGAGCTACTGCAATAATATTCTCACTTAGTGCCCCCAGTGAAATCCCCGTATGAGACGACTATGGCTCCTCCGCCCAATTTTCGAGAAGCATCCAGAATACGAAACATCGAGAATATCCAATGCGCCCGCGAGAACGCCGAGATACTTCGAGAATTACGGCGTGCGAGTATAAATAGGCCACCAGCTTCGCTGCAGGCAATTAGTCAATCAGTCAGTGTTGATACCGAAAGAAAGTAATCGCGCTTCGATAAAGTGTTTATTAAGTGACTCTCATATAAATTATAATTAGTGTGTTTAGTGTATTACATAAATTATTAAATAAGGACTGAATTACATATAAATCTGTAAATATAAATTAATTGTAAATATAAATTAGAATAAACGTTACAATATGTTTATTGACTTACAAAATCGATATGAAGCTTGTTTGCGTCGAAATGGTGAACATTTTGAACACTTACATTACAGAAATTAAAAATGAAATGCATGAAATTTTTTCGATTTTTTTCCGTAAAAACTGCTGACAGCTAAGTTGACAGTTGTTAAGTAATTTTTCCCAAAATTTATATTTGACATACCAATTCTTGATAGAGATTGGTCAAAATTAATAGGAAGGAAATAATCGATATAAAAATCCCTAAAAACCATAGAGAAATAATAAGAGAGGTTTTAAAACATATGGAAGGAGCTGGAACAAAGTTTGTGCGCAACCTGTAGCGCATGGCGCTTCACCGCAACTTGCTGAACTAACAAACCCTGCCTCCCACTACACGAAACTTGTCATTTTCAAATTTTCAACATTATTTACGTTTGATATTTATCGTTGGAATTTTTCAATTTATTAATTTCTTGGCATTTCTGCAAAGTGCATCAACTATTCTAATTATTAGTATTAGTTATTATCACAGGATTCATTATCATTTATCATAGGTTAGTTAAAAAAGCATATTTTTACTTTTAACGTTTGAGGTTAGGTTTTCATAAAATAATGTAAACATTATTTTTCATTTTATCGTTTTTTTTTTGCAGACAATAACGAAGATTTTCCATAAGTTCTTGTCCCAAAATATGTAGGAACTAAGTACGGTACTAGATGTAATAATGTAATTTAGGATGTAGTTGTAGGTTGAAGGTACCTACTACTTACATATGTGAAGTGCTTCAATATTTTGAACATTGTATCATTTATGTGCTTGCTGTCTAATATTTGTGTGTGCTTCAAGATGCCTCCAGGTAGATTAGTGTATAAGTGTGCAGATGAGAATCAGTTTCTAGTCCTAGGTATTTAACCTGATACCTATTTGATGTTAATTTTTATGCAATGTCCATGATTATTGATGGTAAGTTCAGAGAATTCTGGTAGACTATTTGAATAACTGGCAAATGGAATGGCAACTATTTGTTCCATATTAAGATATAATTGTAATTATGACTCAGTATATTTGGATCAGTTTTTGACCAGCATAAATAATGGAGACAAAAGACAAATCTATAAAACAAAGGATATAAAACAAGTGTTTACCGTAACCGAACACACACTAATAGGTATTTAAATTTTGATACAAGAAAATTAAATTAAAAGTCAAATACTTGATGTGTCAATTCATACAATACATACATACAATACATTCATACATACATACAAAAAGTAAGACAATAAGAAGTTAAAAAAAATTCAGCATTTATCTTGAAAACCAGTGCATACTATAAAATTCATAGACCTTAAGACCATATTCTTAAGATAAAACTAGTTTCACATATTTTTCTTCATGCCTAGTATGTATATTAAATTTTTTATTGCTGTAAGCTGTAAGAGACCAAGATTTACATGTTTTTACAAAAGTATTACTACCTAGTGAATTAAAATATATTGATATTTATTAGATTAAGTTGGAATTTGTTATTGTTTTGTTTATTTTTAAATCTTTTGGGCTGTTTTTATAGAAATAAGTATTGTTTTTTTTATCGAGACCTAGTTTGTTTAAACTTAAGAATAAAACTGTGATTAATTTGATTATTTGTTGAAGGCTATTTTTTATGTATTCGATTTATTTTATATTGACTGTTTTTTTAGTAAGATTATTTGTTGAAAGCTGTTTTTTGTGTATTTGATTTATTTTATTTTAACTGTTTGTGTTTAGTTTAGTTTAGCCTCTGACTGATGGTGCCGAACTTATCCATCAATACCTAGTGAATTAAGATATATTGATATTTATTAGTTTAAGTTGGTAATTGTTATTGTTTTATTTATTTTTAAATCTTTGAGGCTGTTTTTTATAGAAATAAGTATTGTTTTTTCATTGAAACCTAGTTTGTTTAAACTTAAGGCTAAAACTGTGATTTATTTGATTATTTGTTGTCATCGTTGTTGTTGTTTTTTATGTATTTGGTTTATTTTATTCTAACTGTTTTTTGTAGTAAGATTATTTGTTTGAGATTGTTTTTTTTGTATTTGATTTATTTCATTATTTATTTTCTATTGACTGTTTTAGTATGTTATATTAGATATTTTATTTTGTGAAAGATGTTAAATTAATATTTTCTCACTTGCAAAGGGTTTTTTTTATTCTCCTACCATAATTCCCTATAATATTATAATATAGCTAATAAAATATTTGCAGCTGAATGATTTAGCACAATAATGTTATTTTTTAGTCTTTTAAGCCTCGAAGACTAGAAAACAAATAATATTAAAGTGCAAAATCATTTAATTGCAAATATTGTACAATATTACGCGTATCCTGAAAGCTTAAAAATTCAAAAAGCGCGCGTCTTAAGTGATAGTTCATACCTGTAGCCAAGGTAGGCACTAGTGGTAACTCTGTGCCACAGAACACTACACGTTTAACACCTCTCTTATTTTTTATTTCTCTATGGTCACACCTAGATCGATATTAGTGATGAGAGATATTTCACGAACTGTTACTTTTTCACTGATACGAACAAATCACAGTCAATTACAGTTCCTATAAGCAAATCTAAAGTGTGACGTGATCATAGCTAACGAAAACAACAATGAATCGAAATCGAACATAATATTGACCTCTTCATCGCTCTCATTCGACGAAAATTCGTCTCAAACTACGGACAAAATTTTCAACTTAAAATATCGGAAATTTTTCAAATTTTGCTGCTTTTTCGGTAAAAAACACTTTTTTTGGGGGGTGGAAAAAGACATTATTGCGATTTACGGCCAAAGTTGAGGTCCTAGACAAAAGAGTTGATTATAAAAGTTGTAGATCTTGGAAAAATCTACAACTTTTTTATTAGTGACTTTTTCATATAACCTGAAAATTAGCTCGAAAAACGCAAAAAACTGCATTTTTTGTTTTTTATTTTTAGTTTCGTCAAAAATTGTTCGATTTTGATGAAAATTTGATAAAAGCTAGTTTTTATAGTCACAAATTTTGGGAAAAAAATTCAAATTGAATTTGGGGAGGGGGAGGGGTAGGAAAAAGACATTATTGCGATTTCCCGAGGGGCGAGTGCCGCAAACACACGAGTGAGAAAAGTACTTTCCCCACATGTTGCACACTATACTTTTTCTACAACTGCACAAATTTAAAGAATACAAGTAAAGTAACTCTATATTGTTAAATAATTTTATTTAAAATTATAGTTGATGGTGAAATTTGTACAATTTTGAATGGTCAAAACCGGAACGTCATTTCTTTTCACTAAATTCTCCGTTATATTAATTAATTTGACAGTTTTGTGACAACTAAGTAGGTATTTAAAGATGACAGGAGCCTACTAACTTTTTATCCATTTTATTTGATTCTCCATATAAATGTATGTGGCGTGGGCAAAGTGCCGTGAGAAATGATATTTCTCACAGTATGAGCAATATTTGGTTTTGAAACTAAGAAAGGTATGAGAAATAGGTCACTTTTCATAGCAGTTGTAGAAAAAAGTACTTTCCCCACATGTTGCACACTATACTTTGAAACTATTTCAATACAAAAAACAAACTCTATAGCTAATAAATCACTCTAAGTGAACTAGATCGAAGTAAAGATGATTTAATCGATCTGATTTTAATGCAGCAAGCTCACCCAGAATATATAAAGGAGAGATATGCATTCCATTCAATGTAAAAGTGTTGAGCAATTAGTCGTCCTGAAATCCCAAATAATTGATAATACTTTACCAATGATTCATTTTGATGCTACTGGGGATTTCGTGAGAAACCCTATGTCAACTATAAATGGAAGAACTTATTTTTTATACAGCTGTATTCAATGTTATTGAGCCGAAAAGAGTGTTTCCATTATTTTCCATGATATCTGCGAACCATGACGCTAATTCTATATTCAAATTGATGAACGACTTCAGGTATTTTTGCGAAGAACATAATCAGTGGCCTGCCTTTGCAGGTGTTGTAACAGATTTTTCCTCCACTAATATACATGCCCTGTGTAAAGCGTTCAACATTTGTCCCGAAGATGACGAAGATTTGCCCCAGTGTGCTTACTGTGTGCAACTTGGGTTCAATATGATCGTTGTAATCGCTGGATTCACCAAGAGTGTGACAGCTCTCTTATGTGCACCCCCCAACATAACAAAGTATCCTTTCATAAACCAAACCAAAAACCAAAGAAAAATTTACGAAAAGTGTCAGTCATTCATAAACAATTCGAATTTGTCATAAAACGAGAGGGATAAAATAGAATCTGCCACCAGATTACAGAATTTTGGAAGAATTTGTAAAACACGAAGTACTGCATCTAACCGAACATCATAAAGACTTTAAGAACAGATAGACAACTAAAATCTCAAGCAGTTCTTAATGGAACTGAATATGAAAAAATAGCTATTTCCATGGTATACTAAACAAACAAATTCAAAATGTAAAGAAGTTGGCTTATTTATTCCGGTATATTGTGATTGCGCGCAGCGGTCAAATACCTCCTGGGGTACTGAAATTTACCCTGAAGACGGATGTTGTGTTTGCGCGCAACGGAAGGATTAAGGCGATTGAGGCAGGTGGACACAAATTTTTAGAAAACTTATCTAACATTAGGTATATAAATAAATTCTTAGAATGATACGATTCCAAGATCTGTTTTCTAAATGACATTTTGTAAATTCCTATTGGTTGAAGACAGTAGGTATAAATACAGGAATCAAATATTAAATATAGTATTTCGAAATAGGAGTTTATGTTGAGTGAACAGTAACTATCCGAGATATATAAAAAGCAGTGTAACATCTTCTCCAAGAATAACTATGAACGTTACCATATGGTCTTGTGGAACTTTTGTCAGGTTGCGATTCATTGGAAAACAATACGATACGAGAGACTCCAATCCTCTATTGTCCAAGTCATTGTTATCATGCAAAATTCAACTCCACTTCTTGCAGATGATTTCAAAGGGTAACTCCTGTGGCCAGTCGGTTCCTCAAAGCACTAGAAACAACAAAACGTTAGTAATGTTAGTAATTAGTAGTCATGAACCAGGTCATTGTGTGAGCAGACTAGTGCCTTCGAACCGCTGGCTGAGGAAAATATTCTGACTTCTGTATTTTTAAATGAATTGAAAAATGTTCAAGTAGGAACTTATGTGCAATTGAATAGCTTAAATTTACAAAAAAAAATATTAAAAATAATAATTATGAAAGAAAATTAAAATATGTTACAAATTTGATAGATAAATTTAAAAATAAAGAAATATCCAGAATAGATTTTGTAAAAACTATATGTTATAAGACATGTTCAAATTAAATATATGTACATTATATAATACAATAAATATAAATTAAAATAATAAGTGTAAGGTAGTACAATTGGTACCAACGGAACGTGCCTGAGAAGTCAAGCATGACATGATTGACAGCAGACAGGTGGCGGCAACAGGGAGATAGGTTAGACACACATGCCAACATGTCGACAAGTTAATAAAAACCTTTGCTACTTTAAATAGTGTTTTTATAATAAATTACAAAACCAACAATAAGTAAACAATATTTAGTTTCTTTATCATAACTTTGCGCGCAATCACAGCATACCTTTTTAAAGAAGTGCGCGCAATTGCATGATCGGATTAGGACAGCCGCTTCAGAACCCTGACCGCTGCGCGCAATTGCAGTCTGCCGATTTATTCATCGAAAATATCCTTACTTAGCAGCTTCACCCGACGGCCTTGTGAATGACCATGGTTATATGAAAAAGTCACTAATGAAAAAGTTGTAGATTTTCACAAGATTTACAACTTTTAAAGTCAACTTTTTATTCTAGGAACTTTACTTTGTCCGGAAATCGTAATAATGTCTTTTTCCACCCCTCCAAAAAAAGTGTTTTTTACCGAAAAAACGTCATAACTCAAAAAATTTCCAATATTTTAATCTGAAATTTTTTTTTCATGGTTTGTGACTATCAAAGCTACCTTCTACTAAATTTTCATCAAAATCGAACATTTTTTAACGAAACCAAAAATAAAAAACGAAAAATGCAGTTTTTGGCGTTTTTCGAGCTAATTTTGAGGTTATGTGGAAAAGTCACTAATAAAAAAGTTGTAGATTTTCTCAAGATCTACAACTTTTATGATCAACTTTTTATTCTAGGAACTCAACTTTGGCCGGAAATCACAATGTCTTTTTCCACCCACCCAAAAAGTGTTTTTATCGAAAAAACGTCATAACTCAAAAAATTTCCGATATTTCAATTTGAAATATTTTTTCATGGTTTGTGACTATCAAAGCTACCTTCTACTGAATTTTCAACAAAATCGAACATTTTTTAACGAAACCAAAAATAAAAAACGAAAAATGCAGTTTTTTGCGTTTTTCGAGCTAATTTTCAGGTTATATGAAAAAGTCACTAATGAAAAAGTTGTAGATTTTTCCAAGATCTACAACTTTTATAATCAACTTTTTTTTCTAGCACCTCAACTTTGGCCGTAAATCGCATTAATGTATTTTTCCGCCCCCCAAAAAAAGTGTTTTTTACCGAAAAAGCAGCAACATTCGAAAAATTTCCGATATTTTAATTTGAAAATTTTGTCCGAAGTTTGAGACGAATTTTCGTCGAATGAGAGCGATGAAGAGGTCAATATTATGTTCGATTTCGATTCATTGTTGTTTTCGTTGGCTATGATCAGGTCACGCTTTAGAGGAACTGTAATTGATTGTGATTTGTTAGTATCAGTGAAAAAGTAACAGTTCGTGAAATATCTCTCATCACTAATATCGATCCAAGGTAGCTGTGAGATGAGATTGACAGTTACAAACATAGTTTTTTTTTAATTGTCGTTTTGAAAGTTTTATGTAGTATCATTTCGGATAATTTTTGTGTTCAACTAGGTAGTAGGTAGTGTTAAACATTATTATTGCTCTAAATAAAATATTGTAAATACAATTTCAAAATGGAAAGTGCAAAAGATGATAGTCAATCAACCCAGAGAGGTTTTCAAGAGGCTCTAAAAACAGATCTAGGTGTGTATAAATTACCAATTTATGTGATTGATTTTAAATTCTGGTTATCTATACTTATAAGAATTAATAACTCTTTAAATTACTTTTAGATCTAATAAAAAGGACGGAGAAACTTATGGATGTTACCGGTTTTGGAGAAGATAATAATAATTTAAAACAAGATATTATTATGTTGAATGACCAATTAAAAAACCAGGAGGATGAAATTTTGGTAGCTTTTAAATCATTTGATAGTATAAATTTGCAAAGCCAAGAAGATTATGGCGTTTTAACAAACATTGTAAATAATTATGACAATAAAATCAGAGAACTACTATTAAAGGATTCACAGCATGTATATAAACTAGAGAGTTTATTGAACAAAGAATATAATTACGATACAGAAAATTTAGTGCTAAAAGACTCTATAAAAAATTCAGAAATCAATCTAATAACTATATCAAACAAATCTGAAGCATTAAATAAAAAAATTATAGAAAGAGAAGAGATAATTGATGAAGAAACCAAAATTGAAGAATCAATCAAATGTAATCAGGAAATTAATTCCACATTGTCTGAAAACATAGAAGCAAGAAAAACGGACTTTATTGAACTTTTGAATTCAGAAGTAGACGTGTTGAAGGTTATTATTACAGATCTAGTGGAATCGACAAAGGAAGATGTTAATAGACAATCAGAACTAAAACAAGATAAGTTAAATGAATTAAATTTGGAACTTCAAAAAGCAGAGGAAACCTATAAAATGGAAACAGAATTAAAAGAAATCCAAGATAAAACTAAACAGTTACAAGAAGAAAAAAAGGCGAATGAAAAAATTTTGCTTGAGTTGAGAAAACCGGTAATACCGCAGAAAAGGAAACGTAGATGGGATAGCGATACTAGTGACGAAGACTCTGAAAGTAGGAATACAAAAATGACCGAATATATCCCTAAAATGGAAACAGAATTAAAAGAAATCCAAGATAAAACTAAACAGTTACAAGAAGAAAAAAAGGCGAATGAAAAAATTTTGCTTGAGTTGAGAAAACCGGTAATACCGCAGAAAAGGAAACGTAGATGGGATAGCGATACTAGTGACGAAGACTCTGAAAGTAGGAATACAAAAATGACCGAATATATCCCTAAAATGGAAACAGAATTAAAAGAAATCCAAGATAAAACTAAACAGCTACAAGAAAAAAAGGCGAATGAAAAAATTTTGCTTGAGTTGAGAAAACCGGTAATACCGCAGAAAAGGAAACGTAGATGGGATAGCGATACTAGTGACGAAGACTCTGAAAGTAGGAATACAAAAATGACCCAATATATCCCTAAAATGGAAACAGAATTAAAAGAAATCCAAGATAAAACTAAACAGCTACAAGAAAAAAAGGCGAATGAAAAAATTTTGCTTGAGTTGAGAAAACCGGTAATACCGCAGAAAAGGAAACGTAGATGGGATAGCGATAGTACTATTGGCGAAGAAATTTGGTAGAGGTAGACGATATTTCTGAAAAGAATTCAACATATTAGAATTAATTTATTTCTTTTCTGGTTAAACTTGTTATGTTTTCAATTGATAAAACAATGCGTTTGTAACAAAGTAAATATTTCTATATATGTTTTAGAAATTTGTATTAAGTTAATAAATATATGAGTTCTATTACTTTTTGCATAATATACAGGGTTGGGATAAAGTATGGAACCATGTAAATATCTTTTAAACGAAAAGAACGATATTTATGAAAATTTGCAGGTAAGTGCAATGGAACAAAATGCATCTGATGTACATTTTTTTGTTAATAATATACTTCCGGTTTAAGCGGAAATGCCATCAACTTCTTTAATTTAAATGGGACACCCTATATACTTTTACAGATTTTGAAAGAGCTTGTTATTTTGAATTCATACATACTGAGTTTAGTGTAAAAAAATTTGTAAAAACGAGGAATATAGCACTTTAATCAACCTCCTTTGAGTTTTTGCATTAGAGCAAAAAACTATTTAGATAAACTAATTGATGTTGTTTATATGCATAGTAATAAATAATCTTTTGTTCTCCAAGTGTCAAATTCTAAATGATGGAAATAAATTTTACAATTTAGAATGGTTCAATTAAGTGAAAAAGAGCGTATTGAAATTTTAATGGTGATCGTGTTAGAACTAATGAAGAAGTGTGTCATATTTTTAATAATTTGCATCCGGAGAGAAATCCTATATCACGCTCAACAGTAACTAAAACATTACAACGTTTTAATACAACTGGGATAATAAAAAATTTGCTAAAACCTGGAAGACCGCGGACTGCAACGAATGAAACTGTTAAACAAAATATTGCAATCGATTTAGAAGAATCACCTCAAACTTCCACCACAAATTTGGCACTAAACCATGGTATCAGTCGACGTTCTGTAGGAAAGTTATTAAAAAGTGAAAAGTATCATCCGTATAAGGTACAGTTGGTTCAAGAATTGTCAGACAATGATTTTGACCAATGGCTAGAATTTTGCGAACGGCTAATGGACATCTGTAATGTCGACGATAATTTTGCTTCTAACATAGTTTTTTCCGATGAGGCAACTTTTTGTTTAAATGGAACAGCTAATCGCCATAACTCAAGGTGGCAAGTATTTGGATCTACTAAATAACGAAATTATTCCTGCACTTCAACAGAATGGGCAATTACCACAAAATGTTTGGTTTCAACAAGATGTAGCACCTTCCCAGTATGATCGACGGGTTAGGGATTTTCTGGATGCGAATTTTCCAAATCGATGGATTGGACGTAGAGGATTCATAGAGTGGCCTGCTCGTTCTCCGGATCTTAGCCCGTTAGATTTTTTTCTTTGGGGTTATCTAAAATCACGTGTTTACGTTAGACGACCAACAAACTTACAGGAATTGAGACAAAGAATTATTGATGAATGTGAACTAATACGTGGAGAAGTCTTGGAAAGAGTGACTCAAGAATTTGTTAATACGATGGCATATTGTCGGCAAGTAAACGGCGAGCATTTTGAACATTTGAAGTAATTTTGTTTCTCATTATTCTAAAATAATGAAATGTACACCTATTGTACAACTAACAGTGAGTTATTCCTCGTTTTTACAAATTTTTTTACACTAAACTCAGTATGTATGAATTCAAAATAACAAGCTCTTTCAAAATCTGTAAAAATATATAGGGTGTCCCATTTAAATTAAAGAAGTTGATGGCATTTCCGCTTAAACCGGAAGTATATTATTAACAAAAAAATGTACATCAGATGCATTTTGTTCCATTGCACTTACCTGCAAATTTTCATAAATATCGTTCTTTTCGTTTAAAAGATATTTACATGGTTCCATACTTTATCCCAACCCTGTATATTATGCAAAAAGTAATAGAACTCATATATTTATTAACTTAATACAAATTTCTAAAACATATATAGAAATATTTACTTTGTTACAAACGCATTGTTTTATCAATTGAAAACATAACAAGTTTAACCAGAAAAGAAATAAATTAATTCTAATATGTTGAATTCTTTTCAGAAATATCGTCTACCTCTACCAAATTTCTTCGCCAATAGTACTATCGCTATCCCATCTACGTTTCCTTTTCTGCGGTATTACCGGTTTTCTCAACTCAAGCAAAATTTTTTCATTCGCCTTTTTTTCTTGTAGCTGTTTAGTTTTATCTTGGATTTCTTTTAATTCTGTTTCCATTTTAGGGATATATTGGGTCATTTTTGTATTCCTACTTTCAGAGTCTTCGTCACTAGTATCGCTATCCCATCTACGTTTCCTTTTCTGCGGTATTACCGGTTTTCTCAACTCAAGCAAAATTTTTTCATTCGCCTTTTTTTCTTGTAGCTGTTTAGTTTTATCTTGGATTTCTTTTAATTCTGTTTCCATTTTAGGGATATATTGGGTCATTTTTGTATTCCTACTTTCAGAGTCTTCGTCACTAGTATCGCTATCCCATCTACGTTTCCTTTTCTGCGGTATTACCGGTTTTCTCAACTCAAGCAAAATTTTTTCATTCGCCTTTTTTTCTTCTTGTAACTGTTTAGTTTTATCTTGGATTTCTTTTAATTCTGTTTCCATTTTATAGGTTTCCTCTGCTTTTTGAAGTTCCAAATTTAATTCATTTAACTTATCTTGTTTTAGTTCTGATTGTCTATTAACATCTTCCTTTGTCGATTCCACTAGATCTGTAATAATAACCTTCAACACGTCTACTTCTGAATTCAAAAGTTCAATAAAGTCCGTTTTTCTTGCTTCTATGTTTTCAGACAATGTGGAATTAATTTCCTGATTACATTTGATTGATTCTTCAATTTTGGTTTCTTCATCAATTATCTCTTCTCTTTCTATAATTTTTTTATTTAATGCTTCAGATTTGTTTGATATAGTTATTAGATTGATTTCTGAATTTTTTATAGAGTCTTTTAGCACTAAATTTTCTGTATCGTAATTATATTCTTTGTTCAATAAACTCTCTAGTTTATATACATGCTGTGAATCCTTTAATAGTAGTTCTCTGATTTTATTGTCATAATTATTTACAATGTTTGTTAAAACGCCATAATCTTCTTGGCTTTGCAAATTTATACTATCAAATGATTTAAAAGCTACCAAAATTTGATCCTCCTGGTTTTTTAATTGGTCATTCAACATAATAATATCTTGTTTTAAATTATTATTATCTTCTCCAAAACCGGTAACATCCATAAGTTTCTCCGTCCTTTTTATTAGATCTAAAAGTAATTTAAAGAGTTATTAATTCTTATAAGTATAGATAACCAGAATTTAAAATCAATCACATAAATTGGTAATTTATACACACCTAGATCTGTTTTTAGAGCCTCTTGAAAACCTCTCTGGGTTGATTGACTATCATCTTTTGCACTTTCCATTTTGAAATTGTATTTACAATATTTTATTTAGAGCAATAATAATGTTTAACACTACCTACTACCTAGTTGAACACAAAAATTATCCGAAATGATACTACATAAAACTTTCAAAACGACAATTAAAAAAAAACTATGTTTGTAACTGTCAATCTCATCTCACAGCTACCTTGGATCGATATTAGTGATGAGAGATATTTCACGAACTGTTACTTTTTCACTGATACTAACAAATCACAATCAATTACAGTTCCTCTAAAGCGTGACCTGATCATAGCCAACGAAAACAACAATGAATCGAAATCGAACATAATATTGACCTCTTCATCGCTCTCATTCGACGAAAATTCGTCTCAAACTTCGGACAAAATTTTCAAATTAAAATATCGGAAATTTTTCGAATGTTGCTGCTTTTTCGGTAAAAAACACTTTTTTTGGGGGGCGGAAAAATACATTAATGCGATTTACGGCCAAAGTTGAGGTGCTAGAAAAAAAAGTTGATTATAAAAGTTGTAGATCTTGGAAAAATCTACAACTTTTTCATTAGTGACTTTTTCATATAACCTGAAAATTAGCTCGAAAAACGCAAAAAACTGCATTTTTCGTTTTTTATTTTTGGTTTCGTTAAAAAATGTTCGATTTTGTTGAAAATTCAGTAGAAGGTAGCTTTGATAGTCACAAACCATGAAAAAATATTTCAAATTGAAATATCGGAAATTTTTTGAGTTATGACGTTTTTTCGATAAAAACACTTTTTGGGTGGGTGGAAAAAGACATTGTGATTTCCGGCCAAAGTTGAGTTCCTAGAATAAAAAGTTGATCATAAAAGTTGTAGATCTTGAGAAAATCTACAACTTTTTTATTAGTGACTTTTCCACATAACCTCAAAATTAGCTCGAAAAACGCCAAAAACTGCATTTTTCGTTTTTTATTTTTGGTTTCGTTAAAAAATGTTCGATTTTGATGAAAATTTAGTAGAAGGTAGCTTTGATAGTCACAAACCATGAAAAAAAAATTTCAGATTAAAATATTGGAAATTTTTTGAGTTATGACGTTTTTTCGGTAAAAAACACTTTTTTTGGAGGGGTGGAAAAAGACATTATTACGATTTCCGGACAAAGTAAAGTTCCTAGAATAAAAAGTTGACTTTAAAAGTTGTAAATCTTGTGAAAATCTACAACTTTTTCATTAGTGACTTTTTCATATAACCATGGTCATTCACAAGGCCGTCGGGTGAAGCTGCTAAGTAAGGATATTTTCGATGAATAAATCGGCAGACTGCAATTGCGCGCAGCGGTCAGGGTTCTGAAGCGGCTGTCCTAATCCGATCATGCAATTGCGCGCACTTCTTTAAAAAGGTATGCTGTGATTGCGCGCAAAGTTATGATAAAGAAACTAAATATTGTTTACTTATTGTTGGTTTTGTAATTTATTATAAAAACACTATTTAAAGTAGCAAAGGTTTTTATTAACTTGTCGACATGTTGGCATGTGTGTCTAACCTATCTCCCTGTTGCCGCCACCTGTCTGCTGTCAATCATGTCATGCTTGACTTCTCAGGCACGTTCCGTTGGTACCAATTGTACTACCTTACACTTATTATTTTAATTTATATTTATTGTATTATATAATGTACATATATTTAATTTGAACATGTCTTATAACATATAGTTTTTACAAAATCTATTCTGGATATTTCTTTATTTTTAAATTTATCTATCAAATTTGTAACATATTTTAATTTTCTTTCATAATTATTATTTTTAATATTTTTTTTTGTAAATTTAAGCTATTCAATTGCACATAAGTTCCTACTTGAACATTTTTCAATTCATTTAAAAATACAGAAGTCAGAATATTTTCCTCAGCCAGCGGTTCGAAGGCACTAGTCTGCTCACACAATGACCTGGTTCATGACTACTAATTACTAACATTACTAACGTTTTGTTGTTTCTAGTGCTTTGAGGAACCGACTGGCCACAGGAGTTACCCTTTGAAATCATCTGCAAGAAGTGGAGTTGAATTTTGCATGATAACAATGACTTGGACAATAGAGGATTGGAGTCTCTCGTATCGTATTGTTTTCCAATGAATCGCAACCTGACAAAAGTTCCACAAGACCATATGGTAACGTTCATAGTTATTCTTGGAGAAGATGTTACACTGCTTTTTATATATCTCGGATAGTTACTGTTCACTCAACATAAACTCCTATTTCGAAATACTATATTTAATATTTGATTCCTGTATTTATACCTACTGTCTTCAACCAATAGGAATTTACAAAATGTCATTTAGAAAACAGATCTTGGAATCGTATCATTCTAAGAATTTATTTATATACCTAATGTTAGATAAGTTTTCTAAAAATTTGTGTCCACCTGCCTCAATCGCCTTAATCCTTCCGTTGCGCGCAAACACAACATCCGTCTTCAGGGTAAATTTCAGTACCCCAGGAGGTATTTGACCGCTGCGCGCAATCACAATATACCGGAATAAATAAGCCAACTTCTTTACATTTTGAATTTGTTTGTTTAGTATACCATGGAAATAGCTATTTTTTCATATTCAGTTCCATTAAGAACTGCTTGAGATTTTAGTTGTCTATCTGTTCTTAAAGTCTTTATGATGTTCGGTTAGATGCAGTACTTCGTGTTTTACAAATTCTTCCAAAATTCTGTAATCTGGTGGCAGATTCTATTTTATCCCTCTCGTTTTATGACAAATTCGAATTGTTTATGAATGACTGACACTTTTCGTAAATTTTTCTTTGGTTTTTGGTTTGGTTTATGAAAGGATACTTTGTTATGTTGGGGGGTGCACATAAGAGAGCTGTCACACTCTTGGTGAATCCAGCGATTACAACGATCATATTGAACCCAAGTTGCACACAGTAAGCACACTGGGGCAAATCTTCGTCATCTTCGGGACAAATGTTGAACGCTTTACACAGGGCATGTATATTAGTGGAGGAAAAATCTGTTACAACACCTGCAAAGGCAGGCCACTGATTATGTTCTTCGCAAAAATACCTGAAGTCGTTCATCAATTTGAATATAGAATTAGCGTCATGGTTCGCAGATATCATGGAAAATAATGGAAACACTCTTTTCGGCTCAATAACATTGAATACAGCTGTATAAAAAATAAGTTCTTCCATTTATAGTTGACATAGGGTTTCTCACGAAATCCCCAGTAGCATCAAAATGAATCATTGGTAAAGTATTATCAATTATTTGGGATTTCAGGACGACTAATTGCTCAACACTTTTACATTGAATGGAATGCATATCTCCTTTATATATTCTGGGTGAGCTTGCTGCATTAAAATCAGATCGATTAAATCATCTTTACTTCGATCTAGTTCACTTAGAGTGATTTATTAGCTTCCAATAGAGTTTGTTTTTTGTATTGAAATAGTTTCAAAGTATAGTGTGCAACATGTGGGGAAAGTACTTTTTTCTACAACTGCTATGAAAAGTGACGTATTTCTCATACCTTACTTAATTTCAAAACCAAATATTACTCATACTGTGAGAAATATCATTTCTCACGGCACTTTGCCCACGCCACATATATTTATATGGAGAATCAAATAAAATGGATAAAAACTTAGTAGGCTTCTGTCATCTTTAAATACCTACTTAGTTGTCACAAAACTGTCAGATTAATTAATATAACGGAGAATTTAGTGAAAAGAAATGACGTTCCGGTTTTGACCATTCAAAATTGTACAAATTTCACCATCAACTATAATTTTAAATAAAATTATTTAACAGTATAGAGTTACTTTACTTGTATTCTTTAAATTTGTGCAGTTGTAGAAAAAGTATAGTGTGCAACATGTGGGGAAAGTACTTTTCTCACTCGTGTGTTTGCGGCACTCGCCCCTTGGGAAATCGCAATGTCTTTTTCCTACACCCCCCCCACCACCCCCAAATTCCAAAATTTGTGACTATAAAAACTACCTTTTATCAAATTTTCATCAAAATCGAACAATTTTTGACGAAACTAAAAATAAAAAACAAAAAATGCAGTTTTTTGCGTTTTTCGAGCTAATTTTCAGGTTATATGAAAAAGTCACTAATGAGAAAGTTGTAGATTTTTCCAAGATCTACAAGTTTTATAATCAACCTTTTTTTTCTAGGACCTCAACTTTGGCCGTAAATCGCAATAATGTCTTTTTCCACCCCCCAAAAAATAGTGTTTTTTACCGAAAAAGCAGCAAAATTTGAAAAATTTCCGATATTTTAATTTGAAAATTTTGTCCGTAGTTTGAGACGAATTTTCGTCGAATGAGAGCGATGAAGAGGTCAATATTATGTTCGATTTCGATTCACTCATTCAATTCATTGTTGTTTTCGTTGGCTATGATCACGTCACACTTTAGATTCGCTTATAGGAACTGTAATTGACTGTGATTTGTTCGTATCAGTGAAAAAGTAATAGTTCGTGAAATATCTCTCATCACTAATATCGATCTAGGGTTAGGGTAGCTGTGAGATTGACAATTGACAGTTACCAGCAGTTACATATCTTTTTTTTAATTGTTGTTTTGAAAGTTTTATGTAGTATAATTCCGGATAATTTTTGTGTTCAACTAGTTAGCGTTAAACATTATTATTGCTCTAAATAAAATATTGTAATTACAATTTCAAAATGGAAAGTGCAAAAGATGACAGTCAATCAACCCAGAGAGGTTTTCAAGAGGCTCTAAAAACAGATCTAGGTGTGTATAAATTACCAATTTATGTAATTGATTTTAAATTCTGGTTATCTATACTTATAAGAATTAATAACTCTTTAAATTACTTTTAGATCTAATAAAAAGGACGGAGAAACTTATGGAATTGAAAAAAGAAGAAATAGCTGAATTAGAACAGGATATAACAAAAAATGAAAACAGTCTTACAAATATGAGATATTTTGCCAGGAATCTTAAAGAAACTTGCAACCAAAATTTAGCTGATATAGAAAGTAGAAGCAATTTCACAAATGGAATTAAAGAATATAATACAAAATTCATAGGAACAGCTCAAACTGATTATACAACTCTTTTGAACTTCAACGAAGTTATAACTTCGATGGAAACTACACTAAACGAATTCATTGGTATAGTAAATAAAAATGAGCAGATATATAATAAACAGATCCAATACTATAACCAAACAGAAATGCAATTAAAAACAGAACTTGAAGAAACTGTAAAGGTACATTTTCAAGATACTGAGAATAAGGAATCTTTAGCTAAAGAAAACAGTGGTTTAATATCAGAAATAAAAGATTTTACTCATCAAGTTGAATTATATGAGAAAAAAATTAAAGATGTTACCGGTTTTGAACAAAATAACAATAATTTAAAACAAGAAATTATTATGTTGAATGACCAGAAAGAAATTTTAACCACATTATCTGAAAAAATAGAAGCAAAAAGAACGGACATCATTGAACTTTTGAATTCAGAAGAAGATGTGTTGAAGGTTATTATTACAGATCTAGTGGAATCGACAAAGGAAGATGTTGATATACAATTAGAACTAAAAGAAGATAAGTTAAATGAATTAAACTTGGAACTTCAAAGAGCAAAGGAAATCTATCAAATATGTTTAATTGAAAAGCAGGAAATACTACAAGCTCTAATTACCTACACTGAAAGTAGGATTACAAAAATGACCGAATATATCCCTAAAATGGAAACAGAATTAAAAGAAATCCAAGATAAAACTAAACAGTTACAAGAAGAAAAAAAGGCGAATGAAAAATTTTTGCTTGAGTTGAGAAAACCGGTAATACCGCAGAAAAGGTTACGTAGATGGGATAGCGATACTAGTGACGAAGAAATTTGGTAGAGGTAGACGATATTTCTGAAAAGAATTCAACATATTAGAATTAATTTATTTCTTTTCTGGTTAAACTTGTTATGTTTTCAATTGATAAAACAATGCGTTTGTAACAAAGTAAATATTTCTATATATGTTTTAGAAATTTGTATTAAGTTAATAAATATATGAGTTCTATTACTTTTTGCATAATATACAGGGTTGGGATAAAGTATGGAACCATGTAAATATCTTTTAAACGAAAAGAACGATATTTATGAAAATTTGCAGGTAAGTGCAATGGAACAAAATGCATCTGATGTACATTTTTTTGTTAATAATATATTTCCGGTTTAACCGGAAATACCATCAACTTCTTTAATTTAAATGGGACACCCTATATATTTTTACAGATTTTGAAAGAGCTTGTTATTTTGAATTCATACATACTGAGTTTAGTGTAAAAAAATTTGTAAAAACGAGGAATAACTCACTGTTAGTTGTACAATAGGTGTACATTTCATTATTTTAGAATAATGAGAAACAAAATTACTTCAAATGTTCAAAATGCTCGCCGTTTACTTGCTGACAATATGCCATCGTATTAACAAATTCTTGAGTCACTCTTTCCAAGACTTCTCCACGTATTAGTTCACATTCATCAATAATTCTTTGTCTCAATTCCTGTAAGTTTGTTGGTCGTCTAACGTAAACACGTGATTTTAGATAACCCCAAAGAAAAAAATCTAACGGGCTAAGATCCGGAGAACGAGCAGGCCACTCTATGAATCCTCTACGTCCAATCCATCGATTTGGTAGATGTTCTCAGACCTCTAGGATTATTTTCAATTTTTCTGAATTATTCACAAGGCTTTTCACTATTTCTTTGAAGATTTGACAATTTTTTCGGTTATTTCCTATCACGGCACGCCACTGGTCCTTCGGTTATTTCCGTCAATTCGGTTGCCAACTTCACACCGGTAACAATTTTACTATTTTCAAGTTTTTTAGCATCAAGGCACTACAAATAGGATTTCTTGACTTTTAAGTTATTTTCCGTAGACCGAAATCTTTCATTAATAGGGATCATTAATGAATGATTTTGTGTACATTAATTTAGCTCAAAAACGCATGTTCTTGAATTATTGAATCCAAACTCATTTTAAAATTATTGAATAAATATTATTATCTACATTGGTTTTCCTTCTTATACCTGTAGGCTAATTCTGTGTTTATTTTCTAGGTCCGTACTTGGAAAATCTCGGTTATAAAGACCCAATAAAGGAGGTATTTTTAGAACCGCGTCGGTTAACTTCTATTCGTCGGTCAAGTTTTTCCCTTCTCCAATGAGGTATAATAGATCATTAATAGTGTTACGCGAGCTACTGCATTATTACGCTCACTTAGTGCCCCCAGTGAAATCCCCGTATGAGACGACTATGGCTCCTCCGCCCAATTTTCGAGAAACATCCAGAATACCCACCGCATCCAGTGCATCCGCCAGAACGTCGAGCGAATTCTAGAAATACGACGCGCGAGTATAAATAGGCCACGAGCATCGCTGCAGGCAATTAGTCAATCAGTCAGTGTTGATGCCGAAGGAAAGTAATCGCGCCTCGATAAAGTGTTTATTAAGTGACTCTCATATAAATTATAATTAGTGTGTTTAGTGTATTACATAAATTATTAAATAAGGACTGAATTACATATAAATCTGTAAATATACATTAGAATAAACGTTACATTGGTGTCAGGTGTGGGGTTAAAAAAATAAATAAATATACAGGAAGATGGCGAAGAAACTTTGTGAATTAAAAGTTTCAGAGCTTCGAAGAGAGTTGGAGGATTACGAACTGGACACAAGTGGGGTCAAGTCAGTGTTAGTGGAACGACTAAAAGAAGCTATGATTAACAATGGATTGGACCCGGAAACGTTTGAATTCACCGACGAAGCGTCCGCCTCATAACCTCTTCCATAAAAAACGAATTGTCGGATATAAAAAACGAAATTTCATCCATGGAAAATAAAATTTCGACGGATATAAAAAACGAAATTTCATCCATGGAAAGTAAACTCTCGGCGGACATGGAAAACAAATTGTCGGACGTGGAAAATAAAATTTCATCCATGGAAAATAAAATTTCGACGGATATAAAAAACGAAATTTCAGCCATGGAAAGTAAACTCTCGGCGGACATGGAAAACAAATTGTCGGACGTGGAAAATAAAATTTCGACGGATATAAAAAACGAAATTTCAGCCATGGAAAGTAAACTCTCGGCGGACATGGAAAACAAATTGTCGGACGTGGAAAATAAAATTTCGACGGATATAAAAAACGAAATTTCATCCATGGAAAGTAAACTCTCGGCGGACATGGAAAACAAATTGTCGGACGTGGAAAATAAAATTTCATCCACGGAAAATAAAATTTCGACGGATATAAAAAACGAAATTTCAGCCATGGAAAGTAAACTCTCGGCGGACATGGAAAACAAATTGTCGGACGTGGAAAATAAAATTTCATCCATGGAAAGTAAACTTTCGGCGGACATGGAAACGGACAAAACATCAAAAGAATTTGGAAGGTGTCTTCAAAAGGTTGCAAGCTGCCCAACTGATGCTGAACCCCAAGAAATGTCAACTATTTCAAAACAAAGTCAATTACCTAGGCCATGTAGTCAGCAAAGATGGTGTAGCTGTAGACGAAGAAAAATCTGCTGTCGTACGAAAGTGGCCAAGACCCACCGACAAGCACCAAGTTAGAAGCTTCCTTGGACTCTGTACATACTACAGGCGATTTATAAAGAAGTTTGCAGATATCGCTAAGCCCTTGACACGACTTACAGAGGAAGCAAGGGAGTTTCGCTGGGACGAAGATTGCCAAACTTCGTTCGAAACCTTGAAGAAGCACTTGACTACTGCACCTATACTCGGCTATCCACTACCAGAGGGAGAATTCATATTAGATACTGATGCTAGCAATGTTGGAATTGGAGGAGTGCTATCACAGGTTCAAGTAGGACAAGAGAAAGTTCTGGGATATTTTAGTAAAGTCCTTTCCAAACCAGAACAAAACTACTGCGTCACAAGAAGAGAGCTCCTAGCAGTAGTGAAGTCCGTGGAGCACTTCTATCAGTATCTGTATGGGAAGAAATTTGTGATCAGAACCGATCATGCAGCACTTAAGTGGCTTATGCAATTCAAGAACCCTGAAGGTCAAATCGCTAGATGGATCGAGCGGCTCCAAGAATATAATTTCACTATTGAGCATAGAGCCGGAATAAGCCACAGAAATGCAGACTCCCTCTCTAGAAGACCATGCCCTGCAGAGTGCTCTCACTGCAGCAAAACAGAAGCTAAGGAAGCTGCGATTCGAAGAACCACGGTGACCAGCGACGAATGGACACCAGAAAAGTTGGAAGAGGAACAAGAGAACGATCCCGACTTGAAGAAAATCCGACATTGGAAAAAGGAGAACTGTCGACCTACTTGGCAGGAGATTTCAAGGTACTCGCCAACGATGAAATCGTATTGGGCCCAGTGGGACTCGCTGGTTTTGGAAAACGGGTTGCTACAGCGAGTAATCGAGAACGACGAGGGTTCCGAAAGTAGAAGACAGTTGGTGATTCCAAGAACAAGGATAGCAGCAGTACTGCGGAAATTACACGACAGTCCACCAGGAGGACATCTAGGTGTGAAGAAGACCCTCCAGAAAGTGCGAGAACGGTTTTATTGGATGCACAGTTCCGAAGATGTGAAGGACTGGTGTAAGAAGTGCACTAACTGTCCTACGACCAATGGACCGCACGGGAGAAGATAGGCTCCTATGAAGCAGTACAATGTCGGAAGCCCTTTTGAACGCATTGCCCTGGACATTGCCGGACCGTTTCCACCGACAGCAAATGGCAGCAGGTACATTTTGGTGGTGATGGACTACTTCACAAAATGGGTAGAAGCGTATGCCATTCCAAACCAAGAAGCCGCAACGGTTGCCGACGTGCTTGTGAATGAGTTTATTTGCCGATATGGAGTGCCCCTGGAAATACACAGCGACCAGGGCAGAAACTTCGAAAGCCAGCTGTTCCAGGAAGTTTGTGAAAAGTTCGGCATGAAGAAAACGAGAACTACGGCTTTGCACCCACAGTCGGACGGGATGGTAGAGCGAATGAACAGAACTCTTGGCAAATACCTGTCTAAAGTAGTATCTAACCATCAGCGAGATTGGGACCAATATCTCTCGCTATTCGCGATGGCCTACAGATCCGCCATCAATGAGTCTACTGGCCAAACACCAGCAAGAGTTCTGTTCGGACGCGAAATGAGATTACCCTGCGACCTTGAATTTGGATGCCGACCCGGAGAAGACATAGCTGGTGAAGATTACGTGACCCAGATTAGAAAAAGAATGGACGACGTACACGAGCTGGTTCGATCGAATCTCCAGATCGCTAGCGATAGGATGAAGAAAAGGTACGATACGCAAGCTACGGAAGGAGGTTTCCACGAAGGAGATAAAGTCTGGCTGCATAACCTAAGAAGAGAAAAGGGTTTTTCTCCAAAGTTGCAGAAAGCTTGGGACGGTCCGTACCTCGTAAAGAAAAGAATCAACGATGTCATCTATCGTATCAGCAAGATCCCAAATGGAAAGCCAAAGGTGGTACACCGTAACCGATTAGCGCCATTCGAGGGTGACCACGATGAGGAAGTGAACCAGCTTCAGGAAGTAGCCGATCCTGCTTTTGTAGAATTCATGGGTGCTTATGGTGGTACCGGAAAAGCAAGATTCGGCGTCACCACTGAGGGATGACAAGACTTGCTTACCGTTCCGGAGGAATACTCACTGGCAATAAACATCCCTGCCAGCGTAACCGATGCGCGCGGACTGGCATCTCTGTTTATAAAGAAGAGTGGCGCACGACCTCTGGTAAACCAGTTACCAGTACCAGGTAAAGCTTTGAAGCTGCAAAATGGCTCCCGCTAAAATTTCCACCTAGTGACGAGGAACACCTTCGACGAAAGACCAACGTACGAGGATGTCTGGGAAGCATTACGAAGCCTGAGGGGGCATGTGCTTGAATTGAACGTGCATAGGCTAGCCATGCCCAAGATTGAATGTAGGCATTTAGATTGGCGAATAATCCGTAACATGGTAGAAGTAATCTTCCGAGACACCGAAGTGCAGGTACTGGTTTGCGGCCATGCTCGGGAGACACAGCCAATGGAGAAGACGGTCGCATGTTACTTCCATACAGCTGGAAAATGCAACAAGGACCAGTTGCCGATACAGTCATCTCGTTCCAGTTTCCTAGTTAGTTCCAGGAGGAACTGTTTCTTAAGGAGGGGGCAATGTTACGCGAGCTACTGCATTATTACGCTCACTTAGTGCCCCCAGTGAAATCCCCGTATGAGACGACTATGGCTCCTCCGCCCAATTTTCGAGAAACATCCAGAATACCCATCGCATCCAGTGCATCCGCCAGAACGTCGAGCAAATTCTAGAATTACGGCGCGCGAGTATAAATAGGCCACGAGCATCGCTGCAGGCAATTAGTCAATCAGTCAGTGTTGATGCCGAAGGAAAGTAATCGCGCCTCGATAAAGTGTTTATTAAGTGACTCTCATATAAATTATAATTAGTGTGTCTAGTGTATTACATAAATTATTAAATAAGGACTGAATTACATATAAATCTGTAAATATAAATTAGAATAAACGTTACAATAGGAACAAAAGGAGAAGGCTAAATGTTTTCAAAGTATCCCTTTTTTTCTACTTCTGTACAGTGATGCGTAGAAAATCTTTGATAAAAACGCTGTTTACTTTAACAGCTTCATATTTCGTAATTTGTAAATAAAGACCGTCAAATCTAATCATCTAAACAGGATGTCCAGGGTTATATAATATAATAATTCCCTTGAAATAGTTAGGTAGTTACGATTTAGTTTGTAACAATAAAGAAGATTAAATGAAATACCGGATGTCAACTGATTCTTATATAATGAGGATATTGGAATAAATAAATAAAGGGGCGTATAAGTAATTTTAAAAGCATAAATATCGGAAACCTTGATATTATGTAAAAGTGTTTGTAAGCAATAGGAGGTTTTAATACTAAGAAAAAGATGGGTAAAATATTAGCATTTTTTTAACCTTTAATAAGTAAATGTTATTAATCTCAATATAGAACCTTATTCACGTTAATAAAAATTGTTTTTGCCAGTATATAATGTTAATTTCGGCTTATTTGATATATCTATTTATTATTTAAGAATGTACATTAACACAGAGTATTTTTAACTAAAAATTATTTGACTAATTAAATGGAACACCCAGTATATATGTTACATCATTCAAAAAATTGAGTTTAAACTTTTTTAAATGTCAACATAATATGTAATTTTATTTTTACAAATAATGTAGATATGAGAATTTGTGTGTGCGTTGTTTCAACAACGAAATAAGACTCTAAATATTCGTTGGTTTCAATATAGCCAGTAACATTCTAATTTTAATTCGTTTAGACAATAATCTCGTTTAAAATGCGTCAGTTTCAACTGGGACACTCTATATTGGTCTAGTGCCTATGCCTAATAATATAAGAGCAAAGAATAAATTATTTAAATAAGGTAGGAGTAGGTGCCTTATTATTGTTTGGATGTTATCCAAGCTAAACTCAATTTTGTTGTATCGTTTATAAATGAAGGGTTAAACAGGTTTCCACGACTTTTTAAATATATGTATACGTTCATTTCACAATTCCGACCCACACATCCAATATAAACGAGAAACTATTTTGTATATAATTATTTGTGCATGTTTTATCAATTAAGTACCTAGTCTTGTTAATCAATTATTGCCGCATTATTTTTCTAAACTTTGTTTTTAAATTAACCAAATATCCTAACTTTCCTAATTTTTTAAATCTCATTAGCCATGTAAACAGTTCTCTTTATACCATACTCTCTATAGGAAACTATGTTGTTTAAATAGATACTTTATATTTGTAGAAACTTAGTTACTGTTTAATATATATAAATAATGATTTTATTATATCTACTTACATTTTATAGATGTTTACACTCGGGTCATGGTATAAGATAACGGCGGACTAAATTCCTAGTATATATTGTTTCATATTAAAACATTTATTTAATCTAAAAGCATTAATAACACGTATTATCATTACATTGAAACTTTTTAAACACACTTGCACCAAATTGTATTATCAAAAAACGGCACAAAACTTTAAATTCTTCACAGATGTTTCAAGTACGTAATTCAATATCGACCTTGACAAATAATCGTAAGGTTATTGAGACGAGCTACACCAACACTACTACTTTCTTAAGTCAACATGCAACTGGTGGGATTGGATTATGTCTTATTTTCTCTCCTCAAAGCGCCTTAACTTCTTATGTTCAACTTAGTGCGCAGATTCCGATCACTTTTAGGTACAACCTTGGGTTTAACATTCATGCAGAGTGGTCTGTTTATTTACGAACCCAAAGATTAACTTTTAACTTGTAGGGATTAAAAGCGACCCTCTAGCAATTTATCGGCACATTTTTTTACCTCAGATATTGTGTTTCATGCCATGCTATTATTTTCATATTAATATAAACTTCTTTATTATAAAAAATACATACCTTAACATTAATCTCAAGACGGAGAAGTCAATTCCTAGTTTTTATTAGGATACATATGACATCAAAAATACATATTAAAATCTTTCGTATCCAGCATAGGAAACTGAAATATCCGTCAGATTTCGCAAAAACATTGATTAGGAATTAAATAGACAAGATATTTACGAAATAATATCTGCTTAGATATATATATATATATATTTTCTATATAATCATATACCCTTAGGTGTCGGGTTTGCATTTAATTCTCGTATATAATTTTTTTCCATTCTTTCCTGTTTCTTGTCAATGTTCTCGCCTCTTCCCATGATTTACCTCTCTCTCTTATTATATTACCCACTATTGTATTCCATGTTTGTCTTGGTCTTTCTTTTTTTCTTTTAATTTGTGTTTGCCTCATATGTCCTTTTAACTTGTCTATTGTTATTCATTCTCTGAATATGTCCCCACCAGCTGAGTTGTCTTTGTTCTATAAATTTTAGTACGGGTTGGACACCTAATTCATCTCTTATTTTTGTGTTTCTGATTTTGTCCTTTCTTGTTGCTCCAAATGTTCTTCTCAAATATTTCATTTCTGCTGCCTGTATTTTGCTTTTTTGTTTACTTGTAAGAGTCCAAGATTCGCATCCATAAGTTAAAACTGGTCGATATATTGTATTATACACTTTTACTTTTGTCTCTTTGGTGATTTCTTTTTTGTTTATAAATTTTTGGTTCATGGCATAGTATAGCTTAATTGTTTTCTCTATTCTTTCATTTATCTCTGCATCTTGTTTTCCTGTTTCGTCAAAAGTTATTCCTAAGTATTTGAATTCTTTTACTTGTTCTATTTGTACATTATCTATTTTAATTTCTGTGTTGATCTTCTGTTTTCCTATTACAAGTATTTTGGTTTTATTTTTGTTGATTTTCATGCCTTCTTCTTCCATAACATCTTTCCATATGTTCAGGTTTTCTTGTAATCACTTTTCACTTCCTGCCATTAGCACCACATCATCTGCAAAGACTCCTTCGGCTATCTCTACTCTTTCTAAATTTTTATACCCAACGAACATTTTCTTCACCTTCTGTTCGCTTTTTTTAATAATATTGTCCATATGTATATTAAATAGTGTTGGGCTCAGTCCCCCTCCTTGTCTTAATCCTGCTGATTTCATGTTGTTTTTTATGATAAAATTTATGTCTGTTTCATATATATCTTGAATAATTCCGATTATTTTTTTGTGTATTCCCTTTTCTTTCAGTCCCTTCCATACTTTTTCCCTAGGTACAGTATCAAATGCTTTTTCGAGATCTATGAACGCTAGATATGTGTTTCTATTTTCTATATGTCTCTTCTCTTCTAATTGTTTTATTGTGAAGATGTGATCCTGCGTACTTCTTCCTGGTCTGAATCCACTTTGTGCTTCTGAAAGTTGATTTTCTAGAGTTGGTTTAATTCTCTTGTTTATAAGCTGTTCATATATCTTTATAATGGTATTTAGCAAGGTTATTCCTCTATAGTTTTGATATTGTTTCTGGTCTCCTTTCTTGTGTATAGGTGTGATTAAGGCTACTCCCCATTCTTCTGGGATTTTTCCATCACACCAAGCTTTATTGATAATTTCTTATAACACTTCCAGTCCTATATTTCCTAGATTCTTAATCATTTCCGCTGTAATTCTATCGTCACCCGGCGCTTTCCCATTTTTCAATTTTATAACAACTCTTTTTAGCTCTTCCAATTTTATACTCTGTATAACGGCTTCTTCGTTCGACTACTTCGTTTTGGTTTTCCTTTTCTTGTTCGTTACTTGGGTTTCTTCGAGTTTGTTGGTCTAACATCTCTTGAAAATACTCTCTCCATATTTCTATAATATCTGCTTCATTTGTTATTATCTCTTGATTTTTATCTTTTATGTACTGTTCTTTTCCCTGCTTTTCTGTTCTTAGCGATTTTAGAACTTTATAAAATAGTTTTTGATTCCCCGTACTATCTTTTTCCATTTTGTTCCCAAAATCTATCCAGGCATTTTGTTTTGCTTTTATTACTAGAACTTTGACTTTCTCTCTTTGGTTTTTGTATCTTTCATATTGTTCTTGTGTGTTGTTTTTTAAATATTTTTTCCATTCTTCCTTCTTGTTTTTAACCTCTTCTTTAATTTCATTGTTCCACCATGCTGTTTGTTTTTTCCTATTATCTGTTTTGTAAGTCCCGCATAGATCAGTGGCAGTGTTAATGACTACGTTTTTAAATATGTTCCAGCCCTGTTCTGTGTTAAGTTTTTTTATGTCAATGGATTTTTCTCTGCTTAGATTCGACTTCAATCTAAAGCATCTTTGACTCCTCTTTGCAAAGGTTTCCCATTAGACAACATCTAAATAAAATTATGTAGAACAAGCTAAATAGGGTTTAACAACTCAAATTTTTCAATAAAAAAAACATAACAAAACGTTAGGTGTAACTTTATTAACATTCTCTCCTTATGGAATTGTATTTCAATAAACAAGGCTAATCCCTTTTTTGTGTCGAATTATCAACTACCTGTCTCTTGTCTCCCGTCTACCTCACCCTTGCTCCTTACTGGCGACGTTATTCATAAAAGTTACGATAGCTCGTAGACACCACGCTGTTTTGTTGATCAGTTTTCAAAAGTACAAAGAAGGTTAATTTTATTGGTAGATATATACCATTTGTTCCTCATGTAAATCTTCCAGTCATATAATATCCTAAAATCACTGGCGGCGATAAGAGACCCGCCAGCTCCAGAAAGGACCAATGTGCGAGGCGAGACTAGTACTTAGGGTGTAATAAATATTGAGCATAAGCTTGAATTAAAACAGTTGGTCGACATATTTTTAAACAAAAACATCACCATTTGGCAATTTAACAATGCGCCCCTGAAATTTCCATTCCTCAATCTATCCAGCAATGACTTCACTAGCACCAGACAGATTTATGCATAAGATTGAATAGATGAGGCTTTTACTTGATGAAGATCCATACTACTGATGAAATAAAACAAATTAATTTGTTTAAATCTTCATTATTTATTTTGAACTGACGTTCAAATTAAAATTAGTGACGCGTTTCGCTACACAGTAGCTTTTTCAAACTAGTGAAGCTACAATGAAAAACTTTTAATTTATATAGTGCCTTAATACGGAATTCTAAGATATTGACAAAAGTATTAAAAATGGGGATAAGTACAAAAAGTGCCTAAATACGGAATTCTAAGATATTGACAAAAGTATTATAATATATTTAAATAGGTATAAGTACAAAAAGTGTCTAAATACGGGATTCTAAGAAAGTTACAAAGGTATTGAAATACCTGGGAAATTGATCAACAACTATCACATTTTCTAGGTAAAAAGGTTTAATAAGGGAGAATGATTGATATCTATTTGGTCGTTAAGCAGATTACCGGAATATTTGTTTTTGTTAATCTCGAGGGCTTCTAAAAGATTTAATTTAAAGGATTTGGGTTCTACATGCAAAATTTCAAAATTTGAGTCGAAAGTGTGTTGGTTTGTTAATAGATGATTTGAATAGTTGGAATCTAATTTGTTATTGTCATAGCTGCGTTTGTGTTCTGAAATTCTAGTTTTAAAGTTCCTAAAAGTTCTACCGATATACATTTTGTCACAGTTGTCGTTACCACATTTTAATTTATAAACACCTGACTTGTTTAATTTTGAGGATTTAGATTTGTTATTTTTAATGAATTTAGATAAATTGTAGTCAGTTTTAAAGCAAATATTCATATTTAAAGATTCTAAAAATGATTTTATTTTTAAGGATGGTGTTCCAAAGTATGTTAAGCTTTTAAATTGATTATTTTTATTTTTATCTGAAGGATATACTTGTTCTAAAGTGCGTTTCTTTATCTTTTTATTTATGATATTGTCAATTAAGTTTGGATCGTAATTATTATTAACTGCTATTTGTTTAATGATATTTAGTTCTTTGTTGAAATTATTATTGTTTAATGGGACTGTTAAAAGTCTGTGAATCATACTATTGAAAGCTGCTAATTTATGACTAAATGGGTGGACCGAACTATTATGAATTGTAATGTCTGTATGTGATGGTTTGCGAAATATAGAAAAATCATGTTTATTGTTTATATTTGAAATTGTAAGGTCTAAAAAGTTTATAGACTTATTTTCTTCATGTTCTACGGTAAATTTTATATTGCTATGAATTGAGTTAATATAAGTAATGAAGCTGTCTAGTTGTCTAGTAGTGCCAGTGAAGCTCGCTAAAATGTCATCTACATAACGGTGCCAGTACATAAATTTTTTACTAAGGGGGTGTTTATGAATTATTTTTTCTATATTATCCATGAAAATTTCAGCTAATAGGGGACTGAGGGGGTTGCCCATAATCAAACCATCTTTACTACTATAAATCTCTCCATTGAAATGAAAATAATTTTGGTTTAAGCAAACTTTTAATAAATTTATTATGTCAGAATGAATTATAGGGTTAACATTATTATACGTGAGCAAATTATCAACAAGAGTTAAAGTTTCTTTAGGAGGTATACTAGGGAATAGATTAGTTACATCGAACGATATGAATTTAGAATTGTGAGGTAATTTTATATCTTGAATATCATTAATTAATTCCGTTGAGTTTTTAATAGAAAATCGAGGTTTGAAAGAACAATATTTAGAAATTATATCTATGAGAATCTTTGAAACTTTAAATGAAGGTGCTGTGAAAAAAGAAACAACCGGTCTAATATATGGAGTTTCATTAAAGAATAAAGTTCAGGGTGTTGAGGATTGGGTAAAATTAATTTATATTTTTCTTTGTCGCTAATTATTGATTTCGCGTTATCTACTGCTAATTTTATTTCTTTCTGAAATTTACTAGTTGGGTCTTTTTTAAGAATCTCAAAATTGCCTGTCTGTATAAAATTGTTAGTTTTTAATATATAATCATCTTTATGTAATGCTATTACTGTATTTCCTTTATCTGCTTCATTGTAGCTTCACTAGTTTGAAAAAGCTACTGTGTAGCGAAACGCGTCACTAATTTTAATTTGAACGTCAGTTCAAAATAAATAATGAAGATTTAAACAAATTAATTTGTTTTATTTCATTATGCATAAGATTTTATATTCAAGGCAACTAGCAAATTAGGGTAATTATTAGTTATATATTATCCAGAGATGCAATAAAGACAGGCGGAATGTTGTTAATTTGTTAGATAAATTAAAAGACTACATCTCTTTTATTATAATTACTCTTTGGAACATATTTGAACATAAATATCATGTATGTATATCAGAAATGATCCCATTTGTGAAATAAAATGTAATAGGTACTTGTTCATTTTTCTTCAGTTGCCCCATAAAGATAATTTTTCCAAACTTTATTGCCACGTGTAAGAATGTCAAAATTTCTCGGGGGATCCGTAATCCTTATCGCCGCCACTGCCTAAAATAGCAACTTGCAGCTTTATTTAAACCAAACTTATGCCAGATGTGATTTATTGTAATAATTCAATTTTAAATACTGCTGTCCCCATTTTAAACTAACGTATATTTGAGCCAATACACTTCAGTTAATTTATGATCAATTTAAATTAATTAATTTGATGGTTATTAATAAATGGCGACGTATATTTTTCAGTTAGTTTTACATGCTATTATTATACAGTATTTTTAAAATGTTTCGTAGACAACAAATTTCGGACATTCATATCTTTATAATGGAAGAATACGAATACGTAGAATTTATTTGGAACCAAGAAAAATACAAAAATATTTTTAGAGTCTCCTCCTCTGCCTTTATACATCTACCTTAAATAATACACTCATTATAAATAGTGTTATGTAATGGGTTTAGATAAAAACTTACCTGATCCTAGATAGTAAACTCCTGTGGAATAAACAGAAAAGGAGATAATACACAAATCAAAAATGGTGTGCAGGAATCCAGTAGGGAAAAATTCACGCCTCACTTTTTAGGAATCATAAATCCTGGGACATGCCACAGGATAGTAAGTAAGAAGAAAGAATGGGATACTAACACTATTACCAGACCTGGAAAGAATGCAATTCAATGGTATACAGATGGCTCTAAAGCAATAGAAGGGTCTGAGATAGGAGTATATGGGACAGAAACCAAACACTCTGAGGCTTGGGAAAAACCCCACAAAACATTACATGTGAACTATGCTGGAACGTGTTGATTTTGGTGTGTACGGTAATAGTGAATAGTCAACGCTTTCCAATGGGATAGTTGGCTAGAGTCAAAAGCACATGTGTCGTAAGCATTTGGGCTACGGTCTGTATGTTACTTTACATTGCGGTTTTCTTCAAACTCGGATCGGGCACGCTGCGGTTAAGGCTGCAATAAGAGTTACTACTAGTCCCTGAGACTTTACTCAGGAACTGAGTAGAAGAAAGGGCACAATAGATCTTTTAGGTCTCAGTGAATGTCACCCCAATATACCGTTTACCTACCAGCGCCGTAGCTACACTGAATAAACATCCAGTCTCCATATCCCAGAAACCTTAGATAGCGTTTTTGTTCATAAATAAATCAGGAATTGGGATCCTGCTCTAGATATAAAGATTTATATTATTTTTTGATTTTGGGCCTTAGCGTATTTTTGAAAATGTTGGCTTTCAGCCTTCCTCTCGAATATAACTCAATATTAAATATGGCCCACCAACGGTTCCAGAATTCTCAATTTAGTGATGATTTGGAGTGAGTGTAAAATACGTGTGTATTCCAGACACTGTTTTGAAAAATTTGTACTCGATTACGGATCTACAAATCATGTAGGTTTTTATTTATTTTGTGAAATGTTAGATAAACTTTTTCTCCATTTGTATACAACTTTTTGGGACACATTGTATATATAGTAGCTCCAGCGGAAAGAACAAACGTATCTGGACATTTTTAGGAATGAAAAATTAAATCACAAAGTAGTAGATCAAGACCATTTAAATTGATGTAATATTTTTAATGGATTGGTATATTACAGAATAGTCCATTTACGTAAGATGGTTTACTGTCTACTATAATATTTATCAATTTTACACTACAGTTAATTTGAAACAAAGTATATTTTTTGGAATAGACAACTGAAAATGTAGAAAGTGTCTTAAGTACACATTTGCTAAACTTCACTCTTTATATACAAGTAACAGCAACACGATATCTAATACGATACACCCACAGGTACAATAATACATGATACACAGTCAATACACGCAATATTCACTCTTCAAGTTCATTCAATAATTCAATAAATTAAGTTAAACCTAAAAATATTTTCACAGAAAATCACAGTTGTACATTATTAATGATAAAGTTTCTCTGGAAAGCATCTTTTGAGACTGTAAAGATTATTTTTAATCAAACAGTTTTGTTGTCAAAATGTATAAATTGTATACTTAAACTTACACTATTACTACAAATTGTACTGGATAATATACTCCAGAGACTTGAATCGTTCCAATAAATAGTATACAAATTTAATCAATATACTTAAAAAAATTTGGTCAATTAATAAAATTGCATACGCTATATGCATAACAAAAAATTCAGGTTCTATCCTCTCTGCTAGCCTCGTCTTATTGAGTTTGGCACAATCAAACGTTGTAATTATACATTTTAGGGCGAACTTTGAATTATGTCTTTCGTTTTCACTTCTATTATTAAATTTGAAAGAATTTATATCAAAGCAAATGATTTTTGTTGCGTAGATGAAAAAACTTCCTATGTATTTTACCTTAATTATATAAATAAGTCAGCCATCATTAATTAAAACAATTCAAATATTATTGAGGTTTCTAAATCTGTCAAAAATATTTTAACGCTAAATACTTCAAGTTAAACGAATTAATAATAATATGAAAATAATAATAAATATAGTATATTACTCTACAAGAGCAGAAAGTTTGAGATCATGGCGCGCAGTGGAGGAATCTCAATTCTCAATGCATAAAAGTTAGACTTTCTGCCTCACGGTCGAAGCAGAAACTACGTACTTTCTGCTGCATATAAAGAAAAACTTATTACCCACTTATTACTGATTGGTACAAACTCAATAGGACGGAGCTAGTACTATATTCGCATTTTGATAGTTTTAATTGTTGTCGTTTGATTTAATATTTCATGTAGCGACAACTGTCTATGGAAAATTAATTATTTGGTAAAAGTGGCACTCTGTGGGCCGCAAATCTACCTCGCTGAAAATCTGTTCGTTGTTTAGTCTCGATTTTTATTTGTTGGTATTAATTACATTTGGTATAGTCAGTCTTCCATCAGTACCGAACTTGGTAGTTATTAAAGATCCAGCCTAGAAACAATCCATATCAAGGGATGGACGTTTACAGGCAAGACTTTATTTATGCAACAACCAGAAGAAAACAGTCTACTTTACTTGCCACAAACCGACTTGTCTAAAGCATGTCAATAAAATAAGTAAGACAAATTATAATAACAATATTTTGTTATTTTTTGAAAGAAATGTTAACTGGTTCTTATTTACGGGTAGTGAAAAACATTAATTTATACACTCAGTATAATACAGCAGCTTAACTCTAGGGTAAGGTAGTAAGGTAATGAACCATTTATGGACACCAGCCTCTTTCTTAAGCATTATTAAGAAAACAGACCAAAATTAATTCAAAATTTTCATTTCTATAACTTCCTGATGTAGTTTGGCAACAATGCATTCAACCACACAAGTTTGAGTCGAACCATAATGGCGCATTTCCGTAAAACGTGTTCATGTTCTTAACATTTTGTAAGTAAGTACTTTTTAAAATTATGATAATCTTTGTTTACATTGGACATAAACGTATAAAAATATAGGGGGAAGTCGGGTAATTGTGCGCGGAGGACAATGGTGCGCACCATAATACGAAACGAAAATGCTCATTATTTGTTTAAATCTGTACACGTAGCGTTATCTTTTGGTTGTTATTGAAAGTTACGCTGTCATTCGGGCGATTTTCTGCTTAAACGACCGGGTTATGGTGTTTGCCGGTTTTTCAGGTTTATGTTTATTAAATTTGTCGGTGTGAAAATAAGCCATAACTTTTTAAATAAAAAAGTTTTTATTTCGGTTCTTAGACTAAGATAATCAGTGTAGTTCGGGTTATTATTGGAGTAATTTACTTGAGGTAAATAACATAAAGTTTTATTTTTGTGAATTTTTATTACCAGCAAGTTTTTGTCCGTTAATGGTGCGCAATGCGCACAATTAGCCGTCCTTTTAAATTTTAAAAGTTCTTATGGTATTAATTTGAAAATACAATGACACGTAGTTTTTATTGTTTCAGATGCCAAAATATACCCGCAAAACAAATAAAGCTAGCTGGGACGCAGATTTAATGAAAAAAGCTATCTTATTTGTTACAAATGGAGGGACAATTAGAGATGCCGGGCGAAGGTTTGGAATACCTGAATCCACAATTCGCAAAAGAAAGAAAGACTATGATAAAGGCAATGACATCCAGGGTCCTCAAATGGGACGACACTCTATTTTTTCGCAGAAACAAGAAGGGGATTTGGCTAGTCATGTATTAAAAATGGCTAAACTCTTTTATGGCGTATCAAGAACTCAACTTCGGCGATTGGCGTATTCCTATGCATTAGCTAATAATATCCCAAACAATTTTAATGCTACAACGAAAATGGCAGGGAAAGACTGGTACTATCAGTTTTTAAAAAGAAACAACGGATTGTCGCTCAGAAAACCAGAACCAACCAGCATTAATCGAATATCCGCATTCAACGAAGCACAGGTTACACAATTCTTTGAGAATTTAAAGAAGCTTTACGAAAAATATCACTTCAAAGATGATAAGATTTTCAACGTAGATGAAACGGGCATTTCAACGGTCCAGAAGCCATCTAAACGTCTTGGTCCCAAAGGAGTGAAGCAATTCGGAGCAAAAACTTCAGGTGAAAGGGGGAAAACGGTAAAAACGGCGTAATTTGTTGCTTTAATGCTGCTGGTACATGCTACGTACCTCCGATGTTTATTTTTCCCCGAGCTCGGATGACAAGCACATTAGAAAAAAATGGGCCGCCCCATGCAAAGTATAGTTGCTCAAAATCTGGCTGGAGTAACGAACAACTGTTTTATCAGTGGCTTCAACATTTTAAGGAAACTGTTAAACCTTCCAAAGATCAACCCGTTCTGATAATTCTGGACAATCACTCCAGCCATATTTCTGTAAAAATTTATGATTTTTGTAAGCAAAATGGAATAGAATTACTAACCATTCCACCTCATACATCCCATCGCTTACAGCCTTTGGATTTAACATTTTATGGCCCACTTAAATCGGCGTTTAACCGCCAGTGTGACAACTATCTTTTACATTTTGAAAGAATAACACCCTACGATTTGGCAGAACTCTTTCATAAGGCCTATAGTCAAGTCGCAACTATTGAGAAAGCTCAATCAGGGTTTAAAGCTACAGGAATATGGCCATTTCAGCCTGAAAAATTTACCAAAGAAGACTTTTTGCCATCAAATCATTACATGCTGACATTGACAGTCGAAGAAGATCATCAAATTGGGTCCGTTATAGAGACTGAAGTTTCCTGTCCCAATACTTCTAAAGTTTGCAAGCAAGTTGAATCTCAGGCAAGCACTTCAACTGCTGGACAAACTATTTCTGGCCCAAGTGGCGTTTCAAGTTGCTCGCTTGAAGTTTCATTTGAAGAATTGAACCCAATTCCAACTCCATCTACTAGTAAAATTCAACGCCGTAAGAAACAGAAGTCCGAAATTTTGACAGAGTCGCCCAATAAAGACGTTTTGCTAGCCAGCGAGTCACAAAAAAAAGTGAGACTAGCAAATTTGGAAAAAAAAATAATACAAAAACCGTCAATAAAAGGTTAGGCTAGTGCAAAACATCCCGCTAAAAATAGAAAGGCCGTTAAAAGGATTGTTTTTGAAGAAAGTGACTCTGAAGAAGACCTATCTGATGGCCACTTATGTGATGATGATGAGATGGATGACACGGAAGACTCCCCCGAAGGTTATATCTGTGACTTTTGCGATCATTAATTTGTAGTTTTTAAGTTGCAATAAATATATAATGTTCTTTGTATCACTTGTTTTAATTCTACCCTTTATATCCTAAAGTTTTTAGTAGTTTTTTGCTTGCGCACAATTACCCTGACCAGTGCGCACAATTAACCGCATAGGGTGGACAATTGTGCGCAATGTCAGTTTTTATCTTATTTTGTCCCTAGGCCCAAAAAATTGTTTTTGTAATATTTGGTTAATTTGGGATATAACCTATAAAAAGAAGAACATCTGTGCCAAATTTCAAAGCTCCATCTACCATACTTTAAAAAATATATGTTTTTTTTCTTAGGTGCGCACAATTCACCGACTTTTCCCTATTGGTAGACTCAGAACATCATTAGGAATAATACATTTGTATCAGAAATAACCTCTGCTGTAAAATATAGAATTAGATTTGGGTGTCCATTATTGGACTAGTTAAAATGGTGATCTACCATATATTGACACTCCTGTCGAAAATTGGTTTCAGTATTTCTACCAAGATATTTTATATTCTTCTTGCTTATATTAAGGCGATGTTGCCAATATGCATTTCATTGCCGTAACATGTATGTAACCAATTATTGACATGAGGTGTCAATAATGGGTTGTTAAGTGTCGATAATTGGTGATCAGTTTTTTTGTTTTAGTTATAGCTATGGGTCCGACTAGAAAAACTTACGAGCCTCAAAAAATGGCCCAGGCATTGGATGATGTGAAAAGATGAGTCCCAGTTGCAACAGCAGCTAAAATTCATGGTGTGCCAAGAGCCACATTGATTAACAAAAAGGAAGGAAAATCGGCTGTTATTTGTTCCCCTGGACCGTCTACGATTCTTAGTCCAGAAGAAGAGAACATATTGGTTCAATGGATTTTAGCAATGGCCAAAAGACATTTTCCAGTTACTAAAACCCAGTTATTAGATTCTTAAACTTAAAACTTTTGGAAATAATAACAGACCAAGTGATAAGTGGTACCGTCTGTTCCTTAAACGACACCCGCAAATTTCTCCTAGGATTTGTCGAACTCCGATTCCAAGTAGAGAAAGTATATACGAGGAACAAATAAGAAGCTGGTTTACAGAAGTCAAAGACTACTTAATATCGCAGAATCTTTTTGATATCACGAACGACTCCAAAAGAGTCTTCAATACAGATAAAGTGCCTTTTACTTATCCCCCAAATCTGACAAAGTTCTGGTAAAAAGAGGCGAAAAAAGTGTATATACTGCAGCTGGTGATGAAAAGGAAAATTTGACGGTTTTAGTTACTACAAACGCGGCTGGGAATATGGCTCCACCTATGATTGTTTTTTCATATACCCGAATTCCCGGACATATTGCTTCAAGTGTTCCATCTGAATGGGGCATTGGAACTTCAGAAAATGATTGGATGTGTGCCGCCACGTTTTATGAATATATCTGCAACGTCTTTAATCCATGGTTAGTAGAACAAAATATAGAGAAACCAATTATACTTTTGGATGGCCATGTATCACACCTAACTCTTCACTTATCTAATTTCTGTGTCGAAAATGGGATAGAGTTAGTTGCTCTTTACCCAAACTCTACTCACCTACTACAGCCGCTAGATGTGGCGGTGTTCAGGGAAGTTGAGAAATGGAGAATGGATAATCTAGGTAACAAAATACAAAAGCAACATTTTCCTCAAGTTTTGAAAAAAGCACTGAACCAAATAGCTGACGATACCGTCAAGAATGGATTTCGTGGTTCTGGATTATGTCCTTTTGACGCCAAAAGTGTGCATTTTGAAAAAAATTCGAAAAAAATGTTTTCTCGTACAACTCCTATACAGCAAAAGGAAACTTTAAAAAACTTACTTTTACAAGGCCTTGAAGAAAAAATTAGACTACATAAGTTGGAGAGATTCAAAAAATGTTTCGAACACAACCTGAAGTGGAATGGAGTTGTTGAAGACACAAGCCTTTTTGAAATATGGAGTTATTTCAATAATAATGGAAGTAATCAAGCAGAAACAAAAACCAACGAACAATTGGACACCCAGAATATTAATAACCAACTGACTGAAAAAAGAGAAGATGAAGTTGAAACACACAACAAAGACAATACTCAGCAACGAAAAAATGAAGTCACACCACCACAGGAAAAAGAAGCAACAAAAGTAACCGAGCAAAAACAAGAAAATGGCACGAATTTAGAAATACTGGCTACTCCAGGACCTTCTTATGGACACTTAAACTGCAATGAACCGACACCATTTAAAATGGCCTTGTTTTGGCCAGAACCAAAACCTTCGACGTCAAAGCGGAAAAGAAAAAATCCCATCAGTGATAACATCTCATGCATGGAGAGCATATCACGTAAAAAAGGAAAATGAGAAGCAACGGAAATTAGAAGAAAAGCAAGAGCAAGGATGAAACAGAGAAAAGCTAAAGCTGAAGAGAAAAATCTGCGAAAAGGGAAAATATATTGACATATAACACAAGAAATAATGAAGTTTCTGAAAGCTCTGAAGAATAGTGGCAGCAGTTTGGATGATGTAGAAATATTTGAAAATGAGCGAACATTCTGCGAGACAGTGTTAGGTGGTAAAAGAAATAAAACTCTTTTCAAATATATCTGCGTATTACAGAGATTATTCAAGGAAGAAGTAGAAGTAATGTTTATGAAATCAGTTAAAGAAAAAAAGTGTTTTATTTTTATGAAAAAGACATATCTTGTGTTCCTAAAAAATCAATATTAGGTATTTTGCCAACATCTGAAGTTCATGGAACAGGAGAAAGACAAAATTATTCGTTCCCTCTACCAGTGGATATATTTTAAATGAAGCTTAGAGCGTATTTTTTATGTTTTTGTCAAAAATAAATGTTTATTGTTTCCTTCTGTTCTAGCTTTATTTTGTTATATTTAGTAAAAAAAACTGTCCATATATGGGATGTCGATAAATGGTTTTCCTTCAAAATTTGATGTCGGTCATTGGTTTTTGTGGCAATTTAAAAAAAAAATACTGGGAAAATAGAATTTCATATTTAGAAATTGACTACGGGATATTTAAATACAAATAGGACAAATTCCCGAAAGCACTTTGATTTGACCATACACAATTAAAGACAAATTTTGTTCCTAATAGTGTCGATAATTGGTTGTCTACCTTAAGTACTCAAGAATATATTCATTTTTTAGACCCCTAGTTTAATAATACCTCGTTTTTCGAGATGGATCGGTCCTCGATCTTTGGTTTATATTTGTGTCGTTATTCCACATTTTCTTTTGTCTGTTACAGTTAAATTTCCAGTACTTTACTCTTATATTTTTTTGTCTGTCTTTCCATTTCATTCTTGGCCAAATGTAAAGCCACTCAATTTTTCTTGTCATAAAAGGTCTTTAATCATTTTAATCGTTGTGCTGTAATCTTTAAAGAACGTTTAAATCTGACATTTACTGCATGATATTTATGTGAGACAGTGGTTTTTGTACTGTAAACAAACATAAACTTTTTGTCTGACATAAGTGTATCAGTCTCCTGCAGTAAGCGTCTACATACGATTAATGTAAACACTTCTTCGGATTCTACAAATTCCAACTCGGATGAAAGAAATCGCGTTATTTTACTATATTATATAGTCGTCTACTTTATATAAGTGTCGTAATTAAATTAATGTTAACAGTCAATTTTATACTTCTGTCTTGACTGACACTATACCTTTAGTTACTTTTAATTAGCTTCCTTTTTTCTTAGTCTTATTCTCCACCTTCAGTTATATTAGGCCCAATATTTTTTTGCTCACTTGTAAGTAGTTCCGAAACACCGATTTGACTGAAATACAACTTTATATAGAATCATATTTCTTGGTAAAAATGGTCAAAAACCGCTAGAAGTTTTTAATTTGGCCTCTAGAAGGCAGAATATTTATTTATTTTCCTTGTTGAATAGTCCTGACAAAGACCAATTAGCCAGATCTAAACAGAATATATTAAAACAAAATATTTCTAGAAAATTATCCTCCAATGTTTTATACTCACTACTTTTCCTATTGTATTTAACCAGTTCAGTTTCTTGCCCTGTATTTAAAGAATATATATGATAGTCTAGGAAGAATCAGCGCATTAGTACCGAAAACTATTCCACCTCCATTTTTTTATGCGATCCTCTTCAAATTGCCCTACTGGGGCCATATTGTTTAAACCGAAATTGTTTAAACAATTGCAAGGAATTGTTAATTTTCAACCGGACAAATTATTTTTATATTCTTTATTGAAATACAAATAAAAAAGGTCTTATGACTTTTCGCGATAAGGTTAATATTTTTAGCCCCCTGGCAACATGCATTTATATCATCAGTAGGCGAAGAGGATCGCATAAAAAAATTGAGGTTGAATAGTTTTCGGTACTCATGCGCCGATTCCTCCTAGACTATGAGTGCCTCGTACACGTATTTGGTTTTTATCAATATTTGTTGTTTTAATATTAATAAAAATGCTTTCCAGAGATAACCATATTACAATAAGCATAATTGAAAATCTTAAAACTACAGAAACCTTGGCATTTGAGGATTATAAGACTGGGAATCTGATCTTAAATGCAAATAACTAGAAGGTGGATACCTTCTGTAAGAAAGAGGATGATGTAATGATCCAGATCTAACTTGAAGCCCTCCAATAGTATTATGAATACGAGTATTACCATCGCCGAGATCTAATTCCATCTCTTGTTGGTCTTGGAGTTGAACTTGTCCAACTGAAGCTGTAGCCATTGCTACATCAGGCATAATGTCTGACAGGTGTCCATCACTACAAGAACTACTTTCTGGTTCTGTCGAGAAACGAAACTCACCGTCGGGTACTACAGCTGGCAATTCTTGTCTTTGACAAAAACTTTGACGGGGAAAACTCATATTTTTACTATAACACCCGTGAGATAGACTAATCGGTTTATTTGGAGATATCTGCAAAGGATCGTTATCACTTTGATCGGGCATACCGTAATAATTTTCCAAGATATCTGCCACGGGATCAGGTAAATTGAATTCTCGAACTACCCTTAATCTGATTTGTCTATTAATTTCATGACGGGAAGATAAAGGCATGTTGAGGGCACGTTGGCAGCTAGGCGATTGGCGTAATTTTTGTTCTCTTTTCAACATTGCATTCATCACAGTTGCATCTGGTACTGGCAGTGAAGAAGCTAAAACATCTACTCCAGCGGGGCCTTGCGGGCGTGGCTTCTCATCCACCATATACAGAGTATCTGGAATGTCTTGCATATAACGAGCTCTGCGCAAACGCATCATTTCCACTTCTTGAATAAGCTGATCCTCAACACGCACTTTTATTTCATCGTAATACGGCATAAAAAGCCTGGGCTGGATGTACAATCCATTATTCTTTCCTCTAATCCAAGCATTAACTCTAAAATTTTCACGTTCTCCGCCAATCATATGACTTGGTGGTGTACTTACTAATCCTCTACGGATAGCTTGATTCAACACATCACTGTTTGGTGGTAATATATGGTCAATTCTTACGAGAGGTAAAAGATCCGACAATATTTCCCGCAACTCAACATCACTTAAGTCTTTCTTTTTCACTCCTTTTCGTGCTACAGAATGGGCAGTGTGACTTACAATGTTCGGCTCTAAAAATAAAAGAAATAAATTTAAAATGAAGCTTCATTCAAAAGTAAAGTACAGTAATAAATAAGTATAGTAAAATTAATACCTATTTAGAGGTACCAGCCGTTTTAGTAACTTAACGTATGCGGCTTCATGAACCATCTGAACCCGCATGAAAAAAATTAGGTTATGACCTTTGTCATGTCAAATGCTTGACATATTTCTTATTGCATTGGCGTAGTGACTTGAAATTTCATATTATCAGTGGCGGTTTGTAATAATACAAATTAATTTTATGAAATTCATAAAATTCTAAAGATGTTGACATAATAAAAGAATATAAAAGAAGCGCACTAATGTTAAAAACATTGTTTTATTAACTAGATACATAGTTTTCTTAAAAAAATATGGCAATTCAGAGTTCGATTAAGTACAAATTCTAGATTTTAAAAAAATGACAACGTGATCTTCAAGGCAAAGTTTAATTAGTTTCTAAATCAGAATAACTTTCGGAAAGTGATAGTTCATCATCGGATTCATTAGATACAGAGATCACCATAGGTTCGATGTTTAGTAGGTCCAGTTTGTTTTCTACTTCCCATGCTTCAGAAATAATTTTCTCTGTATGATTTATGTAATTCTGCCAGTGTTGCTCCGGTACATTTTTTACAACGTCATTCCATACTTTTAAGACTTCAGTAGGTGACCTTGCAGTTTTCGTAATACCTTGATCATAATGCCTTTTAGTTTCTGACCATACCATTTCGATGGCATTAAAATGGCAATGATAGGGTGGTAGCCTGAGAACACAATGACCATGCTCGGCAGCGTATTTGTCTAAATGATAATTTTTTTCTGGCAAAACTTGCTTTTCAATTATATTCCAAACAGCATCCTTTAAAATGTGATCTGGAAAAGGAATATTCTTTTTTTTGAGCCATTCTAACATGCGTGTTTTACTCCAACTTTTTCTTGGGATTTCTTCATCCAGGCGACTGTGATACGTTGCGTTATCCATCATAATTAACGATGGTTCTTCCAAGTTTACAATTAGTTGCTGTTTAAACCAATTTTCAAAATTTTCGGTGTTCTTGTTATCATGGCAATCGCCTGTTTTTTTATTGCATTTAAAAATAAGCGATGCATTTGCCACAAAACCTTTTTTATTACCGGCATGAACAATTACATATCGTGTCCCACTTCCAGTTATTTTTAAATCACTGTGTTTAGTACCATCTTGCCACATTCTTCTGTCCCCGCTTTTACTAAAAACCCATGTCTCATCCAGAAAAACAGGTGTAAAGAGCTTTTCGCTTTTAGCAGCATGGTATTTGTTCAAAAATAATATTCTTTTTAATCTGACTGCAGGCATTTCCAACAAATGTTTTCTTCCATCCTGTTTTTTGAAATGAAAACCCATTTTTTTAATTCCCAAATATAAAGAACCTTTGGAAATCTTAGTTTCTGGAGACTCTTCGATAAATTGCCGTAAAATAGTTTCTACTGTGATTTTATCCTTTCGCGCATACATTTTATAAATTACTTCCCTCAAACAATGCAGGGTATTTTTTGTAATTCGGGTTTTGCTCCGGGAAACGCTTGCAGACATATTTCTTCTAAATTCGAAATCTGTAGCTCTGTTTGGTTTTTCAAGATTATATATAATGTGCTTTCTGGAACTTTTAGTGCTTCGGACGCTTTTTTTGAATTGCCTTAAATCAAGATCCTAAATCGTTTTGAAAATAGTTTACTACATTGAGCATAAGTTTTTTGGATTCATCAGAATATCGCATTTTTATATCTTATTTTGCGTTATGACATTAACATGAAATCAAAATTTGACGTAACTTCAAAAACGTGACATCTAATAAATTAGTTACGACGTTCATTTTTGTTGGTAATTTTTTGTTTCAACCGATTTATTAATAATAAATAAGGATGGTCTTATTCTAAATGGGTATAAAATTTACTATACATAATATTCTCCTTGTAGTTGTAAAAAGTATGGTTTATTTATGATAAAAAGACGATGACGTCATTTTTAGTTACTTTCCTGCTCAACAGAATAAATATAAATTTACCAACCGTAAATAAAATGTATACTTAATGGATAGCGCAATTACGGGTTGGCAACAAGACGTTGTCAGATCAATTGGTAAAATTCTTCAGTTTAGTTTGACATTTATTGGCATTCGATCATCGTCTTAGTATTTACAAGTTTTTTTGGTGCTTTTGAATTAATAGTTTCTTTCGGATTTAAAGAAAAAACTGTTATTTTTATACCTAATTATTCAGACAAATCTGCGGTGTGTATTTAAACGTATTGAAATGCCCAAGAAGATAAACAGTAAATGTCAAGAGATAGTACCATCTTTGTTAAGTTATTTTGAACGAAAATACCAAAGTGGGAGCCCGCTTCTCCCGCTTAATGCTGTAAGAGACGTAAGTTATACTATTTACATTCATTATTATTAATATTGTTATATATTTAAACGTAGAAAGATTGAAAGTTTTGATATTTTTTTATATAGAATGATTGGTTACTGTTTCTTGTATCTTATCCACACTTTTCACATAAATAAATACTTATTGAATAAATCTGAGACTATTATACAAGCTTTTTATTTGTAAATAAACACCTTCGATTCATGCATTTCGAGGCAAATGCCAATAAAAAAGAAGAAATGCCAGATTGACATTTCCAGTTTTCTTAAAGTAAAGAGAAAAAAACTATAGTTTGGCAACGTCGCAAAAGTTTGTTTTGCAGCGTAAATCGGAAATAAACCGTATTCAAATTAAATAATAAATAGGGAGAAAACTGAAAATACTAAAAAAGTTTATCACTTAAACTTGATCAACTACCCCATGAGTGAAAATAATGTAAAATTATCACAGATGGTAAAAGTGAGGAGAGCAGTTCTTACATCAATTCTAGTACTAGCATGCTTTAGACCAAATATTGAATACTCTAAGATGGACCAAGAACCATGACAAAAGGAAACCACATAGATGTCACACTAGCTTGGAAGGTTTAAAGACAATCCAAAGTTAGATTACATATACTATTTAAAATGTTACTTCAGTTTTCCTCTCTAATCGAAAACAATGGAAATGACTGGGGCGGGAGTGTACAGCCATAAACCAAAAACTGTGAGTTTGGAAAAAATAATTCAAACAAAAATTCACGCCATAGGAAAGTGTGACCAGTTCAATTTATAGCGCTACATACTCTCAGGAATTAACAACTGGGACACACACAGATACTAATCTAACCTGCTAAAAAATATTGATTAACAAAATTTTGAAATAAAAGGCAAATTTAATTTAAACCGAGGCATCCGAGAAATCCGTTCCAAAAAGAGCAACCAACTTAACAGCCCGAAACATTTAAAACCTTGTGGAACATAATAAACTAGAGACAGTAGTAGTAAAAAGAACATTCAAATATAACAAAAAGCAACTGTGGGGCAAATACTGCGAAAGTCTAAATTCTTCAACACCCATTAAAGCAGTAAGTGGGAGCTCAAAACATACAAATAACAATATTTCCTATTCAATGTTATCAAATTTACCTGTTAACCACAAAGAAGCACTCCTTAAAATATATAACCTCATTTGGACAAAACAGATCAGTATCCCTATTAGTTGGAAAGAACATGTAGTAGTACCCATACCAAAACCAGGAAAACAAAAATCAAACTCTTACATACCAATCTCTTAAGCTTCTTGCATTTTGAAAACTTTTGAGAAATTAATTAAGTACAGATCAGAACAGTGGTTAGAAAACGAAAATATTCTCCCTAACTCAAAATATGGTTTTGAGAAATCTAGATCTACTCTAGAAGCTTCAACAATATTTGTCACTGACGTTCAAACAGGTTTTACTAATAAAGGTATAACAGTAGCAGCATTCATAGATATTTCTGCAGCTTTTGCCAATATTCACCTCAATATCCTAACCCATAAATTAGCCAATATCGGCATTCCTCCAGAACATTTTCAACTTCCTTATATTAGCAACAAATTAATATGAATCTAAATGCATCCAAGTGCCATATTATGCGTTTTTATCGAATACATCACCCAATAGCTTTTTATTATAGCATTAATAATGAAACTTCAAATAAAAATAAAAGACCTTAATGTTATATTAGACTCCTCACTCACTTATAAGTCCCATGTTACTGCTGCTATTCAAAAATCTAAGAAAATGTTAGGTTTTATAAAGAGGACCACTTGTGATTTCACTAACATCACTGCTATTAAGTCTCTTTATTGCTCTCTGGTCAGAACACACCTAGATTATTGTTCTCCAGTATGGTCTCCGCATTACATTACTTATAAAGCGAAACTAGAATCTGTTCAGCACAAATTTCTAAGATACATTGCCTTTAAGATGCATGTCTACCATCGTTATGATATTTTGGAACTATTCTTAAACATCCCTATCCTAGAGATTCGCAGAAAGCAAAGAGATCTAATACAGCTTTTCAATATAATAAATGGAATATGTAATAGTCCCGAGCTTCTCTCTAAAATTTATTTATTTGTTCCACCTCGTCTTACCAGGCAGGTGCAAACCTTTCATGTTTCTTTTCATAGGTACAACTATGCAATGAATAGTTTTCTCCCTAGGACACTTAGAAGCTAACTCTATTGAGGACATTTCAATTTTTAATGTGTCAACTTTCAAATTTAAAAAACATCTGCTAGAGCTTAAACTTTGATATTTTTAAAATTTTTAAAATGTTTGATTGTCGATTGATGTTGTAGTGTTATCACTCTCAAATTTAATTTTAAATGTATTTGTTTTTCTTTGTTTTTGTTATTAACACTGTAATTTTTAACATTGTAACTTTTAACATTGTAATTTCTAACAATGTAATTTTTATGTGAATTGGGCTTGCCCGTGAATAAATAAATAAATAATAAATATTCTGAAGGAATTACATCCCTCAAAATAAATCAAGATATAACTTGTCCTCGTCAAACGCACATAGGGATAGCACAAGGCAGTATACTAAGCCCACTTTTGTACTTACTATACACTCTCGATTTTGATTCCATAGTAAGCAATGCAAATATTATTCAATTTGCAGATGATATACTGCTTTACTTTACACACAATCAATGAAATACTAGTATAGATAAATTCAGCTCTCGACTTAAACAACGTTCATAAATGGATGTCTACAAATAACTTATATTATCTGAACAAAAATCAGAAGTATGTATCTTTTCTAAAATAAGAAACACCACATAAGGCCAAATTCAATCAGGACCATATAAATTTCCTATCAGAAACACAGTAAAATACCTGGATCGCAAACTACTGTGGTTAGACTATACACCAAAATATTAAAAAATCCGAAAATTCAATAAACATAATCAAAGCCTTCTGTTTTACTAAATGGGGAGCAGACCCCAACGTTGCACTTCTATTCTACAGAACTATGACAAGATCTATACTTGAATACTCTAGCTTACTTTACGGAGCAGCTGCTGAGACTCAACTTAAAAAAATTTAAACTCAAAAGAATAAATGCATTAGAATCTGCTAAGGCTATCTCAAATCAACACCCATAAACGTCATGGAAGCAGAAGCAGTAGAGCCCCCTCAGACTTTTCGAAGAAAATTAATTAGCGACACATTCATAGCACAATTATATTCTATACATGCCCCAGTCATTCGATCGATACATAATCTTTCAATATTAGTTCTCACTCACTCCTGCTGGCACTAAAAAAAAATCCATTAACAGTCGACAGCTATACCTCTCTTACCAGCTATCAAGACATTGTATACTCGTCAAATACACTATGCTGAACAACATCATATTTTATTCTCTGCTAAGATAAAAACAAGTTACATAAATCCAAACGAAAACTTCACGGAACGAATTAATAGTTCCTGGCCGGGGTACAAATACATATTATATACAGACGGTTCAAAGATGAGCAAAAGATGCGGATGTGCATCCCATGATTCTAGCATATCCTATAAATTTTTACAGCAATTCCCCAAGGAAACCTCAATCTATACACTAGAAAGTTACACTGTATTTTATGCCATGAAATATATTACTTCGGATTTTGCAAAGAATACAGTGATTTTTACAGATAGCAGAAGCCTAGTAGATCGCCTAACACATATTCAGACTACTACAAAAATATCCCTTTTGGAATTAGATATACTTAAAGAAAACTATAACATAATTCAACAAAATACAAATATGATTTCGGATTGGATAAAGGGACACTCCACTATAAAAGGAAGTGAAATAGCTGACTCTTTGGCTAAATCATCAATCTCCTCAGGGATATCGATAAAAACGAGATCAGTGCCATATACTGATCTTAGGAGTATATTCAGAAATAATTTGCTACTTGAATGGAAAAGTTCTTACGAAAATAGCATACAGGGTCAAAAATATACAAGTTGCCAAGCTAAGCTTCCAACTATAAGATGGTTATGGGGAAAATCATATAGAGAAATGATTGCCACTATAAACAGAATAAGATCAGGACATGCAATGACCCCAATGTATAAACATAATATAGGAATCGCTGAAAACCCCATATGTGCCTGTGGAGAATATGGTGACTTAACCCACGTAGTTACAAGGTAATCTAGATATTTTGTATGAGGAATTAGTGGATCTTAAGTTGCATTTCCCTATAAATCTAAATCAAATTGTATTCAGTAAAAATACTAATATTTTATATTGTGTATACAAACATATTAAAAGATGTAAGATGAAATTGTAATTTACCACTAACCCCATCTTCTAAGCACTATTGTGAACAAATGTATTAAATATTATACATGCAAAAAAAATGATTATGAAAAATTGAAAAAAATAAATAAATAATTATAATAATTAATAAACACAAAAAATGCAGATATGAAAATTTAAAAAATAATAATGTAGAATGTAGAAAAAAAAATAGATTAAATAAATACACTGTTTACTTACTTACTAACTAACTTACTAATTTAAAAATAAAATTTTACCTTTGTTTAATAACTTAATGAGAAAAAAAGGTATCTGGCTAATTGGTTTCCGCCAAAGCCAACCAACTAGACAAAAAAAAATTAAAAATTAAAACCATATCTGAATTAAAATTAATGAATAAAATAAACCTTCTACTGGATAGATATAAAGACTGTTCAATACAAACCTCTGTCCTCCATTCTTCGTACAAGTTGATACTCTCCCCATTTGAGTACAGCTTGTAATACTTCTAATTCACTGGCTTGTAAAAATGGACTCTTTAAAACCTCCATTAAGTGGTTTTTATCCAACTGATGTAAAACTGTTGACTGGGAAATTGGTTGAAACTCTTCTCTTAAAAAATGTAATGCCTAAAACACAAAATTAATGGTACACTACAAATGGGTAGAAAGAAATTTCCATAGAGGTGTTTAGAATTCTTTTGGATTACTTCTAAAAGTTTGATCAAAATTGCCTTACCTGACGATGAACCCACGCTGAACCGTGAGGTTGTCTAGACCACTGCAACACAGCAGGTAAAGTTTCTAATGATAACCATTCTAATATTAAGTCTTCACAGCCTTGTGATAATATATCTAGTTCCAGAAAGCGTCCTATCTGATACAATTCCATTGCTTCCTCTAAGGGTGAAGGTCGAGCTCTACCTGTGTGAGTTAAAGCTTGGGCTTCTCCTAATCCGCCTCCACATCCTCCTCTGGATATTAGAGATAGATCTACGTGATCAAGGTATATTGCATGCAACAATACTCTTGCAAATCTGTAAGGTATAACATTGGAACCAATAAGACATACTTTAAATACATCACACTGTATATATTAGAACTAAAAAACGAATAAATTATTTCCAACAAAGAAGAAGAAAAAGTTAAATGTTAGCATGTCAAACAAAAAATATTTATTTTAATTTATATATTCATAAAAAAAATATATATATATATAAATATACTGACAAACTACCTTTTAGGAATCACAGTTTCGTCCAAAACTATTCTTGTAGGAATGTGAAGAGCCCGTTCAGTATGCTCTTCTCCACTTTTGGATCGTCTTTGCAATAAATTCCTGAAAAACGGAGATCTGGCAGAAAGTATGGCTTTATGACATGCTAATTCACATTTTGGTCTAAATCCATACTCGGAGCTGCCTGAATCAGGTCGTTGACAATCAGACCCATCAGAGGTGAACACTAAAGTCGCATCTGCATAGTCACCAGATTCCAGTAAATATCGTAAATCAGCTTCGAGTGCGTTAGGGGTACCAAATTCTTCTCTCAGTCTTCTAAGCAAATTCATGTCAATGTTAGTATTGTGTGGACAAATATCGCCAGTGTATAAATATCTTAACAAGGCAGAAAACAGTTGAACATCGACAGTAGCTGTTCTTAATTCTAAGCAAATTCTTGCTCCGTATCCCGGGCATCCCGCTAAAAGATCTCGAAAATATGGACATCGTGCTGAGAGCAGAGCACGATGTATGGGAAAACAAGCACTTCGATATACTAAATCAGCGTCGGTGCAATATTTAAAGTCGTATAATGCCGATAGGTCTTGTTTAAAAGTTGCAGCGGGCGGTCTGGCCAACTCTGCTTGAACACATAAATCTTTAAGAGCTGCTAAAGCTTCAAACTCCTCTAATAATGCAGCTACTTCCAACGGACTCCACACCGATATTAACTCGCGGAGCATCTTACCATGGTCACAAACTTTGGAAGACCGTCTTTTTCTAATAAATTTTTTCTTCAAAGTGGCAAATCCAGTTGGTTTTTTCTTTCTCTCTCTAAAATCAACGGAATATTTTTATTGGCAGAATAAAGAAAATATATTTAATTTTTTTCTATAACAGAGTTTATAAATATTTAATGATGAACGTCAAATATGACTAAAAATAGATTACGCAATTCACATTTACATATAGCCTTACTGAATTACAATTCAAATAGGCATAAATTGTGCCTAAATATAAATTTTGATAAAACGGAATACATATAACTAATTGGATTGAAATTTAGGTTCAAGTGTTTAATTCTTCAATCAAATTAATCTGTATTTTTACTAACATAGAGCAATAATTGATGATTTATAATGTAATTATTATTAAGGTATATTTGTTATTCATCAAAATTTCTAGCACATTGTTATTTATTAAGCACTTACCTTAGGACACCTATAGTGTCCCTATATACAGTGTTGAAGGATTCTCCACCTACACCTGATACTAAACTAGCATCAGTTCCTGGAGATGTTGACGCATTCACTCCCATTCTCTGAGTAAACTCCTCTGACAAGTACAAGTCACTTCTAACATTCCACCAACTGTGCTGTAGGGCACATGGGAAAAGACAGCCAAATAAGTTCATAGTTTACCCAGACTACAGCCTGACATGCAGACACAGCCTACAAACATGTTTATTTTGATCATAAATGATAAAACTCTAGTTTCAATTGCCATGTATAATTTTATATACAGATTCAGCAAATAATTATCTTCCATATAGCCATTCTGTGAGTGGAAGAGAGGAAGCTTTAGAATAACAGAGAGACAATGTCTAGAGAAGTGGGCATTTCTCTCTCGGACATATATATATATAGTTTTATGTACAGTGCTCACTGTTGCTCCTATATGAGATTCAACAAATGGAAGATAAATATTTGCCGAACCTGTATAATGGATATTTTTTGGAAAAATTGCAATTTTTGGTAGTTTATAGTACAAAATATAAATACGATTAACATTAATTGAAAGTTGATATTTGTACAAATGATAAATTTTGGAATTTAACAGTATATATGCACATCACATCAATGCACATCACCGTAGCTGGGGATGTACAACCGATGATGTACTGGGAAGAAACCTATTAGAATCAATAGAAGACAATAACCTCATAATATTAAATGATGGGTCACCTACTATAGTTAACTATTCCCTAAACGGAAATCCGAGTGCAATCGATGTGACCTTATGTACCCCAACAATCAGTCATCTAATGGATTGGGAGATATTGGATGATCCCCATGGTTCAAATCATCTCCCAATAATCATATCTTGTTATCTGACACCACAGACATTTTCTTTCCAAAACCAAGGAAAATGGAATATTGACAAAGCAAATTGGAGATTATACGAAGAAAATAGTACAGAACTGTGTAACAACGTTCAACGGGAAACTATTTCATACAAAGAAATAATAGATCACATTTATGAAATCTCGAAAACGTCTATTCCTCGGTACAAATCTAATAATAAATCTAGAGGACAACCTTGGTGGAATCAACAATGCCAAGAAGCTGTTAATGACAGAAAAGAAGCTTACAATATGTATAAGATAAATCCGAATTTAAATAATTTATTAAACTTTAAACAAAAAGACGCCAAAGCTAAAAGGGTAACGAAATTAGCTAAACGTAATGCATGGAAAGACTATTGCTCTACTCTCAATAACAACACCCCTATAAAAGACGTATGGAACCGGTTAAATTCATTTAAAAACCGAAGAAAAGAAAATAGACACTTGGTAGACCAAGAAGCACAATGGCTACAGGAATTTCAGGGAAAACTCTCTCCATACTGGGTCTGCCCGCAACCTCTATCAATAGACCATGAACAACATGATTTACCACAAGATATTCAAAATATGTGTAAACCATTTACTTTGAAAGAACTTAATACATCACTTCTAAATCGCAAAAACTCATCTCCAGGAAAGGATCAGATTCACTATAGTATGATTGCAAATCTATGTAAAGAAGGGAAAAGAAATCTACTGCAAGTGTACAACAATATATGGATGAATAAATCCAGTATTCCTCAAGAATGGCAAGAATATATTATAATACCCCTCTTAAAAAGTGGTAAAACGCCGGAACACTATACATCGTATCGACCCATTGCGCTTGCTTCCTGTATTCTTAAAACATACGAACGTTTAATAAAAACTAGATTAGAGTTTTACCTTGAAAGGAATAATTTATTACCCGGTTCACAGTATGGATTCAGAAAAGGCAGATCCACTCAAGAAAACTTAACAAACATAATTACCGATATACAAACAGCCTTCACAAAAAATCATAGCATTTCTGCTGCATTCATAGACATAGAAGGTGCTTATGACAATGTTAACCTGCACATCCTAGAGGACAAAATGTTAAGTCTGAACATACCAATTAACATCGCTCACAATATATTCAAGCTTTACTCAACAAGACAAATATACATTAGAACGTGTAATGGATTAGTAGGACCTAGACCAACTCATCACGGTTTACCTCAAGGTGGTATTCTTAGTCCACTTCTGTATATTATTTACACCCATGAGTTGGAAAACCTTATTACTCCAGAAATTAAAATACTTCAATTTGCAGATGATATATGTGTGTATGTAGAGTCAAAAACAATTCAAAGTTGTAATGAAAAATTATCAGATGCGGTGAGCTCCCTTTATGCTTGTACTGAGAAACTTGGATTCACTATTTCTGAACCTAAATCGAGTGTGTGTACATTCACCAGAAGAAGATTCTTACCTCCACCTCAAATCAATATTGCTTCGTTCAACTTCAAATACAACTCTTATGTCAAATTTCTTGGCGTTTTCCTTGACATGAAACTCAACTGGAAACAGCATATTAATTTCATAATAGGTCGCGCAGAAAATGCTACAAACATCTTAAGGGCTGTCTGCAGCAGTAATTGGGGCGCAGACCCAAATACTGCTATGCTTTTTTATAAATGTCTTGTCAGATCCATTTTAGACTATGGTTCTATATTTTACCACAATGCATCAAATACTCTTTTGGATAAAATAGAAAAAATTAAAAATAAGTGTATACGTATCAGTAGTGGTTTATTAAAGAGCACCCCAATATTAGTCCTAGAAGCTGAATTTGGAGAACCCGCATTTCACCTAAGAAGAGACTTCATGGGCCAAAAGTTTTTGCTGAAACTACTATTTAAAGAGAGTCCTTTAATTACTAAAATCAATAAACTAGCTTTGGCATGTTCAAATCACAGATTTTGGAGACATAAAAAAATACCAAATCTCATCGAAAATTACAATAAAATTTTACCCTATACAGAGAACATGTATACCTCCAACAACCTATTAAGTAATATACCGACATATAATTATTTTGAAAACATACCGAATGTCATTATTGAGATAGTAACCAACTCACTTTATGATCCTAGGCACAGCAGAATAGTAGAAAGAGAAATTAACACTCGCTGGAATAACTATCAACAAATTTACACAGACGGGTCATTATTAAATAAAGCAGCTGGTTGTGCATACATACATAAAAACTCCAAGGAAAATAAAATGTTTAAACTCCCAGAACACTCCTCAATCTTTACAGCAGAGTTAACAGCTATAAGGGAAGCAATGAAATTATGTCTGAACCTCGAACAGACAAAGTTCGTTATTTTTTCTGATAGCAGAAGTGCACTAGAGAACATTAAATCAGTTTCACCTAATTGTCTAAAAAACTATTTAATCGTTGATATTCTCAAACTTTACAATGAAATTAAAAGTAAAAATAAATGTCTCTCTCTGGTATGGATCAAGTCTCACGCAGGAATCAAGATGAATGAAGAAGTAGATCTACTAGCAAAAATGGCTACAACTCAAGGTAGCTCCCTTGAAGGATGTAAATTTCCATATACTGATTTGTACAACGTACTTAAAAATGAATTGAGGGAAAATGGCAAACCATATATGACAATACAGAAAAGGGACTATTCTATAAAACTATTCAACCAAAAATCCCAAATAAACCGTGGTTTAGAGATATATCCAACAGATACCTTGTAAAAATAATTTGTCGAATGAGGTGCAATAAGGCATTATATCCAGAATACCTTCATAGAATAAAGCAAACTGATTCTCCAAATTGTTCCTGTGGGGAGTATGGTGATCTAGAACATGTTATCCTTGAATGTCCAATTAATCTTATTCATCTAAATAACTTCTTTCGTCAGTTATATCTTAATAACATAGAGCAACCAATAAATTTGAATATTTTATTAACAAAAAGTCAGTGTTTTCAACTACTATATGATTATATTAGAAAAGCTGGTATAAAATTGTAATGAAACAATTATTGTAATTTATGTATCCCTCTCTACTGTTTACCTATCCATGGATTAACACCTGTTTGTTTAAACCCGCCTGAAAAATAATAATAATAATATAAAGAGATATAAAAAAAAAAAGGGAAATAATGATATTAAAATAAGGAGAAAAAAAAAAAAAAGAAATAATTGAATAAAATAAATATAAATAGAAGATATTGTTAAGGAAAAGCGAATAATTGATTTACGTTAAAAAGATTGAGTGTATTGAACTAGAAAGACTGTACAAATACGTACATACGAAGATATTGGCCAGTTGGTTTACTCCAGTGCCAAAAAAAAAAAAAAAAAAAAAAAAAAAACAGTATATAATCTATATGAAAAATAGGAAGTTGTGTGACCCAATTTTTTGTTGTCACAAGATTGTTAGGTGTACCTCTACGAGCTCTGATATCCATTAATGATTATGATTTAATTTTTAACAGTACTCCACTTCTTTTTTGAATTCCACCATATTTTACAAAACTAATAAATTTTAAGTTATTTCAATATGAGAAAAAAGAATTATGTTATTCTTAGAAGCTGTATGTCCAAGTGAAATTTTAATTGTCTTCGTTGATAATTCAGTATTCATTTAGTCAGTTTTGGTTTTATCAAAACCATATAAAGTAGATATTAAATAAAAGTAGTCTATGTATTGAATTATGGTGAGCCACAATGCTGTGAGTTGCAGTGAAGAGGGGTCAAATAGACCACTCACCTCAAACCCCAAGTCCAGATGCTTTTAGCATCCCAAAGCACACAGAGAATTTACTTATCAGAATTCGGATTATTGTAATGTAATATTGTGAAATCCAATTAATAAATATATTAAGTTCTTAGGAGCTCCGCTGACTCAATATCTTTTAAAAATTTTGCAGCTCTCTTTGGACCTTAATTATTACATATATTTAAAATAATTCCTATCAAAGGTGACAAAGATTTGCACACAAAATAAAAATTTGTAGGAAATAACTGAGTGGTTTTAATGGCTTGTAAACTATTTTGAATCCAAACAGGAAACTGTTTCATAAAAGCAATTGCTATATAAACAAGTTCATTTTTATCTAGTTTACTGATAATTTATTTGCATTCAAATAAAAGTAAAATTAATATTTTATAAGATTTTAGCGGCACTTGGTACAAATCCACTGCATTGGAATTATCTTATACTTCTTATTTCATTAATTGGTCATAAATTGTTTAATGTTAATCAGAAATCAGATTAATAGTAGGAATTTGGTAAATAAATTTCAAAGTAGGTCAAGAAGCCAGTAAACATATTTTATATTTATACTGGAATATTTAACAGATTTAACAGAGATAAATGGCAAAGATTAAAAAAAACTACATATAATTTTATTTAACAATAACTAAAGCCATTGACAAACATGTTAAGTGGCATATATTTATTTACTAAATATAAATGACACTATTAACAACTGGTTTTGTATTAAATATTTATTACTTTCATTTGAAGGTAAAGCAAATACTTCATAAGCCCGTTAACTAACTAGATCTCATTAACATACCATGAATATATTGAAAACAATACTAATAAAAATATTTATCATATATCTATGCTCATCACACAGTGTTAAGTGTTAATTTGTAGACTAATAAGCAATAATTATACATTTATGTTAAAAATGACATATTGGTGCTAATAATATAAAATTTATGTACCTAAGGTACCTTTTGATAAGGTGAGAATTGGAGTCAGGATATGATCAGATTATAGTAATGTAATTTAAATGAGTTAACTAGACGTCGAATATATTAATATAATTCACCTAAGAAACTATGTCATCTGTGAGAGTCTCAATAATACATATTTTGATAGTAGTTACTACTTCATAAATTCACAAAATAATTATTTTATTGGTTTATACCTGGGTGCCGAATAATCATACTGGTTTGAAATATTTTCTGTCTATTATGAATCTTCATTACTTCTTAGTTATAGGGGTAGCAGCAGCAGCCATGTTTACATTGGTGACAAAACAACAAATATTTATTCAACACCTTATCGAAGCACTTCTTAAAGTTTTAAACTATTACGCACAATCTACATTTTTAATGCATTTAAATGTAAAACATCCACATTTTCTTAATCAATAATAATATATGTCCAACAATAAAAATCTGCAAAATATTTTTCTTCTGTCAACTGTCATTAGTGAACTATTTTAAAAGCCAGGAGAAGTGATTTCAAAAGCTTTACACACACCACTAAAAGTTACTATAAGAGCGTGTTCCGAAAGAGTCATGTTCAAACTTTATTAAATATGCTCCGATTCACTCGACTGAACTACAGTGGATTCATGCAGCATCAACTAAACGACAATTAATTTAAGATTAAAATTAAATTTAAACTTCAAACATTAATTCTGTTGTTCATGCAACATGCATTAATTAAATTAATAAACACCAAGACCTAAAACATGCGCATTCCTTTCAATAATTTGTCAAAACCTATTTAGTATGTTACGCACCTAGGCCAGTAAAGTAAGAAATGTCTCAGATCATAATTAGAGAGTTATTGCAAAAAACGCCGACCTTAAAGAAGATCCGCTAATAAAGTATCCCTTAAGGCGATACCAAAAGTATACTATTGCAGAGCGCTTTAAGTGAAGTCAAAAGTAACCACAGAACTGAATACATTATATGTCCTGTGAAAGTGACAGATCTCGAACCTAGAAGTTTGAAGAATTTGTTTTTATTCAAAGTTTTGTATTTATGTCACAAAACATCCAGTTTATGGTGACAGATCCGTCAAAATAAACTAACTCAATTAAAATGTTCTTTGTATTTAAGAGAGATATCGGTAAAATGAATAGCGCCTGTGAACGTAATTAACGTCATGAGGTATCGGGTTTACGTCAAGCGGTATTCCAATTTTATTTAACAGTTATCGGAAGCGACCTTTTACCCGCGCTATACGCTATTCGAAAATGTGACTTAACCTAGCTTTATTGTTATTGTAGTGTGTTCATGTGTTGTGTCTTTTGTGTGTATTGTAAGTTTTTAATTAAATTTGTGTGTTTGTCTTAGCCATATCCAGTATTTTTTGTATTATTATATCGTTCAAATAAGAGACGAACATTTATTTTTTGAGGTACATACCTAATAGTGTATCTATAGATTCATTTTTTCTTAACTTGTAGAATCTCTGCAATTGATGAAGATCTTGAGGCGATTATTATTGGTGATGGAAATGATCAAGACATTGAAGCGGCTATTTTGATCAATATTTTTAGGGATGAACAAGATGGTGGTGCCCAACAACAGTGTTTTACTTTAGATGAGGTACCAGATGAAAACTGTAAATTTTTGTTTAGGTTTGAGAAAGATGATATTTATAGATTGTACCACGCTCTTCAGATCCCAGAGTTTGTACGAACGTACAATGAAAATAAAGTGACTGGTAAGTTTATCTTTTATAAAATATTGTAATTCAACAGTTCGTAATGTATCTATAATTCCTAAGTATATTCTTATTATATTGCAGGTATTACTGCGCTTTGCATGCTATTAAGAAGACTTACATATCCTAATAGATTGAGGGATTTACGACAATTATTTAGATATTCCCCTCAAGCAATGTCACTTATAATAACCAGAATTACAGACATATTAATACAAAATCATGGCCACCTATTAATAAACCTTCCACAGTTACCATGGTTAAATCGGCAAAGGTTAAAAATAAAGGTCTAGTAAGTAATATAAAAATCCTAATATATGCTTTCTATTAACACATTTGTTTATAATTGTTTTAGGCTATTCAGAATAAAGGAGCACCTATGCCCAACTGTTGGGGTTTCATCGATGACACTGCTAGGGCTATTTGCAGGCCATCCTTAGAACAGGAGAACTATTATTCAGGACACAAAAGATTTCATTGCGTAAAATTTCAATCTCTTTTATGTCCAGACGGAATCATTGCTAGCTTGAAGGAAGGTTGGCCAGGCAGAAGACACGATGCTGCAATGTTCGCCGAATCAAATTTATATACTGAACTGGAAAGGGTAGCAGTTTTCCCAGATGGAGAAAAATTTATTATTTATGGTGATGAGGGAACTACTTTGGGCTCCCTATGGCAATAGAGCTAACATGGAGCCTTATCAACTACAATTTAATAATGCAATGAAAAGTCTTAGATTAACTGTTGAGTGGGGTTTTCAGAAAACCATTTCAAATTTTGCATTTTTGGATTTTAGAAAAAATCAAAAGCTTCTTTTACAAGACATCGAATCTATGTATAAAGTGGGAGTATTATTGACAAACTGCCATACTACCATATATGGAAGCCAAACGGCCCAGTATTTTAATATAAATCCCATAGGACTGGAACAGTATATTGGTTAATAAACTCTACTATGACTATGATTGTAAATATGATTTTATTTTGTAATGTGAATTTTATTTTTATACAAATTAAGTTCTTTTAGATTCTGTATCTAAACAAGACACTTACTTAGAGGATAGACCTATAAGAATTTCTTTTTGTAATTTTCTTAGTCCAGATAAATAAACTCGTATTCAAATTCCATTATTACACTAATGTTTTTTTTCCTTTTCAAGACCGCGGAGAAAGTATATTGGAAAAACTTGATAGGAAAATATAGCTAAAACTTTTAATGAGAAAATAAGTTTAATCAAAACATTTACACAAAATCTACATAATCAGTTAATATACTAAACTATACTAAACACATTCTTGGTATAGAATCACAGTTATTAGAGCATCAGTCTTAAACTTTGAACTTAAATTAGGAGTGTTAAACTTGAAACAGATTTATTGCATTGGTACATATAAAATAATTGAAAAAGACTTCCGACCTTTATAAGTGCTTATACCAAATGAAATAGTTATTTACATTACAAGCTGCGAAAGCTTACTTTTAGGTGCGAGGTGTATTTGAATAGCCGAGGCGAAGAGAAGCGTAGCCGAGGCTATTTGAATACCTCCGAGCACCTAAAAGGGCTTTTGCAGCGTGTAATGTATTAAACTTTTCATTCTTCCCCCGATTTTATTATTAAAACACACAATTTAAAGATGCAATAAATTCTCTGTAGACTGCAATAAAATGGGTAGAAGGCGTGGGTTAACGTTACTTTGGTAACATTCGTGTCAACAAAAACTAATATTTTGACAGTTGTCAAATAATTATTCTTCCATAAAGTCTACATCTTTCAAGTTTAATATTTGGCTAGAATCTAGTTAAAAATGAATTCCATTGAAGAAGCAGCAATTATTGCGTGCAGAAGTTTGTTACCGGAAAAATCTAAAGACCGTTACAATGATGCCCACAAAATCGATATCTATTCAGGAAAGCCAAAATTCAGAAATAGAATTTAATGATAATGTTGCGCAAATCGACAAGCAAGTCAAAATTTCCAGTGACGTTGCTTTCAAACAAGATTTCAATCAACATTTGCCGTTAAATCTTTCAGGAACATACAACAATTGTAATTTTACATTTAATTTCCAATCTAAATAAATATTTGACAAGTAATTTGACATTTTATTTGTTTGTTGTCCAGGGCACGAAAGTTTTTCATACTTAGCTACCGATAACCTAGCATGTTTTACTTTCGCTTTCGCTTGCCTATTTAAAATAAAAAAATATATTTTCGTAGGGGGGAGAATGAAAAATTTATTGGTTTTCATACTTCCTTAATATTTCCAGTAGTGAATGTATTAGTTGCTGCTGCTGTTCTATAATTTTTGTTTTTTGATCTCTTTCAAGTATTTCTTGGTTAAACCTTATTTTTTCCATATCACGTCTTTCCCCTCCCTCCATTATTTCAAATTCTTGGCATTGTTACTCCAAGTTAATTCTTTTTTTCTCTAAATTCAATTTCTCTTCTAAATGTAACTGTCTGGATTTTAACACTTCCTCCCTTGCCTCCTTAGTCTGTAAATATTCTAATGCACTTCTCCTTAAGGGCTCACTTTTATTCAATTTTGTTCTTTTGGGACCTGCAGTTTTTGCATGAATGGACTTAAAAATAGTAGGTATTTATACTATCACTTTTACTCTCGCTTTTATTTACCTAATATTCTTTTTTCATTACGAGGCATTTTAGGTATTGGTGGAACTTCTACCCCAGAGATCAGTATAGATTTTTGTGCAGTTGCCTCCAAAGGCTCAATTTCTACATGGTTAGATGTCTTATCATTTGAAATCTCTACTTCATTTCCTATTGTAGGAATTACTAAAAAAATATGAAGTATTCCTTAGTTATAAGCATATTTTGATATAACTTTTAAGGTTCTTGAATAATCATAATTTGATCATAAACTAACTTGAAATTTTATTTTGAAATTCAAAATTTCATTTTGCTGTCTCAAATAAAATATAAAAAAGAAACCTTAAAATAAGTTTCAAATTTGCAGTCTAATGTTGCAGTTACAATTATAATCATGATCACATGATGAAGAAAAGGCATTCTCATTATTTTCATGCTCAGTACATATATTATTTTGCTTCAAGCTCAGAGTTCTAGCACACTCATCTCTTCCTGATATTCCTAGTTCCTGAATTCGTTTTTCTTTGCTAATTTTTCTTTTTTTTGTAATAGGCTTAACCTTTGCATTATTACAAAGATCGCTTACTTCTTGTAGAAGCTGGTCTCGTTCACAAAATATTTCTTCCACTCCAGAACTACAATAAAAAATTAATAGGTAGGTATATGAGGATGAATAATACTAATATAAGTATAGAATAAATATTCATGTAAATTATTTAAATACCTACACCTACATTATTTGGTTTCCTTTGTCTTTCTTCAACCATATTTCTAATATATGGAACAAGTGATCTTTTAAAGTTCTTATTAAAAACATTTTTCCAATTATGATATGTATATTATATTGGATTGTTTCCCATTTTTCAGGGTATTCCAAAGGGTTTAAATTAATAAACTCTTTGAGGAGAGCCAATCTTTTTGGTTCTTTTCCAGACATTTTACTATACTCAAAAATTGAAAGAACGAAAACGAATTAAACAGTGTGTTTATGTGATAAGTACACAACAAACATTTACATCACCTTTAACTTCTTCCTTAAACATAGAAAAACTCTGCGCCTGCCCGGCATGTTACATGTTAATTATCAAGCCCTATTTCAAATACGGCCTGTCGTTATGCTCCGTAAATTACTCTTGGCGGTAACGTTATTTAGGGACGTTGTTTTAAGAATAGACTCGCGCATAGGTTAAATGTCAAAATAACATATGCGCTAATACGGCCTGACGCTATTTGGATTACCGATATCTCTCTTTATTTAACTAAAGTATAGGAATATCCTCAAAGTTGGACTCACTGAGCATGCGTATATGTCAGTTAATTGTAAATATTGTACAATATCCTGTATTGTATCCTAAAATGTTCAAAAAGCCCGCGTCTTAGGCAATAGTTCACGTCTGAAGCCAAAGTAGGCGCTAGTGATAACCTTATGCCACAGATGTTTAACAACTCTCTTATTTTTATTTTTTCTCTATGTGTCTTGTCTTTGGTCTAAGAGAAATTCAGTGATGCCAACTTGGTATTTTCTCCCTAGATTTAGGGAGAAAAGATCTATACAGGGAGATTTTTAGGGGGAAGAATTTTTTGAGGGTTTTTTGGGGATAAAATTTTAATTGTGTGTTTTTTTTCAAATTGCACATTGCACTACTCTCCTCCATGCTCCGTATTCAATAAAAATTTATAAAAAAATTTGAATTGATCAAGTGATAGAATACTACTGTCCTCCATAGCCTCCATGCTACTGTCATTGATGGTTACTATAGATGGTGCTGATCAGTGTTCCCAACTTAGGGGTTTCCCCCCAAATTTAGAAAGTAAATAAGTGAGATGGGATTTTTTAGGAGTGTTATATTTTTAGGGATTTCTTGACTTCTTACAATTTATTTTCTCATTTTACAAAATTACAAAAATTAGGGCCTGGCCTGGAGTAATTTAATCTATCCAATCACATTTATTTGTTGACCTTGCGGGTTAACGCTATAATATAGATGCCATTTTTTAAAAATTTCTTAATAACAAAATTAATTTGCCGGGAAGAATTCTACATATTTTCAGTTGTCTGCTGATTTCAGTTTCATAATTATTATTGATTTATTATTTTTTAATCTTATGGCTACATTCGTAATCAATTCGCTGGCCAAGTGGCACTTTGGCACGCAAGTCGGCACGAAATTTGCCATTCACAATAACTTCAAAGTCGACTTTAACGCAAGCGCGTTCGTACCTAAATAATTGTCAGGATTCCTTCAACATATGGTCGAAGCATGATTCTGTCTGTATTTACTTCAGTCTGAGGTTATAATATATAATTTGGATTTGGATTTATTTTTTATAGCAGTATATACTGGAGTTTAGTAGTGATGGACTATCAGACAGATGTCAGATATATCAAAAAACAAATAACAAAAATTAATGCGCATGTCCCATAGCCGGCACGAAGTGCAAGTCGAAGTGAAAGTTTGCAGCTTGCAAGAAATTTCGACGACTTCAACTTCAACTCTGTCGCCAAATTGCGTTGTGATCGATCACACTGAAATAGATTTGCTTAGCTTTCGTGCCAAAGTGCCACTTGGCCAGTGAATTGATTACGAATGTAGCCTATGTTTTTAGGGGTATTCTCATGTAAATGTTTTGATTTTAGGAGTTTTTTGATTTAAGCTTTGGGGAGAAACTTTTCTGAGAGTTGGGAACACTGGAGAAATTTCCTGCTGACAAATTCAAAACATAGATAACCTACATTTAAAATATTTTCAATTTTTAGATTTTGACAGTAGAAATTAACCACAAAAATGTTTAGATTTTCCCGAAAATCAGTAAAACTTCTTACAAACGTTATAAGAAACAATTCAGATTTTAACAGAAAAGGATGTTCGGTAATAACAGTGAAGTACAATTTTATGCAGTGCTCATCATATTCACAAAGTGAGTTTATAGGTTATGTGATAACCACTAACATAAACTTTCTTCTTGTTTAAAAATCTTAAATTTAATCGCATTTTCAGCTAGTAAATCTGCCTCGCAACTCGACGATACAAAAACTACTTCACCGCTAGGAAGTTTATTAAAAGAGAGTAATGAAACGGTTCAAGAAAAATTTGAAGAGGAAGAAAAGAAAAAGCAGAGAGAAAACTCGTGGCGAACGATGAAACTGACTTTGGCTTTTTTTGGAATTTCTTTTACATGTATAGGAGCATACATAGTATTTACATTGGGAGCTCCAGAAAAAGATCTCCATGGAAATATAATAAAAGATGAACTGATTGAAAAACCTATTGTGTTACAGTACATTATTAGATCATACAGAGAACTAGATTACTATAGGAAGGTACTTATTTGAATAAGTTGGGGACAATTTTATAATTATTATTTGTTTTAGTTAATCAAAGAACCTTCACGAGAAAAATTATTACCAGATCCATTAGAATACCCATATTTACAACCAAAGTATACATTGGTTTTAGAATTAACTGATGTCCTTGTGCATCCTGACTGGACATACAGTACTGGATGGAGATTTAAAAAACGTCCAAGTAAGTAAATCCAATTTTCGTATTCATGTGATTGTTTCTTTTTTGTTAAAATCTCTAAATCATTTCAAGGTAAATTCTAATTAATATGTATATGCCAAAATAGGTAATAAGATGTAGCAATTGAAATTGACAATATAATGCATGTAAAAACATTATACTAACAAATGAGGGAACTTGATCTTGAATTAATTTTTTCATGAATTACAATTTACTGGGATATATAAAAAATATATTTTTCGGCATATCATTAACCATTACAGTATGCTGTGAACCTTGCTAGAGAACGGACGTTTATTAATCGCCGATTTAGTTAAATAGTCAGTGTGCTTAAACAAAAACCGCAATGTCTTCAGAAAGTGATGGATCCTACTCCGAAATGGAGGTGGATGACAATGGAACTTGGACAAAAGTAAGAATAAAACGAAAAGAACATGTAACCCAAAAAACATACCCAACAAAAAGAATAATGCCATCCATGAATTTAAAGATTTTACCCCAAGCAGAATTTAAAGGTTTTACACCAAGCGCCCAAACTAAAACACAAACAGTTAATACAACAAAAAGCAACCCACACCAACAAAAACCTTCCAGTATCATTAGTCAATCTATAAATCACAACAAAAATGGAGACTATTACAAAAGTTAAATATCCTAATGCTAACAATGTTGAAATAATCAAAACAAAAATAGGATTTCTTCTAAAAACTAAAACAAACAAAAACTAGAAATATTAGAAAAACTAAAAAATAACAACATAGTATCAAGCTACAAACAAACCAATACTAATAAACTTCCACAAAAACAATCACAACAAGATTATTTCTGACTGGTTATAGCTAATGTTGAATACGAAATTGAAGATTCTGCTAAAAGTGCACATCTCACCTCAAACAAATTGGAACATGGGTACTGCAAAAGAATTGTCTCCAAAAATACACCATACTAATTGGAATTATTACCCCAAATCAACAAACCTCTGAACATCTCGTTTCTAACGGAATATTTTTCAAAGTATTTCACTACCCGGTTTACCCCCAGTCTTTTTTTTGGGGCCGAGATGGGAAACTCATGTTCGAATGGGTCCAGGACCCAAACAGTGTTGGACTCATCCCCAAGGAGATGCCTACCAACCAAACTCGCCGTTACCCCCGCATCGAATCACTACCCTAGCATACTTCGAGAGGGTTACCCCAGTCTAGCTCCTAATCCCGCACCCATACCTTGCACCAAATATGCCTCTTTTCTCCACCAAACAATATACTGCAACGAAAATTTTAAATGTAGCAAATGCTTTGGAAACCCTCCTACACATAAATGCACCTCAACACTGGAACCCAAATGATAGATAGATAGCTTTATTGGTCTTACAATATTACAGTTTATGAAAGTTAAAATTTCCTAAAATCTTCACAAACACAAACTGTTTAGACACGTTAACATAATAAAAAATATACAAATATATATATATATATATATATATATATATAAAAACATTTCACCTAAAATTAACTAACCTAGCCAGTTACAGTTAAAAACATCATCCAACGAGTAAAAAGCCAGTCTCTCAAGTGCATGCCTTACAGTATACTTCAACTTTTCATAATTAAACTGTGTCCATTCAATTGGTATAGAGTTGTAAATTTTACAATAAATAAAATCCGTTTGTTCAGAGGTAGTTATATGATTTACTTTGGGTAATCTAATAAAATCCTTACTCCTAATGTTATAGTTGTGAACATTTGATCCTGTGTTATATATTTTTTTGTTTTTATGCACATATCAAATAGCTTCCAAAATAAAGAGGCATGGAACGGTCAGAATTCTTAATGATATAAACTTAATTTTGCTACATTTGCTGAACCCCAAAAAGAATTCCATATTGAATGTGAGACTGTACTAATCCAAAATAAGCAACCCTAAGTACTTCTTTCGATACAACAGCTTTCATTCTTCTCAATGCAAAACGTCCACTTGACAATTTCTTATTTAGCTCATTTACATGCAGCTTCCAATTTAGATTGTTGTCGATAGTAACACCTAGCATTCTTACACTATTTTTGGAGTTCAGCTGTTGCTGCATCAAGCTGATTATAATCTGCGATTTTAATTAAGATGGTAGTATCATCTGCATATAAAAATGTATCAGCAATATCAACATACTCTGGTAAATCATTCACATATATAATAAACAGTAAAGGTCCTAATGCCGATCCTTGTGGCACACCATGTTTAACTATCTGTATATCTGATTTAATATTATTATGTATTATGTCTCTCATGTGGCTCTGCCTACCATCAAGCCTGGTCTTTTCGCTGTCCAAACAGCCCGTTTAAAGACGTCCGAATACACATAATTTTAGTATACATACACCCTACATCTAACATAGAACACAATTTTCACAAATGAACACTTTTATACAAAATATGAAATGTATACAGCGAATAACACCGAAAACTGTGAGAGCACGGGAGAGACACTACACCGGATATATTTTTACGCACAGAAAATCTTAAAAACAACGTCAACAATGTTGAGGTAACACCAGATCTCGGTTCTAACCATTTGAGCATAACTCCAACTAGACGTGGACATTACTTCGATCCAGTATACACCAGCTGTTAAATATAATCTGAAAAAGTGTGACATTGAGAAAGTAAATGAAATAATGAATAATCATATAAATACATACCACGAAATTTTTAGAGAAAATATATACTTCAACAAAAAACTATCTGATATAATCTTGGTAAATTCTCCTAAAATTAAAAAGCAGACTTATACTCACGAATTGCCGCCGTTTATACTTAGACTGATAAAAGAAAAAAGAAGACTACACAGAGAATATAGAATGAATCAGAATCCAGATTTCAAAACACAAATGAATAACTTTAATAAAAAAACTAATTTGGGAATACAAAACAAATAAATGGATAGAAACTTGTGAAGAAAGGATTAACATACTGGCGTGAAATTGCTAAGTTAAGCAGATATAAACAACAAACCAATAATATCAAGTCAATAATCAAAGAAAATAATAGACTATTTATAACTGATAAGAAAAACTAGAAATATTTGCCTCACATTATGATGAAACCTACGAAGAGTGTACTCATCCCAACTTTAATCTTTAATATTTGGAACTGGGTATGTTTCTTTACCTGTCAAAGGCATATGACTGTCTTGACCACAAGTTCTTATTATTTAAGCTAGAATGTTACGGAATTTGAGGAGACTACTTAAAATGGTACAATCATATATATATATATATATATTGTTTTATACCACACGTTTAGGATCTAAATGTTACAACGTTGGGTGCCAATTATTTTAAACCTTTCATTGATTCTACAAATGTTTTATAGATAAATTCCCTCGAAAATGGGAGGAGAACTTTTCAATATTATATTTTATTTATAAAAAAAGGGTTATTAACTCTTATCTCAAGATCTTGGATTCCTTTGCCCAGCGCCACCTATTTAAAAAAAAATACTTTCTACGTTCACTCTCCAATTTATCATTAATTTAAGAGATTATAAAAATTTTTCTAAAACACAAATACAAATTTTTTATTGATCAATAAATATTAATAACTCTCAAGCACACATATATTATTGTTATTTTAAATAGTAATTATTACTATAAAATATAACAAAATGTTGTACAACTGTATTATTGAGTTCAAAATTTATTAATTAACCATGATGACTAACGTCATTTATTTATTAGATCTATGTCCAATAAAAAAAAATTACTTTATAATGCCAAATATAAATCGATAAATCTACGGTTAGTTATATGTGAATAAACTGTTATTCTTTAACTTTATTTTAACAATTTTGAAAGTGAGTTAAAAATTAGTCGCTATGCAAGACATGAATATTATGTTTAAAAATGGGTTTGAAATGGATACCTTTATGGTTAATTTTCGAAACTTTCGATATCTCCGTAAGTATACCTTATGTATTCTTAACTTGTAGAGAGAAGTTTTAAATTGTAATTTCAAATATAGGTCATATCTACGAATTATTTTACCTTAAAGTTCATGAATGATGATTCCTTTTATATTCTTGTTCCAGGTTCAAATATTTTTCGATTTGATCCTCTCTTCTAAATATATTCAAGCATTAGATGTCTTAAAATGTCTATAATAAAGAGCTCGTGACCTTTGATACAGTTGTTTCTCGAAGTAGGTATTCTCAGGTACGCAAATGAAGCTTCAATTTATGAATTTTCAAAGATTTACTCTCCACTTCTCCTGACATATATTGTCACTTTGACAAAGGATACACTCCTTCGGTTATGCAAATTTCCCCTTATTGTAAATTATCATTTTTTTTAAATAAAATGATCCAATCTTATCTTACCACACAGCTTAAATATTTCTGATCATCATGACCAAATTTATTTTTAATAATTTCTTGTAATTTGTTTTAAAAAATCGTGGAGAAAAGATTAACGTCTTCAAGCTGTCGGATAAATTTTTTGGTCCCCTTTGACAGCTTTTTCTATCAAAATGTCAAATAAATATTTTCAATATTTAATTTTATTCCAGATTTTATCCTTGTTAACTCCTATAATTATGCTAATTTAATTTTTCAATTCTCTAGAGTATTAATTATTATCACCTATTATAATTTAAGATACTAATGACATTATCTTGAATGTTAAATTTTGAACTCAATTATTATTTTTTTATATTATTTAACATTTCCTAATATACTACATAACTATTTACATATACAAAGTTTTACATAAATATACCATACTGGTATTCAATACAAAATATAATACAAAATTTGTGATATCAGCACATACAGGGTTGTGTTCGTGCACATAAATTTCTATTTCCACCAGTATTATTCATATATCCTATCTTATTCATGATTTAAGTTATTTACTTCGTTCTTTCTGAATTCTATATTTTCATTAATACAGTGTGATACAAAATTTTATAATAATAAAGTTGTTTATTTTTTTTATATTATATTATATTGTATAATATGATCAACACATGTCACTAGCATGGTGGTACAACCTGTATGTGACAATATACAGGGTGTCCCACGAGGTTTTGGACAGTATACATCTTGAAAACTATTTGAACTACAATATTGAAATTTGGCAGTTATAAACCGTAGGTAGTATTACACATTTTAAGCAATCAGCTACTTTGCTACAATGTCACGTTTCGGGTCAAGTGGTATCATTTTCAGAAATGTTAATGAGACAACCTGTATAATGTTCCACTAGTCTAAAGGTTTCTCTTATACCAATTCGGCGATACCTATTTTTTGTGTGTTAGGTACTTAGAAATGACAAACTAATTTTTATAAAGTTTTTTATTTGAAAAACAAAGAGAGCTGAAAAACAAAAAGAATTGGAATACAATAACACTTTTACTACAGTTGATGCTCAAATTGATGTCCACCTTCATTAATGCAGCATTCAAATCTTCTGAGTAAATTTCTTGTGCATGCTGCTTCAATACTTTCTGGTGTAACAGATTGGCAAGCTGCTCTGATTCTGTTTTTTAAATCATCTACATCATCAGGAGCTGTAACATAAACTAATCCTTTTAAATATCCCCAAAGAAAAAAATCTAACGGGGTTATATCTGGTGAACGATCCGGCCAATGTATTGTACCATTTCTCCCAATCCATCTGTCTTGGGAATACACATTCGGATGTGACGTTACTCGCTGAGCAAAATGAGGAGTTGCACCATCCTGTTGCCACCACATAGTCGCTCTTTCATTTAGTGGAATGTCCTCAAGCAAATGGGGAAGAATATTCTGGAGAAAATCTAAATACCTTTCGCCTGTCAAAGTCCCTTCATAAAAATACGGCCCAATCAAGCGGCCATTAAACAAACCGCACCACACATTTATCCCCCAAATAGTTTGGAAATGCGTTTCTCGCGCCCACTTGGGATTTTCAGCCGACCAGTAGTGACAATTATGTCTATTTACTATACCGTTGTGAAAACGGCTTTCGTCGCCCCACAATATTTTATTTAAGAAAAATGGGTCCTCTACGATTTTAATTGACATTTCAGCAATGAAATCGAGTCTTCTTTGTGGATCTGCAGGTGTTAGACCTTGCGTTAAATTTATTTTGAAATGATGATATTTGTATTGCTTTAACACTCTCTGAATAGTAGATTTACTTATTCCTAATTCTTGTTGCAGACATCGAGTTGAAATGTGGGGATTGACTTGGATATAAGCAAGAATATTAATAATATTATCTTCCGTTACAATAGGCTTACGTCGAGAATTTTGATGTTTTCTGGTTGGAAAAGATCCATGTCTTAACTTTTGTTCTAGATAAGTAAAAGTATTTTTACCAGGAGTTGTTCGGTCGGGGAAACGATTTCTATATAAATCTCTAGCACGTCTTGTATTTTTTCCACATTCTCCATAGATGATCAGCATATCGACATACTCGTCATAAGTGAAATGTAAAGGCATGATAAGTTTCAAGTCACAAAACTTTTAACAACAATAATACAGTGAACGATTGTTCACTGACACTGACAGCTTTTGACAACTAGAATAGCTGTTACTATAATATGTTTTTTGTTTCTCAGCTCTCTTTGTTTTTCAAATAAAAAACTTTATAAAAATTAGTTTGTCGTTTCTAAGTACCTAACACAAAAAAAATAGGTATCGCCGAATTAGTATAAAAGAGACCTTTAGAGTAGTGGAACAATATACAGGTTGTCTCATTAACATTTCTGAAAATGATACCACTTGACCGGAAACGTGACATTGTAGCAAAGTAGCTGATTGCTTAAAATGTGTAATACTACCTACGGTTTATAACTGCCAAATTTCAATATTGTAGTTCAAATAGTTTTCGAGATATATACTGTCCAAAACCTCGTGGGACACCCTGTATATATATATATATATATTCATATAGAACAGAAAACAAAGGGTACGCATTAAGAACAATAATTTTCAAAATATAAAATCAGATGTATTAACAAATAATGTGGGAATTCCCCAGGGAAGCATTGCTGGGCCATTGCTATTTATTATATACCTACATGAATGATCTGTGCTAATATAATTTCAATTCCTATCAGTTTATAACTGTGTATGCAGACGACACTAGCCTTATAGCAGATGGAGAAACATATCCAGAAGCAGTAAGGAATTGCAATGAAATATAAAAAGAACAAAGGAATGGTTTGCACAAAACAAATTAGCGTTAAATGAAACAAAAACCAATGTCATACTTTTTAATAATACATCATTAAATGAAAAACCAAATGTAGTTCAGTTAAATACCAATGTGTCGTTCCAATTGACAGATAATACAAAATTCTTGGAGTATTTATAGATGAAGTTTTAAAATGGTCACAACATATAGAAATGACTTTAAAGAAACTGAGCAGCATAATCTATGGGCTAAGAACTGCGCCTAAATATCTACCTAAGGAAGCATCCAAGACTCTTTATTTTGCCAATTTTGAGTCTGTCTTAAAGTATGGAATAATTTTCTGGGGCAACAATAGTAACACTGAAAAATTATTTGTTATACAGAAAAGAGCAATTAGAATAATAAATTATATGAAATATAAAGACTCATGCAGAACTGTATTTAAATCTAACAACATTTTAACCATGTATGGTTTATATATTTTTGAGTGTTGAATGTATTTTTATAAAAACAAATATATTAATTTTACCAATAGTGTAATGTCACACAATTACATCACAAGAAAACAGGAATTGTATTATCCACACCACAGGCTAACGGTCAATGAAAAATTACCGTGACATATCAAAAACTCACAATCGATTAATATATTTAAAAAAAAAAGTAAAAGAGAGAGACCCAGAACATTTCAAGGAAGACAGCTACATGTTACAATACGCAGACGACACGGTTTGTCATGCAAAAAATACAAACCAAGCATAAAAAAATCTTCAGAGATTCACCATTAACACAATGATCCTGTTTTATCACCGACTGAAAAATTCTTTCCCTCCCATCACCCTCCAAAACCAACAGATTCGTCCACAACCCCATGTAAAGTACCTAGGCATACTACTGGACAGCATATTAAAATTCAAAGCTCACTGATCATATTTATAAAGAAAAGTAACTCGTTCCTGTCATTTCCGTTCCCTATCATACAAAAATCGAGGAATCAATATCAAAAGTGCCAACAGAATTTACCAACTGATATGCAGACCTATGTTAGAATATGCAAGTAACATACTCCTGAACACACTGTTTTATACCAGACATATGCTGCAGGTCGCAGAAACATCCTCAATTAGAAAAATCACGAAAATCCGCCATCCACGGAATACACTACATAATACTCCAAATCTGCTGTTATACGAACTAAAGAAAATCACACCCCTAACTGATCATATACAAAAACACAGAAAAATTTGCAAAAAAACGAATATAGTATGCTCCTTATGTCCAAATACTGTATCATCAGAGAAAACAGAATTTCAAGATGCTATGGGAAAGAATACACAAACTATCAGAGTGAATTCTTTATTACTTCATTCACATATTCAAAGTATTTATTACTTAAGTTAACAATATTAACATGTCTTTATGTATTGTAAAATATGTAAACTTAATGAGCAGAAGGACCACGGTCGATAGCCATTTGTAAGAAATTACAATAAACATAATTATTTTTATCATTATTCACAATTAACAAACACTTCATTATCAGCTAGCCTCATTTTATGGTATGCCTACACTCTAAGAGGCCTAACCCATATCAATGAAAAATCAAACAACAAAAATTCATGAAAAACACATTTATGTTGAATTTCTAGCATAACTATATGGGTGTCACAAGATTTTTTTTACAGGCTGTAACTCAGGAATTAATGAATAGGTTTATTTGAAAATTGGGTAATCTTTTTGGGACCTACAGTAATTTCATCCGAAGTTTACAGGGTATCTGTGACGTCATCATAGAAGCAGGGACGTCATCGAAATGAAAAAAATTCAATGGAAGGGGGTATCAAACTTGGCTCAAATAGAAGAGCTTTTTATTTCAAATTCAACGTTGTATCACAGTGAGGGTACTCAAGTGGATAATTACACCAAATTTTCAGTTTAATGTTTATTTGCAACAATAACCAGAACATTTCGACTTTACAGTGATTTTATAAAAGATGTTCAAAATGGCCTCCGTCTGCAACAACACAAGCATCGAACCGTCTAAGTAGTTCACGTGTACATGCCGCATGTATCATCTTTTGCGTAAGGTTTGTTACAAGCTTGTCTAATTTTATTAACAAGCTCTTTTAAGTATCCCCATACAAAAAAATCTAGGGGTGGCAGCACCGGCGATCGTGGAGGCCATTGAAAGGGTCCATGAGTTCCAATCCTTTTTTTTGGAAATCTAGCATTAAGTTAATTTACGACAATACCGCTATTATGTGGGGGTGCCCCATCTTGCTGCCATATCATATCTCTTCTTTCATTCAAAGGAATATTCTGCAGTAACGCAGGTAGGTCATTTTCTAGAAAATTTAAATATCTCTGTCCATTGAGATAGCCTTCAAAAAAATATGGGCCTACTAACCGACCATTGAATAATCCACACAAACATTAACTCCCCATCTGATTTGAAAGCGAGTTTCCCTTACCCACCGCGGATTTTCCACTGACCAATAATGAGAGTTATGGCGATTCACGACGCCATTATTATGGAAACGCTCTTCATCACTCCACAAAATTTTACTCAACACATTGGGAGTGTCTTGCATCATAACTTGCATGATGGCGATAAAGGTTAATCGCCGATCCAGATCGGTGGGTCGCAGCTCATGAGTCAAATGCAATTTAAATGGATGGTAATGGTGGGTTTTTAAAATTCTATGAACTGAACTTGAAGAAACACCAATTTCTGCAGCAATGGTTCGGATGGACACACGGGGATTAACCGCTACATATGCTACATTCGCCACATTCTGTTCGGTCTGTATTGGTTTGTTATGATTATTATGCTTTGAGTTTGGAAATGAACCTTGCCGCATCTTCTCTTCAACCATAGCAAAAGTCACATGAGAAGGTGTTCTTCTTTCGGGAAAACGCTCCTGGTATAAGACCTGAGCATTTCGAGAATTTTTCCTACACTCACCATAGATCAGCAACATAATATTCTTTCGGTGTGAATAGGAATGGCATTTTAACTTAGTTTTCACACTATATATTGTTTTAAAACGGTACTAGGTATGAGTATTTGGAAAGTGACCACAATCAATGTGACATTAGATTTTACTAATATTGATCAAAAAACGATTAAGGTAGAATTCCAACGCCAACTGTTTTCTTTAGCTTTTATAAAAACTAGTTAAAAAGTAAAAATAGGCCTATCTGAAGTGAATCCGGACATGATAATTGCGGCATTTGAACGATCACTGGTTATTGTTGCAAATAAACAATAAATTGAAAATTTGGTATAATTATCCACTTGAGTACCCTCACTGTGATACAACGTTGAATTTGAAATGAAAAGCCCTTACATTTGAGCTAAGTTTAATCCCCCCCTTCCATTGATCTTTTTTCATTGCGATGACGTCCCTGCTTCTATGATAACGTCACATTTACCCTGTATACCTCGGATAAAATTACTTTAAGACCCAAAAAGATTACCCAATTTTCAAATAAACCTATTCGTTAATTCCTGAGTTACAGCCTGTAAAAAAAATCTATTTTCAGTAAATATTGAACAATAGCACGAGTGTGGAATTAGATTTTAGTAATATTTAGTTTCTAATCAATCATATACGTTATGAACAATAAAACATTGTACTCACCTGCAAATTTTTGGTTGAATTATGTTTTGTTAATTATTTTTTTGTTTTAGTGTTGGACTATTTCTTAGAAACATTGCATGGTTCATATGAAATTGTAATTTACACAGCTGAACAAGGAATGACAGTATTCCCTTTAATTGATGCTATAGATCCCAAAAACATTATAGCATATAAACTTGTTCGTGATGCAACACATTTTTCTGGTGGACATCATGTAAAAAGCTTAGGTAACCTTAATAGAGACTTGTCTAAAGTAATTTGTATTGACTGGAATGCTAAAAATGTTAAGTTTAACCCGGAGAATTTGTTAAATATTCAAAAGTGGGCTGGGAATGATGATGATTCTTCATTAGTTGATCTAGCAGCATTGTTAAAAAGTAAGTATAAACATGTAATGTAATCTAGAATCAAATTTTATTAAATAGATCATGAATTTACTGCGATTATTAGTTTTTGGGCTCTTCAATATTCAAGTTGAATCAAGAAACCCAGTCTTGATATCAACTGTTAATGAGCTGGAAACAGCAGAATTATTTTCTTCCCATGTACAGGAGTTAAAAGTTGAGAAATTGTTACTCTATCACATAGTCAAGCCTTTCCATGAACTCTTCATAGGCATGGTTTTTAAAAATAGTAGACTACTATTATTTATTTCCTTTGAAGATTATATTTCTTTGATTCTACTGAACGGAGTTTAACAATTTTGGACTCCTTAAAATTGACTTTCCTTATTCTATGTTCCAAGATAAGATATCGTTGAGTGATAAATAGAAGAAGAGACGCAACGCAATGTAAAATATTTGCGCCTTTGGAGATTCCAGCGTACCCCCCACTATACATTAAAATTGGTACCGTAGTTAGGCGACGCGGTGCTTAAACATCGAACTATTCATTGCTCTTGCCCCCACCTCGCCTCGGATCGACACGTATCGCTAGTTCCGGACGGCTCTACTTTCTTTTTTCTACACCCACATGTATATTATCCATTTTCTGAACAATTTACAGAATGTAAATGTAGGCCATACCGGTTAACTGAACGGATATGATTTCATATACATCCTAGAACGTATATGAAATCCACCAATCAGCATTTGCGTTTAGTACCCGCCAACTAATATTTTTTCAATTTCATAGAAACGTCAAAATAACTTGTCAAAATATTTCTATAGTTTTTAAGAAAAATATTAGTAAAAATGAGTGATTCCAGTGATGAATCAATAAATAATTTTCCACCAGATATTCGCTTAGCCGCAAAGGAGACGTATAACGTATAGAAACAGAATAAATTGAATATTTACTCCTCACAAACGTCAATTTTTATGTAATACATTTGACGTTATAGATAGATGATTAGTATATTCATCGGTAGTCCAGTGGTAAGTATCCCAGCCTCTCACGCGTTAGATCAGAGTTCGATTCTCCGTTGGGAAATTTTTTTTAAATTTTAATTTTATTTCTAAATAATAATAATAGTAAAATTATTAAAAATTTTTAATTTGAAGTTATATTATAGTTTAATAAAATGTTTATTTAATAGATTTTTTCTTAAGTGGGTCGTAGAAAAAATATACTGTTCGACTCGTGTGGATTGTCCATATCGCTCTCGGACTTCGTCCTCGTGCGATATGGCCATCATATCCACACTAGTTGCACAAACTACTATTAAAAGCGGGAAGTTTTTTTAGTTCACTACATACAATTTATATCGTTCGATATAAAGAAATATGAAACAAAGTTAGGAATAATCAAATATAAGTACATGCATAAAAATATTTCATTTTCAAAATCTGAAAAGAGTATGTCACATAAACAAATTTTTTTCAAGTATTGAATATTAATTTGAAAATTTAAAAAAATTATGGTATGATCTTGCATCTTCAAAGAATAAGGTCCCGTTGAAAAAAAATCTCGAGAGTTGAACTGTCAATTAGCAAAAAATTTTATCCGACTTCCGTCTTCATTAAAGATAACAAAAATGTTTAAATAAATGGGCTAAAAATGTTTTGCTTCGTGGAGCTCTTCTCATATCCATAAGTACTTTACAAGATCACGTCATAAGTGTTTGAAAAATTTTAATATTTTGTTCATTACAATTTTTTTTAAATCTCCAAAATATCTTAAGTATTGATGGTTTCGGAGTTATTAACAAAAAACTAAATGCACTTTTTTTCAACTTAATTTGTTAATAACATTTGCAATTTTGTTCTTGCTATAAAATCTTTTGAATACATTTTTATAGACATCATTCCGAATCTAATGAGCTATCGCTAATATTTTTAGGAGCTTTATTACTATTTATCACGGATTTGAACTTGTGAAATAGTTAAATCGTGGAGTGAAAAATAACACTAAAGTAAATCTACTCCTGACGATGCAAATGTTATTTGTGAAATCGGTCGAATAATATATGTTATATTTCTGTTGTGTAATTTGCTATTAATTGATTTTATTTAATAATAAATGAAATAAAATTTTTTTTAACATATACGTTTTTAAAACGAACTAAAAAGTAAAAAATAATAACAAACACAGCTACGTGTTCTACATTTTTATAGAACTATCTTATGCCCCCACGTTTATTTTTATTATCATTTTTTACTTTTTAGTCCGTTCTAAAACAGTGGTATATTAAAATTTTTTTAATTTTTTTTAAATTTCATTTTTTATTTTCTTTTTTAGTATTGTGAGTGTGAATGTTACAATTGATTTTAAATATTTTCATGAGATAATGACAGAGACATGCGGCAAACTTCACATTCATTGTAAATCCTTTATATTTAATCATATTCGCAATTAAAAAATGAATGGTTTAAATTTTTTATATAAATTTGAAAATATTGGCCCTTTAAAGAAATATTCTTATTGAATGTTATTCATATACAAATGGCACAATATAACACATAAAAAAATTATCACCCTGTCCAGGATTCGAACACGCCTAGAATTTATCATTTTCGCAGCCAAACCTCTATACCACTCTGCTACGAAGACTTAATAATTTATCAACCAAGCTGTTGTATATAGACCATATGATGTATGTCAAAACTAAAAAAGGGACGTTTTATCTCATAATTAAAGGAATAATTCGCCTTCTTTTAAATTCTCTCCATATTTTCTTTTATTGTCATACCATTCTGAATTATGTTGAAAACTTTAAGTCTCTAACCCATCGGAAAATAGGTTCAAGATCATGTTCCATCCGACATACAAGAAAGCGAGTTAATAAAAAATAATCGTCTACAATACACTCGAGATAGTCCAGAGCTACAAATTCCGTTCGCAGTTCTGAACTCCAGTACGGTCAGTATAAGACTACCTCCTAAATTCCTAGAGAAAATGCGTGTTGCGTCTCTTTTTTTATCGATCACTCAACGCTTATATACTGTATTGGTATTTGTCGTTAAATTAATAGATTCTATTGTTTTTTTTATTTAAAACGTCCAAAAATTTTTAGCTATTTCTGACAATGATGTAGAGGATGTAAGAGAAGTCTTAAAACATTATAGTAGTTTTGATGACCCAATAGCAGCATTCAGAGAAAAACAGAAACAACTTCTAGACGAGTTGGAAGCACAAGCTGTCGCTAAAAGAGAGCAGGCGACATCAAAGACTTTATGGACACCTAGTTTCTTTAATAGAAAACCATTTTAGGATACCTAGTTCCATAAGCCTATATTTATTGTTACTGATGACTTGTAAATATTTTGTATAGAATAAGAATTTTCAAACCACAAAACTAGTGTAGAGTGCTTAGACTGTTATGATTTTTTTAATAAACATCAATTTTACTTTCAAGAAATATAAAAGATTTTTCATCTCAAAAGTGTTTTAAACTTTAGCAACTTTTTTAAATTATGTTTTTGAATATTACTTGGGTCAGTGAATGGTTAGAAAAAGCAACAGTAAGTATAGAGTAATGGAGGAATTGGTTGCTGATATGATTAAAAAATGGAAAATTCTGTGTGTTCTTTGGTGGTATTTACGGCGCTGGATACAAATCAAATGTATGGTACATATGAAGTATTTGTAAATTTTGTTTAAATTATATAATTAATAAATGTGTAAAATTTTTTTTAAATCCTAATTTTATTTCAAATTTAATTATATTACAAACAACACAGTCAGCAATATACAGAGAGTCTATAGCTAATTTGCAAATAAAAGAAAGGAACAATTATATATGAACTAGTTATTTTATTATAAGTTTTCTGACTGGCACTTCCTGGTATGCCAAAACTATGCTGCATAGCCTCAGGCTCTTTGTCATATATTACGTGAACAAATACACTGGCTGCCTGTCCTGATGAAGGTGAACATGTATAGTTACCACTATCTTCTGGTAAAACTTTTGAAATTCTTAGACGACTAGTTCTAGTTTGCTTTTCGGTAACAATGTTAATTCCACCTCTTTCCAGATAATTGATCAGCTTTCCTCCTCTATACCAATAAATGAAACTGGGCGGATTTGGAGTTTCAGTTATCACACATGTAAGATTTATATCACTCTTGAATCTTACGAATATTTCAGAATTTCCCAATATAGTGGCTTTTGAAACTGAAAAAAGATATTGAAAATGTTAACGATCTACACATTTTTATAAAAAGAAAACATTACATGTTCGTAGCTGTTGAATAATACCGGGAGCTGTGGGAATATAGAAAGTCTTATCACTTATTCACTCAATAACAAAAGAAATTGCAAAAAATGGTCAATGTATGGAAAAAGTTTTGCTTAAATAAAATGAATACTGATTGCTGGTGAACATAAATAATTTCAACTGCCTGAAAACAATGGTACAAATGGAGGAGTTGACTGTATACTACAAAGGAAAGATTCCTGGTTAATGTTAAGTAATACAAAAATAAAATAAACTATGATTTTGAACAATTCAATTATATTTACCCACTACTCTTAGATGATATGCTTGGCTAATCTTTGGCTCTGTACTAACTTGACATTCATAAACACCTCCGTCTCTAGTTTGTGCAGAAGCTATTTTTAAAATCCAGTCTTCTGAACCATCTGTATGTAGTGATTGAAACCTTTGGTCGTTTGTGTATGTAAAAATGCCAACTGTTAAAATATGTAAATCACGTTTCCGGATCCAGGAAACCTAAATAGATATTATTTTTAACACTCTATTCAAGTAAATTTTGGCAAAATCAAAAATATATTTACCGCTCTGTCGCCTAAGTTACCAACTCGACAATGTAGATATGCCGTCTGTCCGACATTTATTACATAATCTCTTTTCGTAGAGTTGTCAAAATATGGCAATAAATTCCAGTACATATTTTCAGGAATTGGAAGACCACCTAAAAATATTAGAATTTTAATTTAGAAAGTGTAAACGAGGTTACACCTACAAAACTTATTTCAAAAAAATAACGGGATGGAAAACAGGTCCAATGGAATGTATAATATGGACTTCCAGCTCTTAACTATATGCTCTGATGGAGTTTATGAAACTAAACTGAGGTTTAACGGAAGGACGCGACAGAGTTTGGTTTGGTGCAGTGTGACAAAAAACAAAACTGTATGCTATTCAAGATGGCTGAAACACACCTCATTTGAAATACCTTGACAGATCTTTCTGTGAAGATTCCTCTATTCAAAAATAGAGTTTATAAGATGGGGTTTGGTTATACTATTTAGGTTTATCGAAATTTTTATCTCAGATTTGAATTACAGTAATACTATATATTGAAATGATTTAAGTATACATTATTGTAGGAAAGAGGGGTGAAAGTATTATTAAATGAGGATTATAAAAAGGTAGAGAAACAGCCTTGAATCTTATATGAAAAAAATTTTTGTTAAAGGATGTGTATAACACCCCTAAAGTTTATATAAGGACACTAACCTTACCTAGTGGTATAAAAATCCAGAACAGCATCAATCGAAGACTCATGGCTGAAAAAATTCCATTAATATTAGTATATGGGTCCAAATTGAAACAGTTCTATACTCGTGTGCTATACCAAGGAATATATGTAGAAACAGGAAATGATGCTGGTAACTTTGATATGTTGAACAACTCTTCGATTGACTCTACTGTCGATTACACATTAAAAAAGTAGTGAAGAGGTGTACGTTAAATCAACTACAACTTTCACCAGTGAGTTTCGTTGCCGCGTGTACTAAGTGATGTAAGTTATAGCTCAAGTGTAAATGAACCAACTGAGATGTTAATTATTGTGGCATATGATTATTACTTCAAAAAATGATGTCTTCACAAACTTTTGCAGTTCTAGTACATTATTATTTATAAATTTACAGGTGTACATAATTGGTACATCATTTTTATATCTTGTACAAGTTATGGACACTAGTTGATGTTTTAGACCATCCATCTCGTGTCTTCAATTGTGACCAGTCTGCCTTCTTTTTAAGTCATAAACGGGATAAAGTTTTGGTAAAGAAGGGTGAGAAAACTCTGTTAACACTTTCATCAATAATGACGAAAAGGAATGCCTCGCAACATTATAAATATGTAGTACATCTGGAGAACTCTTCCTCCACCAATGATTGTCTACAGCTAAACAACGACCATAGATCTAAGAAGGTCGTAAATCAATATAAGCTGACGACCCTCATTATTACCTATATTGTTCGAAATATAGATAAGCAATAAAAGTGTGCCCCCCAGGTCCGGATTAAAATATCTCATGAAATAGTTTGGCATTTTAATAGTAGTAGGCTCTCCATTATTTTTGGCAACGGCTTAAAAATAATGAAACTGGTATCCAGTGTTGCAAAGAGACTTTAAGGAAGTTACAAAACGGATTTAATTTTAAAAAACTCACTAGTAGTAGAAAAATCATAATGGAATCTGTGCGCCTTAAGAAGTGGATATTTGAATATTTATTGGCAATAAACGAATTTAGAGATTATGGTAGAACAGTAGTGTATATGGATGAAACGCATTACGATAATTCACGCAGGAACCGAAAATAGCAGAAATATTTTTGTGATTCATTGGCTGAAAGCTTGGGACATGCGGTGCCCAGACTCCGATCCTTATCACTGTATGTTTAACCCAATTGAACATATATATGGCATCAGCTTAAGTCAGCACTTCGAAGAAATATAATACTTCTCCAACCTTAAGTTCAACTGTAGTAGCTCTTATTCAAACAGAAACTGCAAACATCCCTGATAGCAGCTGGGCCAAGTGTGTTTCCCATATTAAAAGGGTGGAAAAGTCATATATGGATATAGAAAAAATTCCCAAAGAAAAGTTTATTATCAATTTGGATGACGATATTGAAAGTGAAACTGATCTTCGTGAGTAATTTTGTTTATAAATACCTTTAACTTATATACATATACTTATATGCAAAAAACAGCAACTTCACGAGTGTGTGTATATTAAATTTAATTCTAAACAACTTAAATATTATAAACTTTCTGAACTATAATCGCATTCATTATCGTGATGTTTATAATACATATTTTTGTGTTATATACCATATATATTATATATACATAAACAATTCTCAACTATAATGAAGCGATTTTTCCTAATAATTATCTTAATGCAATATCATCATAAAAAAAAAAATTTAATGGCTAGTGTTCGGTGATTTATGACCTTATATTTCTGGTCGTACTTTACAAAGCGAGTACCAAGTCAGTTGTGTGGACAAGATTCCTAAAGACTGGGCTGTTGTTCATTCAGAAAATGGATGGATGACAGAGGGGAGTATAACGCAAATATTTTTTTCCATGGATAGTCTCTACTAACGTAAAGTTATTTTCTATCCTCCATAACTAGTACCTATAATATCAAGTCCATTGTTGGTCATGGACAGTTCAAGAAGTGTCCATCATTGGTACCTAAGTGATGTACTTTCAATTTATTTTTTTACGAAATTGTATGTAAACTTAGGTAGGTACTTGAAAACCATAGACTGTAATTCAATATAAAAATACATAAAAAATACCATTTGTCTAAATTTAGTAGTTTTTTTTATATAAACCTTCCATGTTCGATTCTAGATAATATTTATGTGTTACTACAAATTCTGTCAGTTCTTCCAGTTACTCCAGCTACAGCGAAAATAAACTTCAATTTTGAAGAGACTGAAAAACTTTTCAGAGAAATCATTTAAAGGATGAGCGTACAAGTTTAGCTCTAATGAATATTCATAGATAAATCTAGGCTTATTATTGCTCAGTTATTGATATTTTAGTTATTAAACACACATAACTAACCAAAAGAATATGCCTCTCCTACCCAAATAAATCTGGCTATGCCACTGGTTTGGGGAAAGTTCAAAGTAAAAATATCAGTAGGTAGTAAAATAACAGTGGGTATAAATGTTTGAACGTGCAGTATCAGTATTCATCACTGTTCACCAACATAAAGTAATATTTGTATGTACGTAATATATCTCAAAAGTATTAACATGCATGAGAAAAGTCATGTTTAAGAATTATTTTATACAATAATACTGTTGGTAATAGTACTTGTATGTATACAATATATACCTACCTACCGTGTGGATTGGGCATACTTCTCTCATTTTACATAAACAGTTATAAAAAGATACCATTACATGGTATTACTGTGTAAACGTTATTTAACAATTGCCAAATTTGTTTTGATCTTGAAACCTTTCCATGTCGAACGAAATAGACAATGAAATTCACATTGTTTCGGGGTAAAATACGCGGCACAACTGCAGCATTAAAACTCCGGTTCTCTACGGAGTTGGGAGTTTGCACTTCCCATATTCGTATTCCCAGGGGTGGCTAACGTAATTTTCAAAGAGTGAAACTACAAGTAATCCATATCTTTGTAGCTTTTCAAATAGATTGCCGTCTTCAGTTGTATTTTATTTCTTTTGAATCGTCTAAGTTTTGCTTTATGTGTTATTGTAAATACCGTTTATTTTGATTAAATTTAAAATATTTTGTGTTTGAAAAAAAAAATATAATTTTTAAGAACACATTTTTCGAAGAAGAAACAACCGTCAGATAATGAAATAAATTAGGCTACAACAAAAAAGTGATGGAAACTTGGAATCAACAAAATCTATTTATTTTGGTTTGTAATAAAAAGAGATTGCAAACCGGTTGCGACGTTGGGTTAAAATTTGCTAAAATTATTATATATAGGTAGATATACCTATCTACTATATATTTATTAATTTTCTGTACTTTCTAGCATCTGCAATAAAATTATTTTCTGTAAATCTAAATTATTTGTTTGTGATTGTGCGGATTTCTCGATCTCTTTGAAGGGTATGAAGAGTGGCGCTTTGCCAGATCGTTTTTGGAGGTGATTAGAACCATCGTAGTCTGAACGATGCGCTCGATATCTGAACCGCTGTCATGGGAATTATCTATTATAGCAAAGATAATTTTGATAACGAGTGAAGTATGGCGTACTGACTCCACGAGGCAGAGATGGTTTAAGGAACTGGTGTAGATCTGAAGAAAATTAATATGGTAAGGGATAGACGCAAATTAAAAAATATTTTGCATTCAAAATAATGTAGGTTAGGTTAGGTTAGGTTTTTGATGAGTGGGTCTATAAGGCCCTCCACTGCGACTCGCAAGAGTCTATTGTGGCTCACACCTATTCAGATTTCACCAAACAAATTCAGGTTCTTAACAAAGCCAATTAGTTTATTTGGTGAATGATATTTCAGGTCCGAGGGCGAGAGAGAATCCCTGCCAAACATCAGATACCTGATTCGAGCCGCGGCGGGGCAGGCACAAATTATATGCTCTGCTGATTCATCATCTTCCAGACAAAGACGGCAGGTCGGATCTTCCGACAGTCCAAGTTTTAGCATATGATGATTCAGATGACAGCGGCCTGTTAAAAGACCTGTTAGACAACGTAGGTCATGCCTGCTATAGTCTAACATTTGTTTGGAGACATTCTTCGAAGGATGTATTAAAGCTTTTGAATGATCCTGGTAAATTATGCCAGAAGTCTAAAGCTCTTCTTGCCGTCCAGGTATTCAGTGTTTGTTTGGCAAAACTTATTGCGATGCCAATTATAGGTTCTGGTCCGATAGAAACACGTACGGCACCCTCCCTTGCAAGAGAATCTTCTTGTTTCCTTCCATGCCAGAATGGCCAGGGATCCAGACCAGCAATACTTTATTGAGTTCTCCTATTGAGGAGAGTCTTCTTTGGCAGTCTAAAACCAATTTCGACGTTATACGGTGAGAACTAAGTGCTTTTAAAGCCGCTTGGCTGTCCGAGAAATTTTTTATTGTTCTATGTATGAGATTGGCTTGCTCCAATCTCTTCACACATGAAACAATGGCATACATTTCCGCCTGAAATACGGTTGCATAGGATCCTAGAGAGGTTGAGATTTCTGTCCTAGGTCTGCACCCGTATACACCTGCACCAGAGCCTGAGGGTGTTTTTGAACCGTCTGTGTACCAACAGCTGTCTGCTCTTAATAGTTCATCCTTACGGAGGACCCATTCATCTCTATTTGGAATTAGGACGGTATAAGGCAGGCTGTAGTTTACTGTTGGAGGCATTATGTCTGAGGTGATTCCCAGAATACTGTGACTTTCAGTGTCCACTAGCATTCTGCTTCGTTCTGGATAAGCCTGATTTGTGCATTTAGAAATATGCACAATTCTGTAAGTTGTCCATCTAGCCTCTCTTTCCAAAAATATATGGAGAGGAGGTAGGTCCAGAAGGATTTCCATGGCTGCTGACGGTGTGGAGCTGATAGCACCAGTAATTGCCAGGCAAGCCTGTCTCTGTAAACCAGAAAGCTTTGCTTGGGCCGTTCGCTGTAAAGCTTTTGGCCACCAGGCAATAGCTCCATATGTGATCATTGGTCTAACGATCATCACATATATCCAATAGATTTGTTTGGGTCCCAAGCCCCAAGGTTTTCCACAGATCCTACGACATGTCCACAAGGATAGTCTGGCCTTATGGATAACTTTTTCCAAGTGAGCGTTCCAAGTAAGTTTCATATCTAGGATAATCCCCAAATATTTTACTTCCGCTGCAAATGGAATAACCTCACCATTGTAGGAAAGTGGTGGAATATCCTCCAACTTTCTTTTCCTAGTGAAGGGAACTATTACAGTTTTACCAGGGTTAACAGACATCTGTTCCCTCTGACACCAACTGTGGACATCGTCCAACGTCTTTTGGAGGGTATTATATGCTACCCTTCCTGACTTGGTCCTTGCCAAGATGACAAGGTCGTCTGCATACGCTTGCAGTTCTACCCCTCTTCTTTCGAGAGCGCTAAGCAAGTTATCCATCAAGAGTGACCATAGTAGGGGAGATAGTACTCCGCCCTGTGGGCAGCCCCTGGAAACCTCAAAGCTAATGGTCTCGTCCTGAAGAGATGTATGAAAAACAGTATAGTTGTGAAAAGTCTGCAGCTGTGCTACAATTTTTCAGCTCTTGATTTTACCGTGTAGTTCTTCCAGGAATGCAACTCAAAGGCAGGTATTTTAAAGTTCAAATTATTGGTATTTATTATATCCAAGAATTCAGTCAGCTTAAAAAACCAACAACTTTCTAAACTAAAAATTAATTTTTATTCAAAAGTTATAAAAATAATTTTTATGGGATGTCATATATTCTTGGCAATAAAATGTGTAGTATTATAAGTTTTATTAATGGTTCCAAACAATAATAATGGGTGCAATATAGTTAAAATAAGCACCTATACCTTAACTATAGCATCAAAAAGAAGGATTATAACTACTATTTATTGTTATTATAATATAGATATTATATTAATTAAATTGGTGCAATTTGACCCTCGATCTTATTACAAAGAACAACTTCTTCTTGTGGTACACTTAGTAAGAGCACAGTAACTTTCCAATAAAAATTTGAAACAGGGAAATGGCCAAATGCTGATCCATCGAAAGTTCCATTTCTTATTTCATGTTCTCCCTAAAAAACATAACTGTATAGATATAAAGGATGGTCAGTTCAAAACAAATGGTCCCAGTATGGGATCTCTGTAACAGTAAAAAATACAAATCCGGCTAAATGGGATGAAAGTTGCCTATTTTAAGGAGCACTAATATCGCATTGACCATTGTTTAATAAAAATTATTAAACAATGCATTGACAAATTTAAAATATCATTGGAAGGGGTAAGAAGCAAAAGCGCCTAAGTGGTATTAGGGCAGTTTCGAGAAAAATGCGGTTAAAGTTGAGGGTCTGCTATTAAATCTGGTGTTTAATTTCAGTAATGATATTCATAGATATAATAATAAAGAAATATATTATACCAAAGATTTGCTTTAAATGAAACAAAAATCAAAAGTTGATATATTTTTTGCAAAAATTGCACTTAGGCGGTTTTGTGTATTACCAAGAAATGTTAACAAGATGTGGTTAAAAGATAGTATCCAACGACAAAAAATATTTTATCAAAGCGCTGTTTATAACACAAAATAACGTTTATTTATAATCAGATTCGAGTAATAAATATTCATCGTCCAATTGAAATTCTTCATCTTCCAATTCACGCTGTGTAACTTCTTCTACTGTCTTCTTTTTATTTCCTTTTTTGATTTTACCATTTTTTTAGGAGCTTCTGTATGAGGCAAGTTTTTGTAAAACTCGTGATGTATGGGAGGAATAAAGTCTAGTAGCTGCTGTAAATTTTCCCATTTGGCATACTTAATTGATCTGGGTTGCGGATACAAAAAAGAAAGTTGTAAATTCAGTATCGGCCTTCCTTTCTTTTTTAAACATTTTTCAGAATGCGTAAAAAGAAATTCAACTGATATCGACTTCTTAAATTGAAATAAATAGAATTCATCTTTATTGTAACGAAACCACTTGGTGGCTCTCCATTCTAATGGTAGAACTTCAGAATCGAGTTTGGGTTCGTTAATTAAGTTGTCAAATACGTTGAAGGAAATAAAATCTGATAGTTCCATATTGTAAACGACAAATTGTTTGGAAGACTTCTCTATGGTTTCAGTCCACTGCTCTGGTACAAACACTTTGGGGGGTTTGCCCGATTCATTGGAATTACGCATCTGTTTGGTGGCAGAACAACCTAAGCGCACTTCGGTTGTATAATACTACTGCTAAATAAAACTGCACTATTGTTTTGCTTCGTTGTTCACCTCTCTAATAGATGGCTCTTAAGTTGCATTTTCACTTGGGCTATTTTACTACCAAATAAAAGTGACCTTTATCTTTCATATTCTGTACATAAGTAGAAATTGACCAAAATGTCAATTAGGCGCTTTTGCTCCTTGCCCCTTCAATTTGGTCGTATTAAAAATTTGGCCAAAAACCAAATATGTAGATTTTCTCGTCCAAGTTTTAACTGATGATCGCTCAAATTTGAACGAGACCTTCTGAATTTGCATCAATAATAGTAGCTTTATTACTGCACTACAACAACTAGTGATAAAAAATGCAAGCTTGTATCTAAGGGTGGCCCTGTGAAAACGGAACGTGGTACAAACATGTTGATGACGTTTTATTATAGCTTAGGTAAATTAGAGAAAAAAAGTTCAATACAATTTTTTGATAATCACAAAAACAAAAAAGTTATAGCCTAATATAGAAAACCCCTTAAAATAGGCAACTTTGATTACAGTTTACCGGCTTTAGGGTCAATTGTATAAGAAGTGGTTAAAAATTAAACGCACGTCGTTATATCTGATGAAGTTTCCGCTATTAGAAATGTTTTAATCCATAGTAAAGTGAAGGGTTTAAATTTTAACAGGTATCGTGTCCAATTAAGAGTTTTCCGTTAATATTTCAAAGCTTATTATGAATACAGAATAGTAACATGGAGTTAAAATTTAACAGTTGCTTACAGAATTGCTCCTTTAGAGTCTCTTATTGCTTCCGGGATCCGAATACTGGGATAATTTAAAATGGCGATCCTTTACAGATAAAATAATTATTCAGCTGGTAAGTATTTTTATTGCGTAAAAAAACATGAATATATACAGCATCCAGAAAAAAGAACTACAACACTAACTGATCGTGCTACCCAAAACAAATTCAGTAACTGACAAATTACATCTAATTGGGGCAAGAACTAAAATTCAAATGTCGATATTTTTAACACCGGTGGTTACACTGTAACGCCTCTTTCACATTACACGGTTTTAATCGTGCGGTTAAAAATCGTCCGAGTTTTTGCGGCGAACATTGGTTGTTTTCACATTGGCACCGATTTTTACCGCAATATTTTTATTTCATTTATTTAGTACGACAATATGAATCGAAAAATACTTTGTGCTTTGTGGTTGCTTCATCGAGAGAAGATCGCCTTTTTTGGGTGCACCCCATTAATCAGAGGAGAGAGGAAGGTCTTGCTTGTTATTAAAAACTGCAGCATCAATATCATCCATTCCTAATTCCACTTAAAACTGAATTGCAAATACGCTGTTAATGCCGTTCGACACTGCTGCTGCTGCACGACACGGCACCGGCATTTAACCGTAGCCGTATAATGTGAAAGACCCCATGCCTTTCTCCATTTCAACAGCGGTACGGTTTTTAACCGCACGATTAAAACCGTGTAATGTGAAAAAGGCGTAAGATTACGTGATTTTATTTGTGACGTAGAGCTCATGAAAAAATCCAACTACTCTAAAGTGAATAAGTAATTTCCAATTAGATAATAGGTATTTAAATGGCAACATTTTCTGTTAGATATTATACCTATTTACTAACTTACTGTATGAAGATCGATTTTTCAATCAGTTTCACTCCTCCAATAATTCTAAAATTTCCAATAAAAATAACACACGTTAGTAACTACGCGTGTTAAAAGTGTTATTGATAGGAAAAATTGAGAAGTTTGATCCAACAAATGAAAACCTAGCTCCTTCGCCATAATTTAAAATATATGCTCAACTTCCATTTACAATGGCTGCTGTAATCGCAACCAAAACCTCTGGGTCATGGTCTGTAAACTCAACGTACATTATTAGTCATAATTTCGATCACGAAAGCCTACATTTTTCTATTATACTGGTACTTTAATGGTGTTTTAATCTTTAAGAGAGTATACAAATTTTATTTCATAGAATTTTGATTTAAAAAAGTTTAAGTAGATATCTATTAACCGCGAATGTAACTGCGAGAGAATAAATAATTCTTCGATTTTCCTGTACGTACCTATTTACGAGTAATTTATTTTATTTTCCATCACAATATACTCACTTTTTTTAAGGGACATCCTCTTGGTGGTGGATGAATAAATTTTCGAAACGGAGACCATGGTTTATCATCGCCAACAAGAATTGCACAAAAATGGTTGATTTTAATAGTATTGTATGTTTCGCACGTATCTAAAGCGTCGTTGCTACTGCATCTTTTTAGGTGTAAGTGTAACTACAACAAAAATAATTATTACATAAATAAAAGATATTTTAGGAATGCTCTTAAATTAAAAACTTTCTGGATGTTTCGTAGTATATTCCTGTTCCTATGCCAGTCTTCGTGTCAGAGCCATCTGTAAACACTGAGATTTTGTCTTCCTTCAGTATTGAATCCTTATCCCAGTATTTTCTTGTGGTAAAGTTAGTAGTTAACTTTCTCCCAATGCTACTCCTCGCGATCAAATAGTATGTTTGCTGTACCAGCAGTTTTGCCTTTGAACTTACCAATGTCTTCGTATGTTCGTAGTTGGCTGGTTTCCACAGGTCTTAGAGCTCCTTTTGTTGCCAAACTCTTTATGTACAGTCCAAGTCAGTGGTTCCCAAAGTTGTCTGGGCCACGACCCATCAAATACAAGTTTACAAACTCGGGACCAACCTCTATGAAATTTAACCGTTACCAATATGAATAAAGGACTTTTCAAATAACAAAAAAAGTTTTAATACAATTTTTTATTACTCAATTAAATAACTACATCAAAAAAGTGATTTCAATGGGAAGGATGAAATTGTTTCCTATGTTTGGCCATCATAGTTTTGACATCAACTTCAACTCGAGTTACTTTTAATCGCAGTGAGTTTGATAAGTCCAATTTATTTCGGTATTTAGTTTTAATGTTCACCATATCAGAAAATCCGGCCTCACATAAGTATGAGGTAGTAAAAGGGAGGAGCACTTTCATAGCTTCATCAAACAGACATGCAACCGAGAGCCAGAATTTCGTTAATTGATTACGATTGAAACTATATTTTAATGACGAATCTTCTGATAAATCAATTAGTTCTTCACTTGCTTTTGTTGTCATACCAGTTGGTAGGTGGTCTTGAAATGGGTTACAAATCCAATTCAGCAAGTCGAGTTTTTTCATCTCCTCATCAAAATAGTTTTTTTTTAACAATGATAAATGAGTGGAAATTGCAGATACTACGTTCATCTTTGGCTGCACTTGGTTTTCAACAATAAAAGTTTCAAGTGTTTCAAAACAATCATACTTCCCATCCTCAATTCAACTCTTCCACAGAAAAAGCATTTCCATGAACGCGCGAATTTTATCGTAAACTGCAAAAATGTTTGATCCTTGCAAATACAAATTGAGTTCATTTAACTTCGAAATGATATCCGCTGCATATGTGAGCTTGAGAGTGAATTCTTCGTCCATTGGATGTTCAATATTTTCAGTTTTTTCTTCCTAGTGAATTATAACTTCATTGCGTAGTTCCACTAATCGTGTCAGTACTTTTCCCCTGGATAACCAGCGAACTTCCGTATGCAAAAGGAGACATGTATGAAGACTACCCATTTCTTCACACAGCTTTTGAAATAAGCGAGCTCATCTAGATGGGCGTGTGCGAACAATTCTTCTCTCTCTTTCAAGTAGTGTTGTTCATATTATCCTTGTCGTACTTGTGTAAATCGTATGTCGAGATAAGATTTTTCGCAATCTGTATAGCGAACAAAACCAATTAATTGAGATATGCCATGCACGTGGGTAGACTCATCTAGTTGCAGAGCATAATATTTACTACCAATTATTTTCCGGATTAAATCATCTTCTGTCCATTCAGCCATTTCGTCAATTCTTCGCGCAACAGTATTATTTGATAGTGGTATGCGATCGATTTATTTTACTTATTTTTCTCCAAACATCGCTCCAACAGCATCTTTAATCGATGGTAATACTAAGTCTTCACCAATGGTATGAGCCTTGCCTGCTCTAGTGATCCTTAAGCTAATGAGGTACGATGCATATACAGCCTTTTCATTGATATTGATGAAATGAGAAACAATTATACAATGAGAATGCTTTGTTTCTATATGACGTGCCAACTTAGTTGGGCGCATACTTTCGTACGCTAATATATCGTTCTACAGGGCAGGGCCCAGTCAATATTCGCTCGCGACCCACCAGTGGGTCGCGACCCACAGTTTGGGAAACCCTGGTCCAAGTGGTTGTAGGTTTAGTATTGATTCCAGCGCAGCTTGTTCTGTATTCTTGCCCTTATGATTTCTAGGACTGTGAACTGTGGTAAGATTCTTCTTGCTAGTGCCTATTGTAATGGCACCCCAACATGCGGGGGCTCAATATGTAATAATATGTCTCACAATTGCTGTATATATCCAAAATGTATGATGTATAGTTGAAGTACCCATTTTTCACCTAACAGGAACACATTTTCACGTTGAAGAATGTCAATTTATAATTTAAATTATATTTATGCTGTTTTTTTTAAGACATCCTGTATACTATCATACTATCGAGTCTTATTCATTCATTAATCTAGTAGTGTATGAAATGAAAAAACTCATCCAAATTTTTCAAGTGGTAAAATTTCGCTTTATACCGAATTATTCAAGAATCAAGATCTCTTACTGAAAACACGAAGGTAAATAGAAATTAGTGAGGCACCAGATCGATAGCTTGTCAAGCTCCTCTGTTTTATTTCGCGCGCCGGTCAGAAGGCACAAGTTGGGGAATCGGGTCTCCGGTTGCTCAATTGGTAACACTTTAAAATCTTTGTCGGTAGGATTATCTACAAGAATAATAGCAATACCAATATTACCGTATTCTACGACAACGAAGTACATTTAGTCTACTGATTATATTTATTCAGGAATCTTTACACACGTTGATTGAGCTATACTAATTAGAATTTTCCACGGTACTGGAGATAAATAACTTTTATATTTTATCTATTCATAATAATAGTCGTTAATATTATAAATGAAACTAACTGTTTCTAATTAATTCCACTATTTAATTACAAAATTTATGAAAATTATTAAAGGATATTGATAATTATTTCGATATTGACATATCATCGTCAGAATGACAGAAGTTACATTTCATGTGATACCTACTTGATGTTTAATATGTTGGCTAGACCAAATAGTAAGTGACCTATCTTGTGATTGACTTAATATATATGAATAGAAAAAAGAAGAAGATATGATTTTACAAATATTAAAGCTTAGGTATTATTAGCCCTATGGGGATATCCTGGATATCATTTTTTTCCCATTTAAGATCAGTATAACTGTGCAATGATATAGGAAACCAAGGAAAACTATATCTGCTGATCTTTACAATAGTTACTTAAGAAGACGATTTATTAGTGGAGAGCTCCCTAGATTTATCTGTTCATTGACAACTTCATATTGTGGGTCCCTTAAGTGTCTTCTTATTTCTAGTTCTTCAAGGAAATCTAGTTCTTGTTTCTTATCACAAATATGCAGTACTTCTAGTTCTGTGTTAGGTGTTAATGAATGTTTTGTGTCTGGAGTATGTTTTGCGTAATGTGATTTGTCTGGCTGTTTTAATCTGTATGCTCGTGAGTGTTCATTGTATCTAATTTCAAAATTTCGAATTGTTTGACCAATATAGACAGCATTACATTCTGGACATTTAAGTTTATATATTCCAGACTTTTTTAATGGGGGTATTTTTGTTTTTACATTTAACAATTTTTTACTCACATTGTTTTCTGTTTTAAAAGAAATTGCTGTATTTGTTGAACAAGATATTATCTTTGAAATATTATTAGAAATATTACCAGCATATGTGATGGTTTTGTAATTTTGTATTTCCCTAGTTTTTTCAGGAAATATTAACTGTAATGCCACTTTTTCCTCTTTTTTATTAATTGATTTATTTATTATATGTAATGGATAACCGTTGGATGTGGCTATTTGTTTAATTATATGAATTTCTCTATCAAAATTATATTTGTTCATAGGAACTGAAAATGCTCTATGTATCATTGAATTATATGCTGCTAATTTATGTGACATGGGATGATTGGAACTATATGGTATAGTCACATCAGCATATGTTGGTTTTCTGTAAATTGAAAAATCAAATATATTATTGACACTTTGAATTTTAATATCAAGAAAATTGATTGAGTTATTTTCTTCAACTTCTAATGTAAATTTAATTTTTGGATGTAAATTATTAATATGATTGAACAATATATCTAATTGTCGTTCACTACCTACAAAACAAGCTAATATGTCATCTACATACCTATACCAAAATAATATATTTTTTGAAATGTTACATTCAAAGATTTTCCTTTCTAAACTGTCCATAAAAATGTTTGCTAAAATTGGTGATATAGGGCTTCCCATTGGTAAACCTTCATTTTGAATATATACCTTATTATCAAAAGTAAAATAATTCTGATTAATACATACATCAAACAAATTAAGTATATCTGATATTATTAGATATATTGTTCAATCATATTAATAATTTACATCCAAAAATTAAATTTACATTAGAAGTTGAAGAAAATAACTCAATCAATTTTCTTGATATTAAAATTCAAAGTGTCAATAATATATTTGATTTTTCAATTTACAGAAAACCAACATATGCTGATGTGACTATACCATATAGTTCCAATCATCCCATGTCACATAAATTAGCAGCATATAATTCAATGATACATAGAGCATTTTCAGTTCCTATGAACAAATATAATTTTGATAGAGAAATTCATATAATTAAACAAATAGCCACATCCAACGGTTATCCATTACATATAATAAATAAATTAATTAATAAAAAAGAGGAAAAAGTGGCATTACAATTAATATTTCCTGAAAAAACTAGGGAAATACAAAATTACAAAACCATCACATATGCTGGTAATATTTCTAATAATATTTCAAAGATAATATCTTGTTCAACAAATACAGCAATTTCTTTTAAAACAGAAAACAATGTGAGTAAAAAATTGTTAAATGTAAAAACAAAAATACCCCCATTAAAAAAGTCTGGAATATATAAACTTAAATGTCCAGAATGTAATGCTGTCTATATTGGTCAAACAATTCGAAATTTTGAAATTAGATACAATGAACACTCACGAGCATACAGATTAAAACAGCCAGACAAATCACATTACGCAAAACATACTCCAGACACAAAACATTCATTAACACCTAACACAGAACTAGAAGTACTGCATATTTGTGATAAGAAACAAGAACTAGATTTCCTTGAAGAACTAGAAATAAGAAGACACTTAAGAGACCCACAATATGAAGTTGTCAATGAACAGATAAATCTAGGGAGCTCTCCACTAATAAATCGTCTTCTTAAGTAACTATTGTAAAGATCAGCAGATATAGTTTTCCTTGGTTTCCTATATCATTGCACAGTTATACTGATCTTAAATGGGAAAAAGATATCCAGGATATCCCCATAATACCTAAGCTTTAATATTTGTAAAATCATATCTTCTTCTTTTCTCTATTCATATATATTAAGTCAATCACAAGATAGGTCACTTACTATTTGGTCTAGCCAAAATATTAAACATCAAGTAGGTATCACATAAAATGTAACTTCTGTCATTCTGACGATGATATGTCAATATCGAAATAATTATCAATATCCTTTAATAATTTTCATAAATTTTGTAATTAAATAGTGGAATTAATTAGTAACAGTTAGTTTCATTTATAATATTAATATGAGTAGATTCCACAAAGTAAGGGTCCAAACAGTAAATTCAATAGTCGTTAATGCTAATTGTTATTTTCAAAATGATCCTGACATTCTGGGGACGCGTACCGTTAATATCTGTCTTTCCCAGAAAGGATATGAGTCGATTTTAGATGGCGCGTTATTATTTGTTTAGTTTAATTTTTATTAGACTGACTCATTCATCAGATTATTTCTAGTTATAGTCTCTGAAGGTCTCGATTGTTAAAATTTTTTAGTCACATATATTATAATATTATCCTTTTTTAATCCTGCGAATAGGTCTCGGTTAAATTGAAATTATCTCTTACTCGCACATTATTTACAGGATACATTTGTGGTGTCTAAAATTAGAATAGAATATAAAAATTCAAAATATACTGTGTGTTCCATTAACAACGAATCTAGTAATGCAATAGGGAGAAAGGAATGAAAGTTACAACCAGTAGATAAGCAAAATAAAGCTTCCTTTAAATGATTATTTACTTATTTTTGTAGTATTTAGGGGAGCCCGGGGCTGGTTGACGCACCAGGTTGGTTGACGCACCTCAATTTTTTTAAAACAGTACACTTGGCAACGTCGCCGACCGGTTTGTCTTAAAGCCGCCATTAAAAACCACTCTCGAACGTTCGTTTCAGTTTGATTGCATCAGTGGTGTTGTGTACAGTGCGGTTTGTTGTTTTTTGGCAGTGGTAAGTAATTTTTTACTTTTTTACAGTTTTTATTCTAGAAACTTTATTGTTAAAGATAATTGAGATTGGTTTGATGCTACATAAAGCTTCAACCGTCCCAAACAAGAACTGTTAAATAGATTTTCTAAGAATAAAATAGTATAGGTGCAGTTGCATCACACATACAAAAACGTGGTCAGGGGCTGGTTGACGCACACAACAAGGGGAGTTTAAAATAAAATATTTTAATTTTTACTTTATATTTTAGCGAGATGCATTCTCGTAAACGAACGAAAGGGGTATCACTCCACCAGATATCATGCTAAGGGCAGTTAGAGAGGTTAAAATGAACAACAAATCCATTAGGGCAACTGCAAAAGACTTTGAGATCCCGGAGGCAACTTTGAGACGTTTTTGCAAAAAATTTACTAAGGAAGAAATTAATGGTGATGCCGCAATAACGACAAAAGTTGGATATTACAGGAATCGCCAGGTATATTATATTTTAAATTATTTTTAAAAATATTGAAGCTTCAAAAAATGCCTTACGTCTTTTATAATTTTTAGTTGTTCACAGATCAACAAGAAAATCATTTGGAGGAATACCTTAAAACGGCAAGCGACATATATTTTGGATTGTCTGTCAGAGAAGTAAGAAAATTCGCGTATGATTATGCCACTGCTTTGCTCATTAAATACCCTGAATCCTGGAACGTGACAAAAATGGCTGGAGAGGATTGGTTTACATACTACATGAAACGACATCGTGCTCTTTAGGTAAGAACTCCAGAAGCAACCAGCTTAGCTCGCGCTTCTAGTTTCAACAGAGAAAATGTTTCAATGTTCTTTGACAACTTAAAAACGGTCCTCAACCGCCTAAAATTAGAAGCAGCACAAATATGGAACATGGATGAAACTGGGATTACGACCGTGCAAAAGCCTAACCGAATTGTTGGCAGGCGTGGATATAAGCAGGTGGGACGCGTAACCTCCCAGGAACGCGGCACCTTAGTTACTATGGCTTTGGCGGTATCTGCAACGGGAAATTCTGTCCCGCCGTTCTTTGTTTTTCCAAGGGTTAACTTCAGAGAACATTTTCTCGCTAATGGCCCTCCTGGAGCAGTTGGAACCGCAAATCCTTCAGGTTGGGTGAAAAAAGAGCACTTTTTGGAGTTTGCTAAGCATTTTGTCAAGCACGTTGGTTGTTCTAAAGAGAGACCGGTACTACTTTTGCTAGACAATCATGATTCGCATTTGACTGTAGCTGCCCTTGATTATCTAAAAAGTAAAGGTGTAACGGCGTTGTCATTTCCAGCCCATTGCTCACATAAGCTCCAGCCTCTCGATCGGTCTCTCTATGGACCATTAAAACATTACGTTAATTCAGCCAGTGACTCCTGGATCACTAGCAATCCCGGACGGACGATGTCAATATACGATGTCCCTCTAATGCCACTGGCAGCGACACCGAAAAATATTATGGCGGGATTCAAGGTGTCTGGAACTAGCCCTTTCAATAGAGACGTTTTTGACGATCAAGAGTTTTTACCAGGATATGCAACTGACCGTCCCGATCCCGCAGAAACTAATGCTGACAAGGACGTGGTTCCAGTTCAGCTAAACTCAATTATAAAACCACGACCGGGGTGTTCACAGGAACCTGATGATCTTAACCAGCCAGGATGCTCCAAAGATATAGTGTTAGCAAAAAGTCCACTGCCTGGGAAAGAAAACAACATTTCAACTAACAGTTCTATTCAAGAAAAAAATGAGAGCTCGCCTCCTACTGTAAGTCCATTTCAATTGAAACCGCCACCAAAAGCCGGACCTAGAAAGCAGGACGCTAAACCTAATAGAAGAAAGCGTGTGACAGCAATTCTAACTGACACGCCAATAAAAGATGCTCTTGAAGAACAAGAGAAAAATGTAAAGTCTGTTAAAAGAAATATTTGCTCAAATAAGAAGTCCGATGCAAAAGAGAAAAAAACAAAAAAAAGGAAAATAGTCAAAGACGATGATGAGTCCGATGAAGAGGAATGCTTTTGCCTTTATTGCACAGATAGCTATAAAAATAGTGCCTCATCCGAAAAATGGATCCGGTGCACTAGTTGCGAAATGTGGGCACATGAAGCTTGTGCCTGGCGTCTTCTTTGTTTGTGTAAATTGTGAAAGCGAATAATGACTTATATTTTTTTAAGCTATAATATTAAATTTGTTAATTAAGTTACCTTTTTTAGAATTAATGCATCTTTTGTTCCTTGGGAAGTTACCTTTTTTATGTTTGTTCCTTGGGTAGTTACCATTTTTAGAATTTAATATAATTTTTTTTTTAATTTGGATTATAACAGATGTTTTACTTTACTTTTTTGTCTGCGTCAACCAACCCCATGGTATGCGTCAACCAACCCTGGCCCGGGGCTGGTTGACGCAACCTGACATCCATCTTTACAAAAAAATTTATACCTAAACTTTTGCTAAAAAAAATTTTTTTCTTGTCTAATATGAAAGATAAAACATTAAACTTTTCTATTTGGTACCAAAAGCACACCAAAACTTAATAATGTGTAAGCTAAAAATAAAAATACAAAAAGTGCGTCAACCAGCTCCGGGCTCCCCTATATAGTCATCTCTTTTAAAATCATAGTTGCTTATTTAATGTTAAACCTTTATACTACTAAAGTTATTACAAATAATTAGTTAATCAATACCTTCAAATCTTCCATGGCTACATCCCTTTTAATGTGTAGTTTCATTGACACAACAAATGTTCGATTTATACTGTTTAATTGGACATTGGTGTAAGTAATAGGTGCTTTTGGATATTCTGGACAAGATCCTCTAAAGACATTGAATCGTATTGTTTTCGATCTCTGTAAAAAATAAGGAATGAGGATAGTCGCTGTATTTATATGAAAATGTAAATTATTATAATGTCAACTTCCCTCGGGAGCTATTAACTCGGTTAAGCTCCTGGACCAAATGGTATAATCCCAGCACATCTGCAGCAGGGGCAAATACATCTATCTCCAGTACTTTGTAAACTCTTCAGAGCATCACTAGCAACTGGATACATTCCAACTGCTTAGAAAAGAGCCCGAATTGTCTTTATTCCCAAACCAGGTAAGGATTATTCCCAGACAAAGTAATTCAGTCCAATAACTCTGTCTTCTTTCATATTGAAGATAATGGAGAAACTTATTGATAGGCATGTTAGGGAAAACTTTCTCATTGAAAGGCCACTACATTATAACCAACATACCTACCAATCAGGAAAATCCTGTGAAACAGCCTTACAGCAACTGGTGTCGAAAATAATTGAGGCTGCTCTAGGAAATCAAGAAATAACTCTCGGAGCATTTCTTGAAATAGAAGGAGCGTTCGACCACACCTCCTTTGACTCCATGATAGCTGCTGTTGCAAGGCGGGAAGCAGACGACACCACATGTCGGTGGATGAAAAACAACCTTATTTGGAGTTTCCATGGAGGTATCGATCATGAAGGAATGCTAACAGGGAGGAGTCCTATCACCTTCGATATGGCACCTTGTCATATACGAACTCCTGGAGGAATTGAACAGGAAGCATACCCAGGGGTATGCAGGAGATCTGACAATACTTGTACTGAGGAAATACTCGAATGTTATATCGGAGCTGATGCAGCAAGCTCTGGAAATGGTGGAGATATGGTGTAGGCGGGAATTCCTGCAAAAACTGCGCTCATTCCCTTCACTAGAAAAAGGAAGCTCGAGAGACTAAAACTGCCAAGCCTCTTCAACGTGCAGCTGTATCTTATCCAGGATGTCAAGTATCTGGGCATCATTCTAGATGAAAAACTAACCTGGAATTCACACCTACATGATACAAACCAATAAAGGGAAAATGGCTCTAATGGCTGCCAAACCGGCGATAGGAAACACATGGGGACTTAATCCAAGGATCGTTCACTGGCTGTACACAACTGTGGTGAGACCCATGGTTACCTATGGACCCTTAGTTTGGTGGCCAAAAACAGATTAGAAGGAAGCCGAACTGGAGCTATCAAAACTTCAGAGGCTTGCCTGTCTGTGCATAACGGGTGCGATGAGAAGCAGCAGCCCGACTGCGGCAATGGAAGCCATTTTCAATCTTTCGCCTCTTGCTCTGCATGTTAAGACCGAAGCGAGAATGACTGCATACAGGCTGGAGTGCAATGGGAATTGGCACGAAGCAACCAACACCCATAGTCATCCCAGAATCACAGATGTTATCACAAACTCGCTTCTTGAAAAGAGAAGTGATAACATGTTGGCCACAATTAACGACAACCAACCATACCATATCCAGCTAAACTGGGATGGGCTGGAAGCATGCAGTCACGAAGGAAAGTTGGTGTGGTACACAGACGGATCTAAAACTGACATAGGAACAGGAGCTGGAGTCCTTAGTGCCAGACCCAGGTGCTATGTCCACGCATCGTTTGGGAAGTTTGCATCTGTATTCCAGGCAGAAATTTACGCTATCGACACGTGTTTGTAAATGAACATCGAAAGGGGGTATAGCGGCCAAAAGATCCTCATACTCTCAGTTAGTCAGGCAGCCCTGAGATCTTTAGCTTGTCCCCAGATCAGATCTAGACTGGTCTGGGACTGCCTTCAAAAACTTTCAACCCTGGCAAACCACAATAGAGAAACTCTCAAGTGGGTTCCGGGGCACAAGGGTATTGTAGACAATGAAAAGGCAGACACCCTAGCAAAGCACTGCATTCACTGGTCCTGAACTAGTATTTGGAATATCAAAATCTGCTGCACGTGGTTTTACATCTCGGATCTCGGTGGATTCAAACTAATCATCAGACATACTGGAGACACGTGCCGAATCAGGAACACAGCAAATTCCTGGTTAAAAAACTCTCGGAGTCGCTGACTAACGAAATATTAAACCTCAGGAGGGGCCAGATAAGGAAAGTGACGGGATTCCTCACCGGTCACTGTACCCTAAGGAAGCTCATGCATACAATTGGCATATATAGGGAGGAACCTATCTGTCGGTTTTGCATGGAAGAGGAGGGAACAGCCTATCACATTATCTTCGAATGTGAAGCACTGTCTCCTTGGAGATATAGACTCCTAGGACTAGAATATTCAAGGGAAGATCTCTCCAAGTGAAAAGACTGTTAAGCCTGATAAGGGCTACTGGTCTCTTCACATAATCGGTATAATCAAGAGCACAAAAGCCTAAAGGCTGAGGTCTCTGAGCCTCTGACTGGTGGTGCCGAACCAATCAATCAATCAATCCCTCGGGAATCTTATCTGCTGTGTGTACCTTGGACTTTGACTAAATGGTTTTTCTTAAAGCAACAGGCTGATTCTGTTATCCAGATATCCAAATACCTTTCCCTTCGAAATAGGGGAGGATGAAATATAATCCTTCTTTCTTGGTATGATCCATCTAATAATAGGATTATGATGCAATGAAATATGAAAGGCAACCCAAAAGAAAAATAATGGAGAACTGAACATAGCTCCATCCAGAATCTTGCTTTATCCTAAAAAATTCAGGGTAAAATAGAACAAATAATAAGGACAAAGGACCTATTTTTTAGGTATAGACTCGCTAAAATTATTTTTTCGTTGGAATGGAATTTCTTCTTTTATTTTAATTTGATACACAAGAATCTTGAAAACTAATCTGATCTCATAATTCTTGCGAGATTCTGTAAATATGAAGGATCCAATAGCTACCCAATATAGATGACTGATTGAAGTCAAAAGCCTCTTGCCAAAACAGTCCAGCTGAGCGTAATGAATAAAGTATGACCAAGTAAAATATATTGTATACTCTTGAAAATAGAGCAAGCAAAATTATGAACAATTGGAGTTTTACAATTCTGGGAAAAATCAACATAAACAATATATGGCACAATTTCTGGAGATAGATATGGAATAATTATTGTTGTCTGTTCGAACTATGTTCTCCTGTTCTCTTTATATGTGCAATTTAAGCTAATACAGTACTTACAAAAATATTCAGTTGTCCCAACACATTAAAAAATACAACGCATAAAACTAAAATGGATTTATTCATTTTAAAATGTATATAATTAAGTGAATGTAATTTATAGTAAAATTTGCAATGTTATCAAAGATTTAATCAATAAAAATTTTATTTAATTTTCATAATTATTTTCTCATTAAACGCGGCTTAGATAAATATATTTGTTGTAAAAAAGGATATTATGCTTTTCATTGAAATAATAAATTATATTATTAATGTGTCGTTTAATGTTAGTTTTGAACGATGATCGAGAGAACGCCTGTCTTCTTTCAAAAGAACTGTATTCCAAAAAAAAACATGCAAAATTCAGCAGCTGCAGCTGACTATCTAATCCTATCGTCATTTTCTTATCCATTGGGTATAGAGGAAACCTGGACTCACTTTCTCTATCACTGTCGTAATAACCTTTTTGCCTGTTTTTGGCACGGAGTATCTCTCCAGTAATCAGTTTCATACTGTTTTAAACTTATAAGTTGTAGACTTTAGAGACTTTAAAGCAACCCGACTATCTAAAGATGCTGGCGGAGTTAACGCGTTTTTTGAGGTACTCTTGAGCACAAAAATCCATTGCTAATAGTTTCGCTTCGAATATTGTTAAAGTGTTTCCCAGAGCTGTTGAAATTTAGCTATACTAACTAACCACCTGTCAATTTTGTCAGGTATGTCACTTCGTTTTTGTACAAACAAAACACATAATTACATTTTAACTTTTTAGTGTACAAATATCTAAAATTTACTACCATTAGATACCCTCATTCATTCGTTTGGGTTGTGCTCAACAGCCCAGGCACTTCAACTGAATCTTTGTACCATGCAGAGCAAGAGGCGGAAGATTGAGAATGGCTTCTATTGCCGCACCCGTTATACACAGACAGGAAAGCCTCTGAAAAGTTTTGATAGCTCCAGTTCGGCTTTCCTCTGATCTGTTTTTGGCCACCAAACTAAGGCTACATAGTTCACCATGGGTCTCACCACAGTTGTGTACAGCCAGTGAACGATCCGTGGATTTAGTCCCCATGTGTTTCCTATCGCCCGTTTGGCAGCCATTAGAGCCATTTTCCCTTTATTGGTTTTGTCATGTAGGTGTGAATTCCAGGTTAGTTTTGCATCCAGAATTATGCCCAGATACTTGACATCCTGGCTAAGACACAGCTGCACATTGAAGAGGTTTGGCAGTTTTATTGTCTCGAGCTTCCTTTTTCTAGTTAAGGGAAGGGAAGCGCAGTTTTTGCAGGGTTCATTCATTTCAATCATTCATTCATATATTTGGGTTGTGCTCATCAGCCCAGGCACTTGAACTGAATCTTTGTACCATTTCCCATCTTATCTACTTACATTCCAGAAGCTTCGTGTCTTCTATATAGGCCACTAATTTGACTGGAGGGATTTTTAGTAGTTGTAATGGTTGTATCAATTCCTCTCCAAAGTGCTTCCATCCAAGTTCTCGCAGAAGCAGAGTATGTGAGTAGGTGTTTCATCATTAAGTTCACATTTTCAGCACATAGGTTCACTAGCTTTACTCATTTTGTGCAGATGTTTTCTCAGGGTGCAATGTCCAGTCACCAGGTCGGTAACTGTCTTAAAATGTCTCTTACCCAGTTTCAATAGCCTGGTTGAGAGTTCCTTGTCTACCTTGTACAGTGAACTCTCTGTATGGAGGTGCCCCTGTGTCAACCTCCATTTGAGTTGGTGTTCCCTATCTAGCCAGTTCACGATTTCCCCTCTTATACAATCTTTTGCGATTCCACAAAATGGTTCCAGACCCATGAAGTCTCCTTTAAAGCCTTCTTTAGCTAACTGGTCCGCCATTTCAATCCCCTCATGTGCCGGCACCCATATTAGAGACATTTTGTTGTTTCTTGCCATCCTGTTAAGGGATTCTTTGTAGTTTTTTTACCAGCCTAAACCTAGTTGTTGGATTACGGATAGCTTTAAGCAGAGTGTGACTGTGAGTGAATATTTTAATTTTTTGTCCGGTATATCCTCTTCTGATGTTTTCATCAATACAGGCTATAGCGGCAATCGTCTCTGCTTGAAGCACAGTCGTATATCGATCAAGGCTAAAGAATATTCTCTTTCTAGGTCCTTTTATACCAGCCCCAGTGCCATGGTTTGTTTTGGAGCCATCAGTGAACCAGATGATTTCTCCAGAATTACCTGGGTGCATCACCTGTTCCCTAGATGGGATGATGATGTTCACTCGCTCAGTGAATATATTATCCGGTGTCATGCTATCAAAATTAATGTAAAATATGGGTTCGTCTAGTAATATCCCAGTTGTATCAGTGTGTTCTTCTTGAACATTGTTGTTGTCTCCCGATTTCAGTCTAAGAATTGCCATCATTGCCTCCCCCCTTACAAAAAGTTCAATAAGGGCTTCCATTGATGCCGTCCCCGTGCTGATCATTGCCCCGGTAATACCAAGAAGGGGTTGTCTTTGGATTGCAGTTAATATATATTAACTGCACAGGACACTTCCGTCCTCTTCCACCAGACTATTGTTCCATAGGTGATCGTTGGCCTTATCACGGTTGTGTAAAGCCATCAGTGAACCACCTCAGGTTGTATTCCCCAGGTTTTGCCCATAACTCTTCTGCATTGCCAGAAAAGCCTAGTCGCCCTGGTGATAATTTTTTCCAGGTGTGCCTTCCAATTAAGTTTGGAATCAAGGGTCACTCCCAGATATTTAACTTCTTTGGATATTTCTAGTTCTTCTCCGAACATCAGTACTCTATCCTGCAGGAGAACTCCTCTATTCGTTAAAGAAACTAGTTTTTTTTGGATTAACTGAAAGGTCCTCTTTAAGGCACCATTCCTCCACAATTCGCAGTGCTTCCTGTAGGACATTCATAACCACCTCCGGGAATTTCCCATTGGTGACAATCACTATGTCGTCCTCAAAACCCTGCGTCCATATGCCTTGATCATTCAACCTACAGATCAAGTCATCCACAACTAGGTTCCACAAAAGTGGTGAAAGTACTCCATCTTGAGGATATCCTTTAGTTGTCCTAACGGTGTATGTTTTATCATGCATATGTGCTGTTATTATCCTATGCTCGAGCATGGATCCTATCCATTTGCATGTGGTGCTGTGAATCCCTCTTTTTTCAAGGGATCTGTTTATTGATGACATTCGATGTCTAGAAATGCTGCAAGTGCTACTTACTTATGATTCAGACTCCTTTCGAGACCTGAGAACAAATTATGCAGGTCAGCTTCTCCTGATTTCCCTGCTTGATAAGTCCATTGTAGTCTATGTAGAGGGATGCTCTTTTACACTCATGTAAAACTTTCCAAACCATATTTTACAATATCATTTTACAAATGGAAGCACAAAGAGGTTTGAATAATGTCGTCACAAATTAATTTATTATATCAATAAGCACTAACTCTCTTGTATGTCGCTAATTTAACAGGGTCAAACGATTCTTTTGAATTAGTCTACGTCCATTTTAAGATTGTAGCCAAACGATTTATCCATCTCTTGTGGTGATTTATAGAATGTAATCATATTTTTCTGTAAGTCAAAATTTTATACTTCTGACGTAGTAAATACCAACACTATAATCAGTTAAATACATCTATTGTGAAGCACAGGAATATTGTAGGAGTTTCATTATTGTATAGTAAACAACAAGAGATATAAATTGCGTATAGATTTTATTTTTTAATTGAATCACTTAACTTAAAAGAAAGGAAGTTGCGATGATGATGAATCTAATCTGCATAGGCGAGTTATGGTTAAGGTCGCCATACACTATAATGTTTCCGAACAATTTTTATTGCGTTTGTAGACATGTATAGGAGGATTATTCGTTTGTGGTCATTTTAATCACAGACCTGTCAATATTTTATCTGTAAGTTCCAGTAAATTGATGAGTGTACAGGAGCTTTCAGAATTTCACCTCTTCAAGCACAAAAAGGTATTGTACTGAGTAAATACATGACAGCACAAAAGATGGGAAGGAAATAGGAAGCAGCAGACTAAGAAATTAGAAATATTTTGGACCCAACTAATACAGAAAAATGAAGACTTAGTTATATAAAGCAAACTTTAAATTTAAATTCCATAATATGAATTTTACCTATATCCAGCTCCTATAATAAATTTTCCAAAAAAATCGAGAAAAATGTATACTTTTTCCAATACCCAATGCAGTGAATTGAAATTTAACATTGTGTCTAGTGATAGTTATTGCCACAATTATTTCATATAACAATATTTCAAGTAATTGATTACTGAGAATTTATTATTTAGTTACAGAAAAGCTTTTTTAACTTAGTCAATGGCGTGAGCAGAGATAACAGACTAGAAAATGAAGGAAGGTTTTTTAACGTGAAGGAATTTTTGTTTCAACAAATATCACGCTTGGCTTTACTTTATATAGAAGTAAGGAGCAATAGTAAAAATTCGTATTCCAGGTTATCGACACCTGCCTGCAAATGAACATCGAAATGGGGTATAGAGGCCAAAATATTCGATAGTGAAGAAGCAATGCAATCCTTAGCATGCTCCCTAGACTGTGTGTTTTGGATAAATGTATCCAAAAAGTTGTTCTCGACATTTAATAATTTTATCTTTTTTCCTCTTTTTCTACGCATTGTAACTTTTTTCCCATAAAGTTTAGGAAAAAACTTGAAGAGTAATTTTTTGTAGAAAATTTTAACTTATATTTATAATGAAAATTAAAATAATTTTTTTTTCTATTAAATTAAATGTTAATGCGCCAGCTTAATTGTTGTGATATCGAGCTGAAATTTTGGGAGAAGAGACTGACACAGTCTAATGCCGCTCCCAGATCAGATCTGGTCAGGCAAACTCCTAACCCTGGGAAGACCAATAGCGTAACACTTAAGCGGATCCTGGGGCACAAGGGTATGTATTTATCTATGTATGTATACTGACTGAGGTGACATTCACTGAGACCTAGAAGATCGATTGTGACCCCTTTCTTCTACTTAGTTCCTGACTGACTCACTGAAGATTTAAATTGCTGGGACTAACTATAGCCCAAGAGAGGATTTCTTTAAGAAGGACCTTCTGAAGAAAACTGTTGTTTTTGATGAGGACAGCTTGTCTCTTCACGTAAACAGTGCAACCAAGAGTACAAAACCCACGCATCTTTGGGGAAGTTTGCATCTGTATTCCAGGCAGAAATCTACGCTATCGACACGTGTTTGCAAATGAACATCGAAAGGGGGTATAGAGGCCAAAAGATCCTCATACTCTCAGATAGTCAGACAGCACTGAAATCTTTAGCATGTCCCCAGATCAGATCTAGACTGGTCTGGAACAGTCTACAGAAACTTTTAACCCTGGCAAACCATAATAGATTAACTGTTAAGTGGGCCCCGGGCACAAGGGTATTGTAGGCAATGAAAAGGCAGACACCCTAGCGAAGCTAGGGTCTGAAGAACCAGTATTTGGAATCTCAAAATCTGCTGCACGTGGATATACATCTCGGTGGATTCAAACTAAACATCAGACGTATAGGAGACCCGTGCCAAAACAGGAACACTGCAAACTCCTGGTCAAAAAACCCTCGGAGTCGTTGACTAACGAAATATTAAACCTCAGATAAGGAAAGTGACGGGATTACTCACTGGTCACTGAACAGTAAGGAAGCACATGCATACAATTGGCATATATAGATGGAAGAGGAGGAGACAGCCTCTCACATTATCTTCGAATGTGAAGTACTGTCTCATTGGAGATATAGACTCCTAGGACTAGAGTATCCAAGGGAGGATTTCTCCAAGAAGGACCTAGTGAAAAGACTGTGGAGCCTGATAAGGGCTACTGATCTACATAAACGGTATAACCAAGAGCAAATATCTGGGAGTGACCCTTGATTCCAAACTGAATTGGAAGGAACATCTGGAAAAAATTACTACCAGGGCGACTAGGCTCTTCTGGCAATGCAGAAGAGTTATGGGCAAAACCTGGGGAATACGACCTGAGGTGGTTCACTGGCTCTACACAACTGTGATAAGGCCAACGATCACCTATGGAACAATAGTCTGGTGGAGTAGGTAGAAGTGTCCTCTGCAGTTAATATATTAACTGCAATTCAAAGACAAGCCCTTCTTGGTATTACCGGGGCAATGAACAGCACGGGGACGGCATCAATGGAAGCCCTTATTGGACTTCCTCCTCTAGAACTTTTTATAAGGGCGGAGGCAATGATGGCAATTATTAGGCTGAAATCGGGAGACTTATGGTCCCCGAACAATGTTTGAGAAGGACACACTGATACAACTGGGACATTACTAGACGAACCCATATTTCACAAGAGTTTTGATAGCATGACACCAGAGAATATATTCACTGAGCGAGTGAATATCATCATCCCATCTAGGGAACAGGTGATGCATCCAGGTAATTCTGGAGAAATCATCTGGTTCACCGATGGCTCCAAAACAAACCATGGCACTGGGGCTGGTATAAAAGGACCTAGAAAGAGAATGTTCTTTAGCCTTGATCGATATACGACTGTGTTTCAAGCAGAAACGATTGCCGCTATAGCCTGTATTGATGAAAACATCAGAAGAGGATATACCGGACAAAAAATTGAAATATTCACTGACAGCCAGGCTCTGCTTAAAGATATCAGCAATCCAACAACTAGGTCTAGACTGGTGAAAAACTGCAAAGAATCCCTTAACAGGCTGGCAAGAGACAACAAAGTGACTCTAATATGGGTGCCGACACATGAGGGGATTGCAGGTAATGAAATGGCGGACCAGTTAGTTTTCTAAAGGAGACTTCATAGGTCCGGAACCATTTTGTGGAATCACAAAAGATTGCATAAGAGGGGAAATCGGGAACTGGCTAGATAGGGAACACCAATTCAAATGGAGGGTGACACAAGGGCACCATCATACAAAGAGTTTACTGAACAAGGTAGACAAGGAACTCTCAACCAGGCTATTGAAGATGGGTAAGAGACATTTGAAAACAGTTACCGACCTGGTTACTGGACACTGCACCTTGAGGAAACATCTGTACAATATGGGCAAAGTTAGTGAACATATGTGCAGAATATGTGAACTTGATGATGAAACACCTACTCACATACTCTGCCTCTACGAGAACTTACAAGAACTTAGACGGAAGCACTTTGGAGAGGAATTAATACAACCGTCACAACTACTGAAAATCCCTCCAGTCAAACTAGTGGCCTTTATAGAACACACGAAGCTTCTGGAATGGAAGTAGATACCATGGGAAATGGTACAAAGATTCAGTCCAAGTGCCTGGGCACAACCCAAATAAATGAATGAATGAATGAATGAACCAAGAGCACAGAAAGCCTAAAGGCTGAGGTCGAGGACTTGATTGGTTGTACTGATTGAATCAACCAATGAATAGTAAGTATTTTCTTCATTCATTTGGAAAAGTTAAATCGGATTTTATCAATTATTTTTTTATTATGTTTCAAAGTTAGTTTCACTCACTGGAATGGAAAACGATTCATATATCTTCAAATTCTGTGTGTGTTTATTTTCTTCTTTTCATTATCAATTAAAATTTTAGTGCCACAGCTTAAATACTACTATTTTGTCAATTAACTTCTATTTTTTTATAAAGTTCAATTCATTCAGGTCTTAAAAATGAAATTGTAAAACATTTTTATTATTTTACCACGTATCAATGTTTCAAATATTTATTACGATCTACCTCATTGCCAATTTCTGATATTGTGAATTAAAACTTTTAGTCTTAACGTATTGAGATATACTACGGATGCGAAAAATGAACAAACCACATGACCTGAATTTAATATTGCTATATCCGTACCGTCTACTATGTTTATTGCTCCGTTTTATGTTGTCAATTGCTCTACATATAGACTGGTTTAAAGTGCAATTTCATTCCAAACCTGACCTGGACCATCGAACATTATGATTTAGGAGTCCGCATTCGATTCCAAATGTCATCTAAGAAAAATGTTTTACTGGAAAATTGGGACTGGCAAAAATTACAATTAAGTAAAACAATTATGGTTCGTTTTTTTTTGGAAATATCTCAAAAACTATTTAAGATATTCGAAGGTTGAAAAAGATCCTTAAAGAGCAAGAAATTTCCTACAATAAGTTTTACCTCCTGGAACTGTTTGATAAACTGCAAGACAAACTCGTCCAGTTTTTCAGGTTAATTACAAGAGTGGTTGCAGGGAAACACAATAAGGCACATTTCTAGTTATCTACAAGTTATTTGCCCACAGCTTGGCTAAGACTATGCATCTAGAGTTTAAGCAAAAAAATTAAACCCTGCATTTTTCGCTCTCTTCTCAGACCATTCAAACTATCTTCTATTATTAAAAACTACAGCCATATTACTCTGTTTTGACATTAAAAATTTTACGTTAACCTTACCAATTTCTTTCACCTTGGTTAATAAAAATGCTTCTTTAAAACCACTACCCAAACACTCCACTAATCATAGTTTAATTCAAACCCTCTTTCTGGAAATAATTAATACAGAAACTACTAGACAATAAGTACGTTTACACCGGGCGTACCAAATTTTTAGTCCGAGGTCTAAATGACGTCACGTGTACTTTACTTTCGGTGTAAACACCCAAGGAGTAAAATTTGGTACTCGAATTTGATCCATCTCATCTAGGGTAGTTCAAATTCAATTGTTAACGGTGTAAACACGGCACATTAGTATTCGTGGACCAAAGTGACGGTTTGCTAAATGCACAGAGTAAAAATACGTCAGCTGTCACGTAAATAACTTAAAAAAACTGACTGTGATAAATACTAAAAAAATAATACTAACAAATGGATCCAAAAAATGATATTAAAAGTGGTCGCAAAAAACGGGGAACAAATTGGAGTGAAAATGAAACCAGGGTAATGTTAGAGATTGCGACTGAAATGAAAATTAATAAGTTAATGGATGCAAACAAATATCGGCATATCAATTTAAGGTTATGTCATTTTAATATGAAAATGTCAATTTTGGTCCCAGACTTTAAACCTGGACTATTTTAATCCAGCATAACAGTCAGTATAAACACTTATGTTCTAAGCTAAATAAGTCCACGGACCAAATTGCTCCACACGGTGTAAACTATCCTAATGTTTGCAGATGCTTCAAAGACATTAACAGGCGTAGTAGCAGCAGTTGTTTACGAAAATGTAAAGCACAGACTGTGTCTACCAGAAATCTGCAGTTGTTTTACAGGAGAAAGTTTGGCTGTACTTTACTCACTACAAATAGTACTGACAATAAATAAGGATAATCTGATCATCACAGATTCACTGGGGGTATTGAACCTTCAAATTATTTATTCAAAAGCTTAAATTGTGCTAAAAATCGAACTAACATTATATTTTTTGGGTGTCATTAAAGGAAGAGTATGATGAGTATGAAATCATTTTTTACAAGACTGGACCTTAGTTTGGAACTCAGAACTCGAATGATCAGTTGTTACGTTTTCTCTGTCCTACTCTATGGTTGGGAAAGCTGGACACTAAATTCACAGATTTAAAAGAGAATAGAAGCCTTCGAAATGTATGTGTATAGACGGATGCAGCGAATTTCATGGGTACAAAGGATCATCAACGATGAAGTACTTCAACGCATGCACAAACAAAAAGAACTACTGAACACCATCAAGGAAAGAAAAATGCAATACCTGGGTCATACGATGAGAGGTGATAAATACGAAATAATACGCCTCATAACAGAGGGAAAAGTTCAGGGGAAAAGATCAGTAGGAAGACGCCAGAACTCATGGCTAAAAGATTTAAGGAGATGGTTTGCAGAAATCCTTCGTGCTGCAGTTTCCAGAGTTACAATTGCCTTTTTCGGCCTTTTTCGGCAGGAGAGGGCGTGATAAGAAGAAGAAAGGAAGAGAAGAGACTGATGAAACTCTTCTATCAATTCTGCTGGTCCTTTGATAGAGGTAGTTACGTGCTAAGATCACAAACATTTCATTAAAAAATACATAACTGATGATTGGGTTATGATGAAATTTGAATCCCCGCAATAATTTTCGCTCAACAATTCCTGATGTATCCAGACTTTCTTCCTTACCTCTCTATAGATCTGACCAAGTGAATTCAATTAGGCTTGGAATGGGATACACCAGCATAACTCACAAATACGTGAATCGCTTAAAAAGCATCTCTTCAGTGCTAGTGTGTTACATAAGTGTAGCAAATAATATAAGGACACTTCTTATTGACCATTTAAATTAAATAACTGCAATTTTTGAAATGTAATCCTTAGACCCAAATTATCAAACTGCTAATGACTCAAGTGGTTGACGCAGCGTTTTTGTGAAACATAAAATATATTTTAGAAATGAATTTAAAAATTAATGGTTGAGATTGCCATACCATACGAACCTAGTACTTGTGAGAAATAAGATTATTACATATTTTTAAAACCTAAATGCTCAAAAAAGCATTTCAAATTACACAATCTAAAGGAGTTGTCAATAAAAATGTTACTAGTAACGCGAAAACCATTCTGGGCTAGAATTTGTATAAATCAAATAAGAATTGTATATTCAGAATTTAGACAACTCAAAAATTTCAACTATGTAAATATTGTATTAAAATTTGGTAGTAATCATAACTCTCTCACATTTACTTATACTATTAATAACATAAATGGTTAACATTCATTACTCAGCACTATTAAATTTAAAATAAAGTAAATCTAGCGTTAAAATAGTAAAGGGAGAATTAAAACGAATATGTATTACTTCCCCTTTCCGTTAATAGGGGGGCATATAAATATAAGTACACAGATTCTATACATCTCTATTGAAAGAATCATTCAACGCTGTAGGATATCCTTCATTAAAGTCAATAAACACTCCCGGGCAAGTGCTAGTTTAAATAGTAATGTGATAGTGACTGTTCCAAAGACCAAAAATATATATCTATTAAGTCATTATATTTTTCATAAATTGTATTCACCCAGTATGTTATTTCTTCAATTTACGAGGATATTTTAGATATTTACTCTATACTACGCCGGAGATAAAAATTTATGCAGTGTAAAATTCCTCTTGTGCAAGTGCTAGTTGTGAAGTGTTTTTAAAACTTTTAGCTGAACATTTTTTGCTGGATTCATTATAATGAAGAATTTTACGTTTATCAGAAGTACAGTGACTGTGTGATAGGAAACTTCACCTGAAAATTTAAAAAAGGTAACAATAAGGCTATGTTTGTCTTCAATATAAAAGGTATTCGAGCCAAAAACTGCAATTTTATTTAACACTGCATATTGATGCGCGCATTCACCATTTTTAAAAGGTTTATTACCCAAAAACCAACTTATTATTATTATTAACAAAACGCAAAATACAAATACGGAATCATTCATATTACACGAAAGACATTCTAATTACACTTACCGTATTTTAATGAAGCCAGAGTAGATCAAAGTAGCGAAATAATTAACGGCAATAAAAAATACAAAACAAATCTTTTAAAATCGGACCTTTGGAGTGGGAATAAATTTCCAGGACTTTTGTATGTTTACGCAGTGAAAACATATTAAAGCAAATAATTCGTTTCTTGTCTGAACGATGTACCTTCTGTAAGCCAAGGTTTTCACATGAAATTCGCAAAAGTTGTTGTCTGGTAGACGATCGAAAATTAATATTGTCCATTTAAGCGATCGATAAGATCATATCGACTTCGCAACTAAAACATTTCCGTAACTGGACGAGATGTATAGTTGTTGATTATAGTCACATTTCAGTCCGGGATTAACTCTCTGACGACAACATATACCTTGTACGCCGAAACCGGTCTACAAGTTATGTTATCCCTTCTAGTTGCAAACCAGAATGGTTGGTTTGAATCTTGTAGATTTACCAACCCCGTTTGACTTAGAAGTGTAATTCAATGTCTGTCGGGGCATGTAGCCCGGGAAGTAGTTGTTTCTTCTTCGTCGAACGGTCACTGTTTTTGAAAAATTATTTTTCAAAACTTTGTCTGTTCTTCGATATCTATCCTGTAGTTTAACTATTCCACTTCTTTTAAAGGCGATCACCCACTGATCTTCGCCGAACAAGCTGCACACATCGCACGAATCTCAAGAAAACATCCTTTGCTTTGGTTTAAAGGAGACTGTATCGAGACACATGACTTGCACAGCCAGCATTCGTGAAAATAATATTTCTTCGGCGCTTGTGATGAGAATTGACTCCAAGTGGAAGAAGAATAATTTTGTATTATTGCACGCTTCTTTTTGCAGTAGTTTTGTTACTATTGCCCAAAACTGAAAGATCTTCCAGAAAAGTAACGAGAAAACCTACTCTTTACAGATGGACCTGCATCTCTTAAAAAACATGCGATTTGGCAACGCGTCCGGCTCGTTCGACTCGTGCTCACATTTACAGCTCTGTCTCTAGTCTTGATTGATGGATTAGTACGGTACCTCCAATCAGAGGAATCCTTGGCTTTTAGCCTTTTTGTACTGTTTATGTGAAGGTTAACAGTCTTTTCACTAGATCCTTCTTGGAGAAATCCTTCCTTTGACGCTCTAGTCCTTCTAGAAGTTTATATCTCCAATGCCTCAGCGCTTCACATTCGAAGATAAGATGTGAGGCTGTTTCCTCCTCTTCCATGCACAACCGACAGATAGGTTCATCCCTGTATACTAACCTAACCTAAACAGTGACCGGTGAGTAATCCCATCACTTTCCTTACCTAGCCCCTGCTGAGGTTGAATATTTCGTTAGTCAGCGACTCCGAAGGTTCTTTGACCAGGAGTTTGCTGTGTTCCTGCTTTGGTAAGTCTGATGTTTCGTTTGAATCCACCGAGATATACACCTCTGTGCCTCAGTTTTTGATATCTCAAATGCTGCTTTAGGACTGCAGTTTCAGACCCTTGCTTTGCTAGGGCATCTGCCGTTTTCTTGCCCACGATACTCTTGTGCCTCGTGACCCACTTAAGTGTCACCCTATTGTGGTTTTCCAGGGTTAAGAGTTTTTGAAGGCACTCCCAGACTAGTCTGGATCTAATCTGGAGGCATGCTACGGATTTTAGTGCTGCCTGATTATCGGATAGTATAAGGATCTTTTGGCCACGATGTTCATTTGCAAACGTGTCGATAGCGTAGATTTCTACCTTGAGTACAGATGCAAACTTTCCGCGTAGACATTGCACCTGGATGCTCCTGGTCCTCTACATCCCTGGGTGAAGAGCCCCTTTCTGTTCAATTATTCTCTGATCCAGATATTTCAATTTTTTTTCTCTATTTCATTTTTCTTCTTTTTTGAGGGTGCAAAGAACCTTAACATTTGTTATATGATCAACCAACGTTATAATTAATGCTTCTCTTCGTTTTTTTTATTCTTTCCACATACTTTCAATTATCTGCGTTCTTTACTTTATGTGGAGCCATAAACCCCATATTAAATATTTATCATTACTATTTTTTAACTTATTTCGTTACAAAATCACAGCACTCAGTTAATTATGTCTAACTTTTGAAATAGGTGGATATATTTTTTTTAAATGAAGACCTTTCTATTTACCTGTAAAATCACATTAACAATATAAAATAACTACCTGTATGTACCTACTTGGTATTTGACATGTAGACATTTTTGATGAATCTTTTGTGGTTGAGAAACTCGCCAACTTCAAGTGTGTATACAATGTTTACATAGTCTTTGTTACTCCATGGGATTATAGAGAGAATTGTAAACATTTATCATATTCATTTTTCCACAAACTTTTTTTGATTTCCAGTGGTCGCAACTAAACAAATTCCCTTTTTAAATAATAACAGGTTATGTTACACTTATACAGATGTTTTGTCGCCTAGATAAAAATTTAAACCCTTAGTGGGTATGGACTGAGCGAATAATTTGTAAATTTGTTGTACCTAGTCCTGTATTGAATTTTTTTGATACTTTAATACCATTAATAAAAATTGCTTTTATTTCAGTTCCAAGCTAATGTCATGAGCTGACCTTAAAAAAAATCAAATCAAAAATGACGCACCGGAAAGAAGAAAGTCAGGAATATGACGAAAATACACTTAAATTAAATCGCCATGAAGACATTGAACTTCCAACTCTTACAAACATCCCAAATCTAATAAATCAAATATCGTATTCAAAACATACTAATCAATGTCCAGAACGAGGAACATGGAGTAGTAAATTAGATTTTATATTGTCAGTTGTAGGTTTAGCTATAGGTTTAGGTAACGTATGGAGATTTCCTTATTTATGTTACAAAAATGGAGGCGGTGCATTTTTGGTACCTTACTTTATTACCTTAATCCTTGCCGGTATTCCCATGTTTTTCATGGAATTGGCACTTGGACAAATGTTAACGATAGGCGGTTTAGGAGTCTTCAAAATTGCACCAATTTTTAAAGGTAAATAAAATTATAACCAGAAATCTTAAAGCTTACAATTTCTTACCTTCTATGATCTCTCGATTAAACTTATTCCTAAAAAGCATGTGGAACATGTACGAACAGTATCAGACATTTTAGTCGTTTCTGACGTCAAAAAACATTTTTTCTGCATTCTACTTACTTCGTCACCTAATCTCTACTTGCAGTGTCTTTGTCCACCACACTCTCCAAAAGACATATTATGTTTGTGGAAGCCTTAGGTGACAAATATTACTGGAAGTAAGAGTTAGAGTACTGATTTTCAACGCTGCTCTATGGATTGGAAAGGTCGACATTGAAACAGAAACACATAAACAAATTTCAATTCTTTATGCTATGGTGTTTCAGTGAATTCATGAAACTTTTTCGAAATAAATAATTAATCTTGAAAATTAGAGAGCTACCTACAGATCTTATAATATGAGAAGAGAAAATGTGTTGATAGTGTCGCTAGGGACTACGAAGGGCGCTTTTCAAATTAAAAAAAAAATGTATACAAAATATTATTGTTTTTCAAATTTTTAGGCATAGGATATGCAGCTGCTGTGATGTCATGTTGGATGAATATCTATTACATCGTAATTTTAGCATGGGCGATCTTCTACTTTTTTATGTCCTTACGAGCAGGTAAGTTTGATAAATCCTTGTGGTAAATAATTGTCGTCTTTAAAATATTTTGGAAAAATTCAGATTTATATTGGAAACAAATTTGTAGATATTATGAATTTATTGTGATTTATCGGAAGTATTATACAGAAACTCTCCTGTCAAACTCAAACCACAGATACTATGTGATTTTATGTCCATCTAACCTAATTTATCTTTATCCAAATGTTCCTTCTGAGGGTTTTCTTTGAGATATGCTTAAAAAACTGATTTAAGTGCGTCATCTTTCAAGGACGCTAGCTTCCTGAGGAGGAGTTTTTGGATGAAGGTAAATTAGGAAATAACCCTACAAAACACTAAAGGGAAAATCAAATTCCAAGGTGAAATTTCAGAAGAATTTAAAGTGAATAAAGGTATAAAACAGGGAAACTAAATTTCTGTTTAACCTAGTACTTGAATCCATTTTAAGGAATGCAAACTTGAACGAGAAAAATATTATAGTGAACGAGACCCAGTTAATTGCTTATGCCGACGACCTCACCATAGTGGCTAGAACTAAGAAAAGTCTAATAAAAGCAGTAGAGAAGCTAGACGCAGAGGCACAAAGATTCGGGATACGAATAAATGAAGATAAAACAAAATATATGCGAGTGGGGAAAGAAAAACAGAACAATGAAACTCACTTAAGAATAAAAAATTACAAGTTTGGAATTGTATCAAGCTTCAATTATTTAGGAACATCTATAGGACAAACTTGTAAAGACAAGATAGGAGTCTGGTTCTGACCGATATTCAGCTAACAGTTGAAAACTTCAGCTCCAGATTAAACTAAATATTTTTGTGGTAAAAATCAAAGATATTTTAATTAAAGTGTATAGTTACTCTCAAATTAGTGTAAACAACGATTCAAAGTAAGTCGAATCTTATAATATTATAACTTGATCCATAACAAAGTGAAATATTCGGATTATCTACAAAAACTAGCCATTTATTTTGTGGTTTGTCAAGCAATTAAGGTTCCACTTATCGTCTTTTCAAATGGGTACAGGGCCGAATTCAGATGCCACAAACATCTGAATTAATGGAAGCCGTTACCGAAAACCATACCAATTCACAAACTACCATGCAGAACCAAACTAGAAACTCATCAGTTATAAGCCAACCAGCCACGCCAAAATTTCCGTAAAAATCTCAAGCAATCGTATTTAGCTCCATCGATGGCATCAAAATTCATGAATATATATTAGCCACAGGACCATTAGTCAAACCAAAAAATATTCTCTTCTGTTCCCGAATCTCACACAACAGAATATGTATGTATATAAGCAGTGCAAATATAGTCGATGAATTTCTACGACAGCATGGCGCAATCACTATTAATAATAGAGTCATCAGTGCAAGACGCCTTATTACTCCTTCGGAGCGTCTAATCCTGTCCAACGTTTGTCCTACTATACCAAATTCAATTCTGGAAAAGAGTTTAACTGACAACAACCTAACATTATTGTCCCCTATATCCTTTTTAAGAGTCAATATTCCAAATCCCGAATATTCCCATGTTATGAGCTTTCGCAGACAAATCTACATATCTGCATCTGACAACCTTGTTATCCCTGAATCTATGCTTATCACCTATGAAAATACCCAATACCGGATAATTTTCTGCTACAAATGTAACCAGCCTGGACACATATCAAGCAACTGTACAGCAAAAATTAGACAATCTGAAACACAAGACGAAAACAATTTTCCCGATATAACCGGTCAAAATCGAAATATGGATATAGAAAATCCAGATGTAGACGTAACTGGTAAGAGAAAAGCGGATGAGATTGTTACACCTCCGTTAGAAAACCAAACAATTTTAACTCCTCCATTTATGGAAAAAACCCAGACATCTAAAAAACAAAAACCCGAACAGGACCAGACCAAAACTTCAACGAATTCCGAAGTAAGTCCAGGTTTTACAAACACATTTACTAAAGAACCTTCAACTAGCACAATCGCAATCGAAGATGAATCGCAATCACAATCACAATTTGTAAGACCAATTGCTCCAAGTAAAACTCAACACACAAAAATCAGTAGAATCCTCTCTTGAAGAACAACTCTTACCAGCCAAGAATTTTATTGAAGAGCATTCGAGCATGTATGGATTAAATTATCTTCAGTTCAAAGATTTTATAGAAAATGTCCAAGGTAACAAAGACCCGTTAAGTGTAGCTCACATATATACATCTGACGTCGATTCACTAACTATTTTGATGACTAAAGTTTATCCTTTTCTTACAGACAAAATTTATAAGTCTCGTTTTACAAAAATAAGAAATAGGTTAATGAAACTCCTCATAGCACAAGAAAACAAAAGTCACCCCCCTGTATCGGATACATATCATCACAAGAAACTTAAATATCGTTTTCAACACCATAAATAAAATTTGTTCACTCTTACAGTGGAATTTAAATGGAGTTATTGCTAGATTAGAAATGTTAAAACGTCTTTTGCCTGAACAACAACCTTAAATCATTTGCTTACATGAATCAAATTTTAAAGACCAATACGTATACAAATTACGCAACTTTACTGCCTTCCATAAAAATAGATCTAATGCGCTTATAGCAAGTGGGGGAATAGTAACATATATTGCAAATTCAATTGTCGCAAACGAATTTGACGTTATTTCTAAATTGGTGTTGTTGTCGAAATTCAACTGCCGATGAAAATATATGTCTGTAACATACTAATTTCAATCTTACTTATAAACATATAAACGATTTATTAAATAAAATACCCAAACCTAGACTAATAGTCGGTGATTTCAACAGCCACAATGTAATTTGGGGTTGCGATGATATACAACCACGAGGACGTATTATTGAAAATTTAATTGATAATAATAAATTGGCTATTCTGAATAATGGCAAGAAAACAAGATTTAACGTTCATTCTGGAACGTCCAGCGCAATTGATTTATCAATATGTGATCCAAAACTAACAAGTCATATAACATTTGAAGTTCTTCCCGATCTTTATGACAGCAATCACTTTCCGATAGTATTGGACAGTAATGGTACACAAATCAATCCTAAGACAACGCCTAGATGGAAATTGGAAAAAGCCAAATGGAACCTATTTACAACTTTGTTTCAAGAAAGAATTTCAGAATTCGACACGAGCAAAAATATTAATCAGAACCTGGAATCACTTAATGAAATAATTATTGACTCGGCCTTAGCATCAGTTGGCAAAACAAAACCAATCAGACATAAATTACCTGTTCCATGGTGGAGCTCAGACTGTCAAATAGCCATAAGAGACTCAAAAAGTGCATTATACAGATATAAAAGACACAAAACTGTTGAAAACCTTTTAAACTTTAAGCGATTGAAAGCGAAAGCAAGATGGACCGTTAAAAAGCAAAAAGAGAGTCCTGGAAGGAGTATATATCCACAATTAACAGCTGCACCCCTCTGACTAATATCTGGAATAAAATTAAGAGGATTAACGGATCAAATATAAATCCTGAGATTCCATACATAACATATAATGGATTCACGTCTTCTTCGCCTCAAGAGATCTCAAATACGATGGCACTATACTATGAAGAAAAGACCAAAGATTCAATTTATTCCGAAGAATTTAGAGCCATAAAATCTGTGGAAGAGAGCAGACACCTTGAAATTAATTATAAATCTGACGATCCAATTAATAACCCAATAACCTTAGAAGAGCTTGAATACACACTAACCGAGATTAAAAACTCATCCCCTGGCCCCGATGTCATTCCTGGATCTTTTTTGAACAATCTACCAATGAGTGGCAAAGATATTTTGCTTAACTGCTTAACAAAGTCTTTATTAGTGGCCTTTTTCCTACTCTCTGGAAAGAAGCAATTGTGATCCCAGACGTGAAACCCTCAAAACCTAAATATGAACCACAATCATATCGTCCCATCTCCCTGACTTGCACGATGTGCAAGGTCTTGGAAAAAATCCTTAACAATCGACTTCTATGGTTCCTGGAAACGCACAATAAGATTTCTCCAAATCAAAGTGGTTTCAGAAAAAATCGTTCCACTTTAGACAACTTAATGGATCTACAAACAACAGACTTGATGGAAGAATTTTAAAATTCATCCAAAATTTTTTGTCGGACAGAACTTTTAGAGTAAAAGCAATCGGAGCTATATCCAATAGCTATTGTCAAAACAACGGAATCCCCAAGGATCAGTAATTAGCGTTACATTATTCCTTGCAGCAATTGATGACATTTTAGAACAGGTTTCGTTACCAGTACATGCAAGACTATATGCAGATAACTTAATTATATTTACTAGTGGAAGAAACACAATCCATAGAAAGAAATATGCAAGAATCTATTAACCAAGTAGAGAAATGGACGAATCAAACCAGTTGGACTCTTTCTCCTCAGAAGTCGAAGTATATAGTTTTTTCCAGAAAAATGAAGAATAGTGCCATTTCTTTAAAACTTTACAACACTCCTCTTCAAATGGAATCAGAAATAAAATATTTGGGAATGCTTTTCGATAAAAGAGTGAATTGGAACGCACACATAAAACAATTAAGGAAATCAAGTCTTAGTGGAATAAACATAATAAAAGTTTTGGGAAATCATCAATGGGGATCAGATGCACACACTCTTATCCTGCTATATCGCACATTAGTAAGATCTCGTTTAGACTACGGATCTATAGTATACGCATCTGCAACTAAATCATCTTCAAAATTAGTAGATACTGTCCACAATAAAGGAGTTCGAATTTCTTTAGGAGCTTATCCTACCAGTCCTGTCGAAAGCTTACTATGTGAAGCTGGAGAACCTCCACTTAAAATAAGGAGAGAATATCTTAGCCTATCATACGCTTCTAAAGTACTTTTTAACCCAAAAAACCCAGTTTACAACAATACATTTTCCAATCGCTTCAGAAGTATATTTCTTAAAAAATCACATTTGACTCCCCCTTTCTACCAACGCATCAATGTGATCAGCAGTGAAATAGATATAAACTTCCCAAAGGTTGAGATACGCTTCCCCAGATATCCTCCCTGGTTACTTAAACCTCCTCACTGTAACTTTTCCCTAACTTCTCACAACAAACGAGAAACTTCACATGTACTAATCAAAAAAGAATTTCTTCGAATATCCTCACACTATGAAGAATTTACACATATATACACGGATGCCTCTAAATCTCAAGATAGCACGTCGGCTGCTTTGGTCACTGCACACGAGACGCAATATTTTGTTTTACCGCATACTGTATAAACACAGGGGAACTGTATGCAATTTTTAAGAATTACAGAATTTTGCAAGAACTCCCATCAAAAAAAGTTTCTGATAATAACAGATTCGTTGAGTGCTCTTCAAAGCATAACTCAAATCTACCCTGATTCAGCGCTAGTAACGAATATCAAAGAAAATATCCATGTAATGAAAAGCAAAATTATCAACTCTAATATCGAAAACTCAATTATGTTCCTTCAAAATATTAACATCATTCACATTCTGTAAATAACAACTATGTAAATTGTAATTATTGTACCAATTTATGCATATTTGCTAATTACCTCAGTTGTTGAAGCAAATTGCATAAATATATTTCATTTATATCCTTTAAATAAAAAAAAAGACAAGATAAAAGAAAGAATAATGAAAGGAAACCATAAATGCTTGGCATAAATAAGAAATTATTAAAATCTAAATCGATCAGCATAAAAACAAAAATACAAATCTATAAAACTTTGATCAGACCAGTCATTACTTACGCACTCGAAACAACAACCATAAACAAAAAAGAAGAAGTAGATCTAAAAATAATAGAAAGGAAAATATTGAGAACAATACTTGGACCAGACATAACAAGAGATGGAGAAAGAAGATTAAAAAGAAACATAGAATTAGAAAAGGAAGTAGGTGGAGAAAATATAGTCCTATATATAAAAGCAAGGATACTGGAATGGATGGAACACATTATGAGAAGTGCACCAACAGAAATATTAAAAATAATAACAACATGGGTTCCATTGAAGACGAAAACAAGAGGAAGACCACGAAGCAGACGGTGGGATCAAGTAGAGGAAGATATAAAAGCATTGAAAATCAGAAACTGGAAAACAAAATACAGAGACAGAAGAAAATGGAGAACTATAACAAATGAGGCCAGGACAGATAGAAGATTATAATCGCACTGATATAAGAGGAGTAATCCACCTCGTCAATAGGATTAAACACAGCTCTATTGAGCTAGCCATAATCCCTCGGGATTGAATGGCCATGATGATGATGATGAAATTAGGTTAGATGGACATAAAACCATATCTAGTATCTGTAGTTTGCGTTTGGCAGTAGAATTTCTGGAAACCCTGTATATCTACAAAATTTTAGTGGTTATGAATTAATTATTTTTCATTTATAGATGTTCCATGGAGAACGTGTAACAATTATTGGAATACACGATTTTGTATTAATCCTTATGACCGGAAAGCACTCAGTTGCTGGGAAAAATATAACGCCAACAATACTATAACCAAAGTATGCCAAATTAACTCCTACAATGTATCAGTAGGTGATCTCACGGACCCTGTAAAGGAGTTTTGGGAGTAAGTTCACGTCCCAATTTTAAATTAATAATACATTTTATTTAAACACTATTCTTACTAATTAACAAATCAAAGAAAATACGTCTTTAAAGTGAAAATTTCGAATCACGGGTCCAAATAAGAAGTACACTTTGATTCATACTCATATTTGTTCAAACAGGTGAAAAATAAAGGAATAATGAACTTTTAACAGGCATAACTGTGGCAAAACTCATAGTACCTTATGGTTGTATGTGTCCACATAAGTTTAGTAGATCTTTATTGAATCTGAAAGTTATCAATAATCATTGACATTAACGTCAAAATGAAGAAACACTTTAGTTATACAAATCTGGCCACTTTTTTACCTACCATAGAACTTTAAATTCAGTAGCATCGCTGTGTTCTGCTTCTGGGATTATGGTTGATTTACAAAACGAGCGAGCAAGTGAATTAGAAAAGAAAGGAGCGAGATCTTGTTCCATTGAGCGAGCTGTGGCAACACTGGTCCAGTAAGCCGCTATGCGTGTATTTATCACGTCGGTAAAAAAGTTACCAAATCTGTATAAGAAGAATACTCTGGGATGGAACTGTTCTCATTTGAGCTACTTAATATTTTCTTAACATTTACAATTTTGTTTTCAGGAGAAGGGTTCTTCAAATCAGTGAAGGAATAGAGCATGTGGGCTCTATCAGGTGGGAACTGGCTGGAACTCTGTTGGTGGTCTGGATAATGTGCTATTTTTGCATTTGGAAAGGAGTAAAATGGACGGGCAAAGTTGTGTACTTCACGGCACTATTTCCTTATGTACTTCTTACTGTATTATTAATAAGAGGGATTACCTTGCCAGGAGCCATGGAAGGAATTCGTTTTTATGTAATGCCTAATTTGTCGAAATTAACTGATTCACAAGTGTGGATTGACGCTGTGACTCAAATTTTTTTCTCGTATGGATTAGGGTTAGGTACTTTGGTAGCGCTTGGAAGTTACAATAAATTTACTAATAACGTTTACAAGTGAGTATTTCGATTGATTTGTGCTCTAGGTATATTTTCAATACTATCTTCAGGAATAACATTGACAGATTTAATCTTATTAGCAAAACAATAAATAATGTTTCGTCTTTCCCTGGTTGAGTGCTTGTAGTTAATCCAAGTGGTTAAAGAGGTAGATAATGTGTACTCTTAATTCAAGCAAGTTAGCCTAAATTAATTTTATAATTATGGCATCTTTGATAAGGCGTGTTTGCTTCCGTTTCAATTCTTTCGTCCAAAGATGCTGCTGCATCAATTTCACTTTCTAGTGTCAAAATCTGATGATATAGACTTGTTTTACGAAACAAATTGGGGGTAGAAAGAATTACTGCTTGTTACAGAACTAATATAATTAATTTTATGTTGCAGAGATGCTTTAATCGTATGTTCAGTGAATTCCAGTACAAGTATGTTTGCTGGGTTTGTTATATTCTCAGTAGTAGGTTTTATGGCTCATGAGCAGCAGCGACCTGTAGCTGATGTTGCTGCTTCGGGTAAGTTACAAAATATACTTAATACAATTAGATTGTTTATATTATTTCGTTTTAGGACCAGGGCTTGCATTTTTAGCATACCCAAGTGCTGTTTTACAATTGCCAGGATCGCCCTTATGGGCTTGTTTGTTTTTCTTCATGATTCTTTTAATCGGTCTAGATTCTCAATTCTGTACGATGGAAGGTTTCGTTACAGCAATCGTTGATGAGTGGCCAGGTTTACTAAGGAAAAGGAAAGAGGTTTTTATAGCAATAGTGTGTTTCCTGTCATACATAGTGGGGCTCTCATGCATTTCACAGGTAGGAGAAAAACTCTTTTGCCGTTTATTTTAGAAAACATAAATTCACTTGTCATTATGGCATGTTATTAAATTAAGACGTGAAAGGGAATTCAACAGAAGAAAATGCTCAAAGATGGAGGTACCTAAGATTGGAAACCTCGACTGAATGCACTGAAGTAATCAATCAAGAGCAACAGTTTCTAGTGAAATTTCTTGCTTGACTTATAATATAAGCTGATAGATATATAAATATTGTGACTTCTGATAGGTTATGATGCTGATACAATTTTTTTAGGGAGGAATGTACGTGTTTCAAATATTGGATTCCTATGCTGTAAGTGGATTTTGCCTGCTGTTTTTAATATTCTTCGAGTGTATAGCAATTTCCTGGGCATTTGGTGTCAATAAATTTTATGATGGAATAAAGGAAATGATTGGATATTATCCTATTAGCTGGTGGAAATTTTGCTGGACGATCGCAACTCCTTTCATTTGTGTGGTAAGCAACACTCAGTAGGTTTAGTTTGAGACTGTTCTATGTATTCAATGCTAGTCGTATATTTTTTTATTTATTCATGTTATTAATTATTTTCAGAGTGTATTCTTTTTCAATTTGGTACAATGGACTCCAGTGAAATACTTAAACTATGAATTCCCCCTTTGGGCACATTTATTTGGCTGGGTCACAGCGTTAACGTCTATGCTTTGTATTCCTGGATACATGATCTACATTTGGATGGTCACGCCTGGAGATAGAAAAGAGGTAAGTATAAGTCGCATCAACTTGAAATTAAATCACATGCCATCAATATAATTATTCATATTTACTTTTCAAAAAGTATAGCCATACGATCTCTCACTTAAAACCAAAATTATTGTTTTGACATCATTTGTATGAGTCTGTAGGCTGCAGACTGTTACTCCATAAGAAGCCCTGTCCCTTCTAAGGCTGCATACAGCTTTCCTACATAGCAATGTCCAGCTGGGCAAAAAGCTCTTGGCCATAGGTTCGAATTTTCTACTTTTCCCCTCTTTCCATTCCTTGAACAGGCGATTCTAATTTTTTTAATGCTTCTCAAGACACTATGAATACCTATAGGAGCCTGCTCCTCAAGAAAAGACAGAATCCTGAGCTAGAATGCCTGAATCTAGGAATGTTTTTATTCTAATGGATTTGTCTTGGTAGACTCGAGTGTCTTCTCGTCGGCTGATTGGAAGATAAAGTTCTTGGTCATACTTTGTTGAACTCAAGAACCAAGGATCGGTTTAGATTATATAATGTCATAATATGGACCTTACTCGCATTGGATTGGTTTTTTCCAATCATGCCTGCTTACTGGAATTTTGTTACTACTTCAAGAGACAGATACTTGGAGGTTTTCCACTAGTTCGTGAAGCTCGGGGCTTTAAGCAGAGCAGAGAGACAGATAGGTGTCTTAACCATTTGAAGCTGGTAATATTTGGATATTGGATTGAATATTTGTAATGTTTGGATGTGTTGGATGCGAATCATGTTTACCCGGCAAATAATAATAGCGCAATACAATTCCTTTATTTTTTCAGAAAATACGGCTTCTGGTTAGAATTGATGACGATGTCCAAACAGTCAGAAATAAAATGCATCACAAGCCAGGCCATACTGTTTAAGAGACTACGACAATTTTTAATAAATTTATTTTACTTATAAGGGTGTCATAAAAAACTTGTAAATTGTGTTCTTGAAACTTACAAGATATTAGCTGCTACTTGGATTTTGTAAATAGTGTACAGTGAATGCTAAACGGTAAAAAATGTATATAACACCAGAATTAAAAAATGTATTAAAAGTATTGTAGAATATATCATCCATCAAGATCTCGGATATATTGTTTGGAATATTAAAAGAAAATCATTTGATCATTAACAATGATTTTGCAATATTCTGATATTTAACGACATATTTTTTAATGCTATTGTATTATTTCAGATGGAGATAGAGCTTTAAAGACCATATACCACATTTTTTTATTTCAATGTCAAAAATCGTCCTTGAGGTCAAAAATCTCCGACTAAGCAATTTTAAACAATACAATGATCCCAAGAATATTTAATGTATCTTAAATATTTTCTGCTTTTCTAGAATTGAAATATATCTAAATATATCATATCACTGAACCTTTTAAAAATTTGTTCATCACTTCAAAGAACCAGGCCAAAAATGTATTTTTCATCAGAACCTTTCATTTATTATCAAGAGTTAGGCTTGAGAAATATCAAGGTTTTTTGAAACAAAGAAATCTGCTGATTTCTAATTGACAGGTCCAAATTTTTCCCCTGGATTTTCTGAATATTAGTTCCGGACTTATTGGGATCTTGACAAATGTTCATTTAAACCACATGTCTCTCTTAAATTGTCTTCAATGTTTGAATTGGTCCACTTTTTTCTATAAATTTATTGGTAATACAAAATTTTTGTATTGAAGCACACTTTCTGCTCTATTGTATATTTCAGACCGGAAGTTTCTCTCCCTATTGGTTCCCAAGAAGGCTTATACCGGACACATAAAATAAATTTATAATTGGTCATATAAATTGACAGATCCTATAAGTGGTTGTAAAACAAATGTATCTAACTTTGTGCTTGATATACTCCAATTGAAATTATGAAATAATTATATTATATTATATTGGTTACTTTTAAGATCAATTGATTTGACTATTATTATAATTATAAAATAACCTAAACGGATGCTTTTAATGTGGTATATTATTTTTCGCTTTCTGTTTATTTCATATTTATCAGTTGTAACTTTTTTACATTCATTCTCTTAACTAGTCGATGCACAAATAATATTATGAAATAAATTTTGTTAAATAAATGTTTAAAAATATTGTGCTTTTTATTGATTAAGGAAACGGTTCAATAACCTCACATGGTTACTCTGCACAAACTGGTGTAAAACAAACCAAATAAAACACCAGAATGCAACTTGCAAAAACAACATCCACTAACAAACAGGTTGTTACATTTACATACAGGGTGATTCATTGGGAAAGTGACATACGTTAACTGCAGATAGGCGATTTTAAAAACCCCATAGTTGATGGGTATTACTATTTTAATAACCAAGATACAGGATGTTTGATCTATTTTGCCAAATTCTTTATTTGTCCGTAACTTTCTTACCACATTGTATATTTTCTTGAAAGTTGGCACACGTATTAACTTTAAGGTGTCCAATCGATCAATCTATTTAAAATAAGAAAAATCCAGTTCCGGATTTTAAAAAAATTAATCAAATATTCCGACCCCAAAACAACATCCTATATATCAGATTTTTTAAAAATGAATACCGTATTTGGAAAGAGCAGAAAAAAGTGAATCCAGTGATTTACTTGGCTTCCCGTCGATTATTATGTTTGGGGATTTTTAAAATCAAAAGTTTACGATGACGAAATAAACAGCAGGGAAGAACTTCTTGAACGGATTGAAGAAGCTTTTCATCGAATGAAAAATAATCCAGACGAGATTAGGAAGTCAGTCAGGCATATTACAAGAAGGGCAACAATCTGCCTTCAACAAGATGGTGGGCATTTCGAACAATTGCTTTAGTTTTTCGTTAATTCCTAGGATTTTTATTAGTTATTCTCAATTAATTGAAGTTATATGTTTGTTAATTTATTATTTATTGTTAATTTTTTCAATCCGTATCTGAATATTTTAAATACATTGATAGTTTGGATCTCGAAGGAAATATTAATTTTGCATTGTAGGCCTTAAAAATTTTAACAATTTGAACTCAAAATTTTACAAGATAAACCGGTTTGCCGAAAAAGCCAAGTAAATCACTGGATTCACTTTTTTCTGCTCTTTCCAAATACGGAATTCATTTAAAAAAATCTAATATACAGGGTGTTGTTTTGGGGTCGGTATATTTTATTAATTTTTTTTTTAAATCCGGAACTGGATTTTTCTTATTTTTAATAGATTGATCGATTGGACACCTTAAAGAAAATACGTGTGCCAAATTTCAAGAAAATATACAATGTGGTAAGAAAGTTACTTGGTCCGTAGAATTTGGCAAAATAGATCAAATATCCTGTATCTTGGTTATTAAAATAGTAATATCCATCAAGTATGGGGTTTTTGAGATGGCCTAGGTGTCCCGTATCTGCAGTTAACGTATGTCACTTTCCCAATGAATCACCCTGTATAACCAAAGCAAAGCGGATATTATTGTACAACTAGAAATACGAACTATCAGCGTATCCAGGGCCGACTTTAACCTATTGGAGGCCCTTATGACTTTGACAGAGCACTATTTTGTTAGTATAGACAAAGAAAGCAGATAAACATAGTTCTAGGAGCGTTCCCCACTGCAGTTAGTTACCCATCATGCTTAAAAAGATTCTTAATGCGATTTCTACATTTGAAAATGTACCTATTTCCAATATACTATTATTATTTAGTTAAATGCAGACATTCAATTACCAACTCTTTGTCGTTAACGTTTTCATAATAAATTTCAGCAAATTCTTTGCAATTCTGTCTCAACTCTTCGGAATTCAGACTTTTAAAGCTAAAAAATTAACTAAAACTTTTACTAATGTTTTTCTACGAACAAATTAATTGTTTTAGGCCTTACTACGTGGAATATTTCCATAATTATTAAAAAAAATCAATAAATAACATTTTATATCGGTGAAACACAAATAAATCTTGAAATAAGATATAGTGAACATCTTAGTTATTTACGAAATAAACATCCAGATAGGTCAAATTATGCAAAAACTTAATTGAATCAAACCATCATCCCACATTAAATAATAATGTAATGTTTTTTCTTATTTATTTAAATAGTTTTTACTTGTGGTATAAAATTATACACACTACTATGGCTAATTACTATTTATTTATTTAAAAAACACATACTGTATTAAACTTAATTTATATACACACTTTACTTAATGTCTTCTAATTTATTTACACTCGGTGTATTAGTTCTAATTAATTTTTACCACTTGAATATTACACTATTTATCTTCACTATTAAATTCACTGTCCGATTACTAAGAACTTCTGTAAACTGTCTGTGAACTAACTCTTTACTGTCCGTTTCACTAATTGTCAACTCACTCAAAAACCCGCGTATATATAGTCCTTCTCCACTATCGAAAATTCCAGTACCTTCCGCGCTCGTCCTATGCAGAAACAAAGCGTCTTTTCGAGAATGTTCTCGAACGCGCATTCACCAAAATTTATAATCGAGAGACAGGGCCGGCTTTGAGTTGGTGATCTCGCAACAATAATATTGAACTTTTACATAGCTGTCAAAATTATCACTTAATTTCTTAGAATCAATAGAAATTAAAAAATATAAAAAATATGTTCACTGAACCTACAGATACTCTACATTCTCCATTGTTAGATTGTCTTTTATATAGCAGGGTATCAATTAAGGAAAGAAAGGTTTCTACTGATTCCTGTTTTTTTTGGCGGTGACGTCATTCCTTTATTATAATAAATTCTAGCTTTTCCATTTTTCTGGACAGACTAAGGGCTTCGTCTCTAGTTTCTAGTGCCTGCACTGTATTTTTAGCGATGGAGATTGTTATGTATCTACCTCTAGTAGGAGTAGGAGTCTGCTCATTCCGTTACCTAGCTTACCCAGTTATGAACAATTGCTAAGCAACGACGTTAGTTAATGAGTTATTATTATAATGTTTTGTCACATGTTCTGTGTCAATAAAGTAATTCATTTCATTCAATTGGTATTTCGATCATTTGAATACTAAAATGGAGTTACTGAGAGCAAAATGGCAATGTAGTTGTTTCTGCGTTGTTCGCAACTGGATTTTGCATAGTAGTGTAATGTTTTTGTTATTTATTTATTTAAATAGTTTTTACTTGTGGGATAAAATTATACACACTATGGCTAATTACTATCTATTTATTTAAAGAAACACACACACAGTATTAAACTTAATTTATATACACGCTCTACTTAATGTCTACTAATTTATTTACACTCGGTATAATAGTTCTAATTTATTTTCACCACTCGAATATTACACTATTTGTCTTCACTATTTCATTCACTGTCCGATTATTAAGAACTTCTGTGAACTAACTATTTACTGTCCGTTTCACTAATTCTCTCGAACTAACTAACTGTTTACGCACTAAAAAACCCCTCGTATATATAGTCCGCATCAGTTCTGGAAAGTTCTAGTACAATACGCGCTCGGGCTATGCATAAACAAAACTTTATTCCAGAATGTTCGAGACCATGCCGACGCAGGGAGAATCCCGGCGTAGCCACCAAAATTTACATTCGAGGGACAGGGCCGGCTTTGAGTTGATGGCCTCGCAACAGTAGTGTTTACTTCGATTTAATGGACCTTAGCAGAGTTATGCTTTCTTGCTAAACATACCTGTACCTATTTTTTTGCAATAATTACAAAATAAATCGGTAGCTGTGGAAGACCTAGCAGAATGGGAAAATTCCGAACATCTAAAGCACTGTAACTTGGTTTTGAAATTTGATTTTGCTGGTTTTCAAAGTTCGAATTCTGCGTCCTGATTTACTGGGTTTTGGCCCTGTGTGTACAGCTTGTTTACATTCAAAGGATGCCCCGTGAGCTAAGGGCAGCCTTCTCGATGGCAAGGGACAATTCTAGGGTTTGATCAAGGGTAATATCATCGTGTTCAAAAACCCTGTCTAGTATGAATCGTCATATACTCAGCAATGGCTTCTCCTTCACGTTGCTTACGGTTTATGAAGGTGTGTCTTCATGGAATTATCAATGGCTGCGCAGCTAAGTGGTTCTTGAGTAATATTTGTAGATCTTCAACTGTCTTGGTTTTGTAGGTTTCGGGATATAGTAGGGAGTAGGGTTTTAAGAAGTTGGAATAGTCGAGGCCCAATCGCTGTAACAAACGACTCGACCTTTTTTTCTCTGGTACCTCCCGCAAGTCGAGATATGCGTCAAACCTGTCAACGATACTTTCGAAGAATTTTCATCGAACCTTTCAAAAGGTATTCCTGGATTACCGATTACCTGCATTTCCATGGAGTCTTAATGGTTCGAGAGAACTGCCTGAAGATTCGTCGAGAGTCATGAATATTGCTTGAAGTCGTGCTTGCATTTCTGCTTGTTTGGTTACGACGTGAAGGAGGCTGCTCACAGTTTCTTGAAGCGAGGCGTTTTGCGCAACTAGTGTATTGAGTTCTTCTTTATTACTGGGAATATCCTTCAAGATCGTGGGAAAGAATTCACATCGACCACGCAGGACCTTTTATGGGATCAAAATTTTTCCTTGTGGTTGATGCTCATTCTAAATACGTTGAAACATTCATGGTACCAAGTTCTTCATCGAATAGTACCATAAAAATTTTAGAATCCTTGTTTGCACATTACTGTATGCCCGAGACAATAGTATCTGACATTGCAGCTTGTTTCACGGGTTTCCTAATTTCAGATATTTTTACGGTGTTATCACATATCTCATAAAACCTGTGCCCCATTCCATCCAGCGTCTAATGGACAAGTAGAAAGATATGCTACTATCTTCAAACAAGCGCTTCGATGTCTACAATCTTATCCGGACACAACACAACAGCGTCTCAATACATTCATCAAAGCCGTTACTGAATAAAGGAAAAAAGGCGAAACTTCATTCTATATATATTTTCACCAGGAGAACTTATTGCTGTTCGAAGCTACCAAAGCCCGAACAAAAAGTGGGCCATTGGGTGGATCTTGGCCAAGGATGGAGACTTGAACTACACAGGTCAAGTCAAGGAAGAAATGTGGAGACGACATGTCGACCAAATGCAGAAGGTAGGAGACCAAATCGTCCCGGCGCCCAACATTCCCCAAGTGGTTCATCCACTCGGTGATAAAATACTCGAATCCTACACCACCACGTTATCCAAGCATTGTGGAACCTACACCGGGAGAATGCCTCCGCCTACAGCACCAACGCCGATTCCACTACAAATTTCACCAGTCCTCGCCAGCTCAACTGGATATGAACCAACCATCTTTATCAACCAGTGCTTGTTCATCTCCAGTGCTCTTGAGGACATCTTCCGAATCCAAAGGGCTCCTGACCTTCTGTACCTGTAAAAGAGAATTCTCCCATGGGGGAAGAGATGTTATGTATCTACTTCGAGAAGGAGTAGGAGTCTGCTCATTCCGTTACCTAGTTTACCCAGTTATGAACAATTGCTAAGCAATGACGATAGTCAGTGAGTGATTATTATGATGTTTTGTGAAATGTTCTGTGTAACTTTAATTCAATAAAGTAATTTCATTCAATTGGTATTTCGATCATTTTAATACTAAAGAGATCAAAGCTTCTATAATTTGTTTATGGCCTTCATGCAAGGGGGATACTGCATCAGCTTGGGCTTTCCTGATTTTTGTGCAAGAGTAGAGTAGTTCGCGAATGCAAAAGCTAATAAGCAAGTTGGTAGTGTCAGTCAGTCAGTCATTTGAGTTCGATTTTTTCGAATTAAATAAGTTTTTCGGTAATAAATATCGGTTATCGTTTGGTGACCTGGCAGGAACTAGGGGGCCCCTATCGATCGCGGGGTCCTGGGACTTGTCCAGAGTGCCCAGTGGGAAAGAGGGGCTGGAGCGAATCTCTTCTTCTTCAGTTGACCTAGCCATTAACTTCGTTTTAAATTTTTTAAAAATTTAGAAACTCTTGTTCATTATTCTTGAGAAAAGTGTTTAGCTAAGAACTGCGATATTTATACACTTTCAGTTTTTAAAATAGTACGAATCTCTCACTCCACTATTATTTAAGTTGTTTATAAATGACATAATACGTTGTTTCCAAAACAGTCATGCTTTATTATTTGCTGACGATCTCAAATGCTTTAAGTTAACTCATAATAACCTTGATGCGTTAAACCTACAAGCTGTTCTAAACAGACTATCATATTGGTATACTTTGAATGGAATGGATCCAAATGCCATATTATTCGCATTCATCGGATTTATGACCAGTTAATATTTGATTATGGTATTAACAATGTATCTTTGTGCTCGGTTCTACAAACTAAGGATTTTGGCGTTATCCTTGATTCCACACTCAGTTTTATGAGTATGAGTTTGTTATATTATATAATCGAATAATTGGAAAATATCAATGCAATATTTAACAAAATTTGATTAGAATGAAAAAAAATCATGAAATGCAATAGTTAATTCCTTGCTTGCGGAAAAGTAGAAGCGTGCGGAGAAGTATACTTTTCCCCACGCTCGTGGAAAAAAATTATTAATATCATGTGAGCAACTACGTATGGAACTTTTTTCTAGAAAAATCCCAGCCTGGATTTTTTCATCTACTTTACACGAATATTTCATTAACAAACTCATAGGTCTGTGATGCCTTTTGGCATAAAATAAAATAAGAAATAAATTCCCTTGAAACTATTTTCAATAAATCATTGAACGTTAAAGAATGCATTAATAAAACCCACGAAGCCGACAGGTATCGAGAGTCAAGTTCATCACGTATATTTACGATAAACAATTATATAACATTCAATAGTAAATATAAACATGAACTTGACCAGCAATATAAATATCGTAACATAATCAGTTTAAATCAGTATTATATTATATTAAAGATATTCTATTCAGTTTATACTATAAGTATGCTATAATGATAGATACTTATAATAGATTTAGTAATCATAGTTAGTTGTAGTTGTGTAATATAAAGTATGGTAATAAACGTGCATGAAGTAGTAGTTTTATTAAAGTCAGATGACCCTCCGAGTAACCTGGAAGATCACCAATTAAAGAGGCCTTTCCATAACAACATCCCAACATCACAGGTCTTCTTCCTCTTAAGTTTTCTCATTTGATTGATTCGATTATTTCCTTTAATCTTCGCTTTATTTCATAGACTCTATTTCTAACTCTTAGTAACTCAAGATGCCCAGTTCGATCGGCGGGTTTCAAAGATTTAGCCTTTGGGCATTTTCCAGAGCGATCCGTACATGTAGATCTAGTAGAGGAAGGTCTAACATTACCTCTAAGGCTGTACTGGGGAACGATCTCATTTCACCCGTGATTCCCATGCAGGCGAGTCGTTGCACTTTTTGCAACTCTGTTTTTGCCCTTTTTGCGCAACTCTTAGGAATAAAGCAGAGAAAAGTCTCACTAAATAGTTGAAAAATTATTTGCAGAGTACTTTAGATGATGAGAAAACAATTTTAATAAGTATACAGGGTGTCCCAGACTAATTTATCAAGGCTATATCTCTTAAACGAATAGAGATTTTCGAATGGGACAAAAACTGATCTATTCCATTTCTAATACACTTTAATATGGCGTAGAAAAAATCATCCCCTAAAAATTCATCCCTTAGTTACAGCCCATATATAATTTTTTAATAGCACCCTGTACATTTTTTTATCATTTTGGATGTGGTCTTCCATCGTCTATTCAACAAATTTTTCAAAAATAAAATGGGTTCATAGGTAATCAAGAAAATATAATTTTTTTTTATTTTTGTTAAATTAATCAAGAAAGCCTTAAAGCTTAAAGGAACAATAAAAATAAATGTAATAAAGATTACATGGCTTGAATCATTACAGGAGTAATTTGGCGACATGCTTGTCTTATATTTTCTTTTAATTCGTCTACATTTTGCGATTTTGATTGATAAACAATATCTTTTATCACGGGCCCTGGCCCCACCGGTGAACCCTTTTCCAAAAAGGGTCCAGTACTCAAAATCTTCCTCTTACTGGATGGCAACCAACAAATAATGAACCAACATCAACAACATGTGGCACACCTCCAATGCCAAAACTTCAACGTTGGCAGTTTCAATCGTTTGAGTGCAATATATCCCCTATAAGGGTTTATGAAAACGGCTTCCAGAACAGGACGGAATTCTCCAACAATACGAACTCCTGTAGAACAAAATACTAAACCGTATATTCCACAACTAATTCAGAACGAGAACCTATCAAACCCAGCAGGGGATGACTTCCCAGTCATTAACAAAATTCAGATTCTCGTTCGATGCACCTTTGGAAACCAAGCCATCTAGTAGAAAGCACACAGCGGAAAAAAAATGACTGACACTTCCTCAACTTCAGTACAGAATAGCAACCATAGAGAAACCTACCCGAAACATACATCCGAACTACACTGCTCACTACACCGAGCGTGTTCCGCACAGATCAAGTCATAAAGTGCTACACTTCCCTCTATGTAAACCACGGCATGACAAACGAACGCTTTTATCCAAGACACGACTGTCACGGCCAATTGTCAATGTCATCCAACAAATAATTCCACTTTGTAAACAATGGACAGAAATAATAAAGTCTGTATTAAGGATTATTCAAATAAATTTGAGCAATAGATAGTACCACAATACCCCCTGCCAACGTAAAACCCCTGCCCAAAAGAAAGAGTCAAGAGGTGTCAAATCAGGTGAACCTGCCGCCCACATAATTTCTGGAGAGTTGTTTGCTATCCAGTGGTTATCGAAACGGTTTTGTAGGTGGTCGCTAACGATTCTCGCATTGTGTGGAGGAGCTCCGTCTTGTTGCTTGTTTCTTGATTACTTACGAACCCATTTTATTTTTGAAAAATTTGTTGGAAGACCACATCCAAAATAATAAAAAAATGTACAAGGTGCTATTAAAAAATTCAAAGTTAGGGGTTGTAACTAAGGGATGATTATTTAGGGGATGATTTTTTCTACGCCATATTAGAGTGTATTAGAAATGGAAGTTTTTGTCCCATTCGAAAATCTCTATTCGTTTAAGAGATATACCCTGGATAAATTAGTCTGGTACACCCTGTATAGTCAGATCTCGGTCGAGTCAGATACGTTGAAAAACACCTTTCTAGTATCTTATACAACTGTAGTGCTAATATCATGTGTTTCAGGTGACTAACACTGAAAATAAGTACAGATTTTTCAGATTACAGGAATTTTTTAAACACTCACCGGGTTTATGTTAGTCTTTTTTTTTCTTATATCTACTTTATTTAAAATAAGTATGAAAAACCATCAACAACTCTAAAATAGTTGTGTGTGATAGGAAGAAAACCATCCCCTTTCGTGTTGAAGATTAATACTGATCTAAAATAAGTTGTTGAAAGCCTTACGTGTGTTCCTAACTTTTATACGTGTGTAGATACTAAGCCGATTACTGGATGGATTTCATCTGATTTTTTTTTCAATTTCGTGTATTTGGTATATACGCAGATACTTAATTAAGTTGAGTAGCTTATAAGGATGCAGAACGTAGGGGAAGAAAATCAATTTTCAATTAATGTTCTTTTTGTTCCATACTTTTATTTGGGTTATTTGCAATTTAAATGAAGGTTTGCCGAAAATTCACAGGAAATATTAAATAAAGTATTATTTTTGAAGTTTGAATTTCGCTAGTAAATGAAAACTTTATTTTAATATATACGTTATTATTATTATAAAATCTAATTCTGATTTTGTATACAGCGTGTACAAAAAGTAACGTAAAGTACGACCAGAGATCTAGGAAGGTCGCAAATCAATATAAGCCGACAACCCTCATTATTACCTATTGTTCGAAATATGTATAGATAAGCAATAAAAGTGTATGTAGAGTAGGCTCTCCATTATTTTTGGCAACGGTTTAAAAAGAATGAAACTGGTATCCAGTGTTTCAAAGAGACTTTAAGGAAGTCTCTTTTACATAATGAATTTTGTGCGCCTTAAGAAGTGGAGATCCGAATATTTATTGACAATAAACGAATTTAGAGAATATTGTAGAACAGTCGTGTATTTGGATAAAACTTGGTTCGATACACACTATATTCCAAACAAAACTTGGGTATAGACTAATCTGACTTGTGCCAAACTAATGTGCTGTCTAATAAAGGAAAACGCATTAGGATAATTCACGCAGAAACCGAAAATAGAACAAATATTTTTGTGATTCATTGGCTGAAAGTTTGGGACATGCGGTGCTCAGACTTCCTCCTTATGTTTAACTCAATTGAACATATATGGCATCAGCTTAAGTTAGTAGTTCGAAGAAATAATACTTCTCCAGCCTTAAGTTCAATTGTGGTAGCTCTTATTCAAACAGAAACTGCAAACATTCACGAAAGCAGCTGTGTTTCCCATATTAAAAGGGTGGAAAAGTCCTATATTGATATAGAAAAAATTCCCAAAGAATAGTTTATTATCAATTTGGATGACGATAGTGAAAGTGAAACAACTGATCTTGGCGAGAAATTTTGTTTATATATACCTTTAACTTATGTACATATACTTACATGCAAAAACATCAGCTTCACGAGTGTGTGTATATTAAATTTAATTCTAAACAACTTAAATATTATAAACTTTCTGAATTATAATCGCATTCATTATCGTGATGTTTATAAATGTTTTTGTGTTATATATCATATATTAAATATACATAAGCAATTATCAATTATAATCAAGCGATTTTTCTTAATAATTATCTTAACATAATATCATCATCATAAAACAAAATTTAATGGCTGGGGCAGGTACAGCTCTGCGTAGAATCGACCGCCTGGTGATAACTCAAGTGGTTGGTTATTTATGATGTTCTTATATTTCTGGTCGTACTTTAACAAAAAAGTGTTTGATAAAAGTTTTTTGAAATAAACCTATCAGCTTAAGTTAAAAGTAGAAATTTACTAGGTGAGCCATTACTCGTAAATAAACTGAGAATATATATTTTTTAAATAGTACACCCTGTATATATTTAAAACCGTCTACGAAACAAATCATTTTTCACCATGGACCACACTGTTTCAGATAGCATTGTCAAAATTTATATTGCCGAACAATATGCTGCATTTGAAATATTTTCACAATGGCAGGGCTCTGCTGCTAATATTGCATCCACATATTGCATTAAAAATATAGCCCGTTTAGAAGCCACTTTACCACCCCCATTTTCATAAAAATCTACACTGAACACAGTTTACACTACACTATACCAACCAAAAATTGTCAAAAATTGTCAAAAATTGTCAAAAATTGTCAAAAATTGTCAAAAATTGTCAAAAATTGTCAAAAATTGTCAAAAATTGTCAAAAATTGTCAAAAATTGTCAAAAATTGTCAATTATTGTCAAAAACTATTAAAAATGGACAAGTTTTGTCAAAAATGGTCAATAATTGTCAAAAATTGTCTAAAATTGTCAAAAAAGGTCAAAAATCTTCAAAAATGGCCAATTGGAAAAATTTTTTTTTTTTAAAATGGTCAAAAATTTTCAAAAATTGTCAAAAATGCTCAATAATTGTCAACAACTATCAAAAATGGTCAAAAATTATCAAACTTTTGAAAAATAGTTGATAATTGTCAAAAATTGTTAAAGTTTTTGAAATATGGTCAAAAATGATCTAAAATTTTGAAAAATTGTCAAAAATGGTCAAAAACAGTCAATTATTTTTAAAAACTGTCAAAAATGGACAATTATTATCAAAATTGGTCAATAATTGTTAAACTTTTGAAAATGGTCGATAATTGTCAAAAACTATCAAAAATGGACAATAACTTTGAAAAATGGTCAAAAATTTTGAAAAATGGCCAATAATTGTCAAAAACTATCAAAAATGGCCAAAAACTGTCAAAAAAGGACAATTATTGTTAAAAATTGTCAAAATTTTGAAAAATAGTTGATAATTGTCAAAAATTGTTAAAGTTTTTGAAAAATTGTTAAAGTTTTTGAAAAATTGTCAAAAATTTTGAAACATGGTCAAAAATGTTCAATAATTGTCAAAAATGGTCAAAAATGGTCAATAATTGTCAAAAATGGTCAAAAATTTGGAAAAATAGTCCATAATTGTCAATAATTATCAAAAATGGTCAATAATTTTGAAAAATTGTCTAAAATTTTGAAAACTTGTCAAAAATGGTCAAAAATTATCAAAAATTTGGAAAAACGGTCACTAATTTTAAAAACAGTCAAAATGGTCAATAACTGTCAAAAATGGTCAATAATTGTTAAAATTTTGAAAATAGTCAATAATTGTTAAAATTTTGAAAAATGGTCAATAATTGTTAAAATTTTGAAAAATGGTCAATAATTGTTAAAATTTTGAGAAATGGTCAATAATCGTCAAAAGTTGTAAAAATTTTGAAAAATAGTCAATAAATAATACGAGCCGTTTCCGAAAATCGATTTAAACACGTAATTCATAAAATCGATTTACTAAAAATCAATTAATATTACTACAAAAATCGATTATAAGAAAATAATAATCGATTTATATAAAAATCGATTATTTTTTAACATCCCTAGTCAGTAGATCTTTTTAAGGTTAATCATGATGAATAGCGAAAATGACGATTATTCTAGCACCTAAGATAATATAAAAAACTGTTTTAATTATTAAAAGGGCGACTGTAGAAAAAATTATGTGTGTTTTTCGAGCGTAAAGTAAAATTGCCGCTTTTAAAAGATCGCAACATTCTTTCTCAAGCGGCAATCTGTTACTTTACGCTCTAAATACACAAATAACTATTTAATAATTAAGTTTGATTGCTGTAGGCAGATCTTTTAAATATTTCGTTAAAATTGTATAATTTTGGATTTTTTGGTTTATACAATCTTGTGTATTCGGATGTAACTGGTTGGGGTTAATAAAGTAATATAAAAAACGTCTCTGGTAATAAGGCTTACTGTGCGAGAGGTCAGTATTTTTGGATTTTAACTTTATCTTTAGCACAATACATTTTCCTTTCTTCAGGCGTGTGTTTATATATGGGTTTTTATATGGTGAAATTATAAAATGGATTTGGTTCTATTGAACCTCCTATTAGAATAGCAGATGAATATTAATCTGGAGCCAAAATAACAGATGTTTTCCAGTACAACTTAAGGGTGCTTTCTTACCATCTTCATTAGCCACATAGCAACACAAGATAAGTACCCCAGTGTGGGAATTTTTCGTATACGAATTTTAAACATTGTTTTATTACATGAACTTACGGATATTTTCAAAACCTTTCGCAACACTCATTTCTTCTTGGGGAGCTATTAAGGCAAGAGTTTGAGGAAAAGACCATTGCCATATACTCCGACAGCCAAGCGGCTATCAAAGCAATCAGTTCCATGCAGATAAATTCCAAACTTGTTTGGGACTGCATGGAGACGCTACAAGAGCTGGGCAGTCGTAATAGATTGTCCGTAGCCTGGGTACCACGCCACTCAGATCACAAGGGCAATGAAGAGGCAGACTCACTAGCCCGAGAAGGGGCACGTTGTGCTCCCATTGGCCCAGAACCTTTCTGTGGCATAGCGAAGGCACTGCAAAAAAACAAATAGCAGCACTTGGATAAAAAACCAGTCTTGAGAATGGTTGAACAAGGCGCCAAAAATGAGGCAGGCCAAAGAGTTCATCAAGGAACCCTCGCCAAAATTCACGGAGTATCTACTGAGCCAGAATAGGAAAACAATCAGGATCCTGACAGGGCATTGTAGACTTAACAAACAACCATATGTAGGTTTTGCCAAGAAGATGAGGAAACCCCAGCACACATACTGTGCTACTGCGAAGGCCTGACTAGGCTGAGGTTTTCAGCGATAGGGGAGGAAAAAGCACAACCTTCCCAATATATGGAGGACCTGAGGTTTGCCATCCGTCTAGTAATAAGAACGGGTCTAGACAAGGAACTCTAGAATAACAGGAGGGCATACACAATAGATCTGCAAAGGTCGTAGTGGAGAGGCTCTTAGAAGCACTTAAGCTCCATATTTATCTATCTATTTATCTAACACTCATTTCTTAATTATCTTTTTCTTAATTCCCAAAATTAAATAATCAATAATTTATTTGTGTGCTGGATAATTGGGGAGAAGTAATTATTTTTGGGGGGTTTGTCATCTCCACCAAGCATCCATAATCTCTTGCAAGAGCTAGGAACAAATTACATTTTTATATACTTTTGTTATTAAGTAATATAGTACTATTCTCCCCATGTTGACGTAAATTGACGTAACAGCGAAACTTCTTAATTATTGTTACAAGTAATACGTTATATCATGCCTGACAGGGTTGAAAGCCTGTTTAGTGTGTTATTTGGAAAATATTATGTAGATTGCTTAGAAAAATAGTACCATTGAAATATGTTGTTTGAATTTGCACAAAAATATGTATATGTACTTTAATAGTGTTTGATTTTAAATTCGATAACATTCATTGCAAATTCAAAACATTCTTTATATACAATCTCTTAGAAAACCCGGACAAAGTAACTACCCTATTGATAACTTGATATTTTCTTCATATTAGGTAGAATCTATCTAATATGAAACGTACAAAAGTACGCTACTGCACAGGCATTCAAAAAATCGTCATTGTCACTTTGTTAAATTATTTTATACCCTACGTACTCAAACTAATTTGATCAAAAGCATCAATGAATAACTTACAATGAACTAGTGTTAGACCCTTGAAACCCCGGGTGGCAGGTATAAATATTATGGATTTTCAAGTAGTTAACTATTGTTAAACTGTTAATCTCCTTGACATGTTGATTGAATGCATTTGAGGTTTTCTAGGTATTTGTACCTTTTAAAATGTTTTTATAAAAAGATTTTAACATTTCACTTGATTTCCTAAGCCGCAGCTGAATGATAAACTGACAATAAGCTTATCTGTATTTTATTTTTGTAGTGAATTGCTAATAATTCACAACTCTATAGTCTGTTTGTTAACAGTGTAAAATAATATAATAAGTTTATAAAAGATTTAGACATACGACATTCTCAAATTTAAAAGAAAACAAATCTTGGAGAATAATCTGAGAACCAAATATAGAAGTACAAATGCATTGTTAATATTTACTGTTACGTTATTAAAGCATTAAACTGATATTTAAAGCTTTATATATTTATTAGATTCGGCATTTCCTTTTATTTAACAAGCAGTTTCACACTCTGAGAAATTGATTTTTTAATTTCACTCATAACCATTTTTCGATTAATGGGCCAATACTACTTATACCGATGTCGATCGGCTGTTCACAGCGAAAATTATCTAGTTTGTTCATTAATATTTGTTCAAATTGAACTTAGAGTGTAAGAAGTAAGTAGCGATCAAAGTGATACGTTATGTGGCAGTTTGTTTAGAATTGTAATTGAGCCAAGTGGTAACCTGGTACGATATCCTTGATACTACCACTGGCTGGACCTATATATGTATGTATGTATGTGAATTGGGGAGACATTCACTGAGACCTTAAAAGATCTATTGTTCTCTCTTACTTCTACTTAGTTCCTGAGGAAAGTCTCAGAGACTAGTAGCTCCTTTAGTCCTATTTCCCGGAGGAATTTTAGGATATCTGCAGGCTTATGTCCCTCTTCTATCAAGTGATCTCCTAGGTGTTGTTCCCTAGGATTCTGAATTGCTGTGCAATTCGCAAGTATGTGGATGGAGGTGTCTTCTTCCATGCCACAGAATCTACATTCTTCTTCCTCCACTATTTTGTGCTTTTTCAGGTTCCCATTCAGGCAACAATGTCCCGTTAGGATCTTTGTTAAATCTCTTAGTGCAGTTTTACTGTGACTTATACATTCATTTGATCTCAACAGGTTGTAGTCACCCAGAAGAATATTTGATTGTCTAAGCCCTACTAGATCTTTCCAATGGTCAGATCTTCTCTTTTCTTCGGCTTTGCCTATTTCTTCCAATATTACATTGGAGCTGATACCGCAAAGAGGTGTTTCAGGGTTCTGGCCCTCAAAAGGGTGTTTCAGTCCCCCTCTTTGCTAGTTCATCTGCTATTTCATTTCCTTCTATTCCAGTGTGTCCTGGAATCCACAGTAAGGTGACTATATTGTTCTTGCCTAATTCATTGAGTTTGCCTAGGCATTCCCACACCATATTGGAACTGATTACACAAGAGCTCAGTGGTTTAATGGCTGCTTGACTATCCGACATTATGATAATCCTTTGTCTTCTATATCCTTTATCAATATTGAACTGGGCACACTTTCTTATGGCGTGAATTTTCTTCTTGGGGTTTTTCCCAAGCTTTCAGAGTGTTTGGTTCCTGGCCCGTACACTCCTATCCCAGTTCCTTCTATTGCTTTTTAGCCGTCTGTGTACCATTGAATGACATTCTTTCCAAGTCTGGTAATGGTATTTGGATCCCATTCCTACTTGCTGCTTAATTCTGTAACAAATTTCTTTGAAAAGTTATACTTTTTTACCATACTATCTTGTGGCATGTCCCAGGTTTTCAGATTTCTAAGAAGTGAGGAGGAGGCTGGACCTACATGTCCAATATGTGTCAAACCAAAGCTTCTCCATACAAGGATAAAAGAACCATTTCACACCTTGGTTCAGACCATGGATGTATTTCAAATGCACTGTGGATGTTTGCTAAAATGATCATTGGACTATCATGATGATATGACGACAGAACTTGGTTTGACAAAATTTCTCGAAACAGCATAATAACGATGGAACATGCACAAAATGTAGATGTACTTCGAAGAAACCTATACGAAAATTGAAGTTTTCAATATTAAAAATGAATATGTTTGTAATGAAATAGCAGCAAAAAAGGGACATACAGTACTTCGTCTTCCTCGTTATTACGGCATTTTCAGCCCTATTGAACTTATTTTTTGGCATCAGTCAGGTCAAAAATTACCACTTCAACGTTAACCTTATGGGTTTAATTCAAAATTCTGTTGAAGAAATTTCAGTGGAAGAATTTGAAGTTTTAATAACAACATTCAGCCGCTATTTATTAATGAAGACGACGACAGTAACAGACAACTGATACTAGAATAACTTTTTGTATTTACAAATAAACCTGTTCGGAGCCCATATTCCATTATTGGAGGCTAGGATAAAACGGTATACCTTGGCGAGTATTAATATATCGTATCGTATCATTCGATATGTAAAGTTTTTGGAAGCTTCAAAATCTGGTGATGGTTTTACCTTTAATCCAATTCATATATCAAGATTCTTTCTTTCTGTAAAAAATTTTATTTTCTCTTATATATCTATCTTCTTTAAATTATGTGCCAAATGCTTCCCGAAATTGAACACGGCTCCGTAGGTAAGATGGCTAACTTGATAAAAAATGCAGATGTAGCGATGAAGCAACATAAACTAAAACACAGAATATGTGATGCTATCGCCTCAAGAATCAAGTGAAACATCGGCCAAGAAAGATTTTATCAAAAGCTTGAAATTATCTTAGGCCTAATAATAGATTACACACAAAAATTTTGGAACTGGATGTCATGAAGTGGATATCTCAACACTCAACAATCTAATGTAATATAATTTAGACTTGATCGATATTTACCATAACCTTGATCTAAAAATAAATGTATTCCAACTTTTCGCAATGACGTGGCAGGATTTGCCATTTGAACACCCTGTATTTTTTATTTAAAGATCATACATTACCAAAATTCGTACATTTTATGTGCTGCCGTAGATATTTATTCAAAGTCCCATCCTGTTCTTTATTGTATGGGTTAAGCTGTCAAAAACTCAATAGACAAGGAATTGTATTTAATAGTCATAGTTTATAGAAATATAATCCCCAAAGAAGTAATTGGCCTCCTGTATGCCAATGACATTGCATTTATAAAAAAGACAAAAAAGCAGATGGAATCGAAAACAATTTTTTACTGTTGGATGATAATTGGTTTCAAACACCTATTATCGATTTTAATATTATCAAATAAAAGTTCCAGAGTATGATGTTCGGTTCTTGTAAAACGCGTTGAAAACACAGTGGCACACACAAGGGACAAGAGATAAATTTGTAAAATTTTTAGTTTTGTATATAAGTATACTGCGTTCCAAGATATTTCGTTTTGACATATACCAATGTGACTTATTTATGACCAAAACCCACAGCAGGTATAACAATATAATAAATACCACCACTTATTCTATAAATATTTTAATCTGATTGAGTAATTATAAAATGAGCTTTCATTGCTTCTTTTCCTTTGTCTCACCTGTACTGCACCTACCTACTTTATTTTCAATGCCCTTTCTATATTTAAATATAATGGGATTAAAATATTTATAGATAAAATAGAAAGTGGGGATTTCGGGATAATCATTTTTAATATTATCTCAGAATTTTAGTTTGTAATAAACATTTCACACCGAAAGTAATCTTGTGTTCAAAACTAAGTATGTGGCGTCCAAGGGCAAAAAAGTGCATTTATCATCGGATGATAAGCGAATTGTGAAAAATGTGTTTGAATCATTGAGACATCGAGGTTATAGTATAACCGATGCAGAAAAAGAATGATGTAAGTTGACCAAATCCCCAATATCCACAGTAAAAGACATTATCAATAGGCCAATACATGATCGAAAAATACGAAGTGACGCTAATAAAACCAAATGTGTTGACCTAATGCGAAGAACGATATATATGCAGATACCCTGTATAGTACAAAATGTTTTCAAAATGTGGCCATTATTAAACTACATCTTTTTTATTTGAAACAGTTTTTGATAACATCTGCCAGTTAGATTAAATAAATCAAAGCGTATACGGTGGATCACTCTGTATGTTGCAGCAGTTTACCTACGAAATGGAAGACGCTACAAATAATTGTAGGCGAATTTGAATGTGTTTGTTTTCAATGTTTTTCCAAAATCAGGTTACAATAGGCATGATGACTGATTTTGAAAAACTGCTCCACGATGTTTGCACGCATAAGCTTTATCCAAAAAAAATTGTTTTTTGAAAAAATAAAGGTTTTAAAGGAGAAATTCGCACCAAAACGTTAGAATAGTAATGGCGTCTCTAAGTCATCACACATCTGTAAATAGGTACTTCAAAAATTTTTCACAGTTTGCAAATTAAAAAATTATTTGATTACTTATTTGAATTATTTTGTGTGATAGTAATGAATTAAATAACGAGAAAATATCATTTAAACGATACAAAACCAGAAAATTCGATAAAAGTTCGATCTATATACAAAAGGTTGACGTCACGGTTTTGTGATCGGTGATTTTAGTTAAGATGGCGGATTGTCATATTTTGTATTTATATATCTACTAAAATAAATATAATCACAATTATTGTAATGTAAAAATAAGTGATTGCTTAAGAATCTTTGTAATCTATACAATGATTTCGAATGATTATTTCAGTAATTCTTAGTGACTGTCATCATTCCTATTATTATAAAGTATTATTTTTTTAAATCTAAAAGACGAAAGTCAGAATACAGTAGTGATAGAATATTCGTATGGAAGTCAGAGAATGTTGTCCCCTAGGGAATAGGTTAGACACACAGGAAGTATCTTTTGTAAATGAACTAACTTGTCTCATTTTTTTGTATTGAGCGCTTTTAAAAAGTTTATTGTTTTATTTTCGCCTTACCCTGTTCTATGGAAATTGAAAGTATAGTTTACGATTTGTTATTCTTTACAATTCTTTAGTCAACTCCTGAATCTAGTAGATTTGCAAATTAAATTTGTAATGATTTTCGTGGGTATATATACATAGAAGTTAAAAAAATTAAACAAAATATCTTCTAATTTTAAGTGGCGTTATGCTTCTTCTTGGAAGCTTTCTTTAAAAAATTACTTTACAAAAGAATGACAATTTTACGATAAAAAACAACTACTTTCCTGGCTAATGCACCTACGAGCATTGAATTACATTTTATCGAAACTCTCTTATATCACACGGTTTCGGCGTAGTTGCGCCATCATCAGTGCGAGGTAGATGATTCCCGTCCAGCATAATCAGCATACGCCAAGATAAAATCGAGAGCTTATTTACCAAATATTTGGTATCAGGGTATGTAGTTCATACGGTTTTTGCCATTATTTATTTTACCTCCAATCATGTTTTTTTTTAAATATATATATGTGTATTTACTCTTCTGTGTTTGATTTAGCACCCACGTTTCACAGCCAAAAGTTAATATTGGCCTATATATTGCTTTAAATATATTTAACTTTGATATTTCTTCATTATTTATGGACGTTTTGTTCATCGTATTGGTAGAGTTTTATTGTTTTTCTATTCTTTTATTAATTTTGGCGTTGATCAATTGTTATTCCCAAGTTTTAAAATGTAATACCCTGTTCTATTCCTTGCTCTTCGATTTCTATTTTGATTTCTTCGTGACCTTCTCCTATAACTATATAACTTTCGTTTTATTTTTATTCATAACCATTGCAGTTTTCCTAGGATTAGTCTTAGATTTTCTTGAGTTTCGCAAAATAGTTATTTATGATACGAGTGAGCAAAAGTACTTCACGCATGAGTATCATACAATATTTTATCTACGACTACATTAAAAAATACTTTCCCTTAATTATATATTACATATCGTCGGCTTAATTCTAGCACCTCGCAACCCACATATAGAAAATTTTACAGAAGAGCCAAAAAACGATATAAAACTGATTCTGAAAAGGACATTATGTAAATCCAATAGTTAAATGGAAAGAGTAGAAAATAATTTGTTGAAAACTGAATTATAAACATATATTTGTGACAAAATTTTACAACTTAAGTTACATAATCTAACAATGTAACAATATAACGTAAAAACTGATTTTAATTACTCAAATTAATATTTACAGTGAAATTTGGACAATTGATTATAGTATTATTAATTATTACATTTGGTAATTTTTTTCTTTCACTGTAACCTCGCTTCTCAAAAATTGTGACGTTTTAGTTTATATTTTTGAGGTCGAAGGCGCCCTAGTATCGAGAAAACGAAAAGTGTCGATTTGGGCTCTGGCTCCTCCAGTGCAGAAGTTTTATCAAACAAAATTTGAAAAATATTTTGCAAAATGACGATGACGTTTCACACTTCTTAATGACAGTACAAAATTATTACAATTACAGAACCTTTGACAGAACACAAAACACAAAATTATCTAAGGTAACTTAATAAATATACAAATAAAAAAGAGTGTTATAATGATTATCCCATTTAAAAAGCATTGTACTTTTTCGCACTCTTTTGGGTGTTATAATGAAACTTCCATTTAAAAAGGATTTTTCTTTTTCGCACGCTTTAGAAGTATGTATAAAATGTAATTTCGCGTATTTATATGAGTTTGTAAATGCTTAATTTTAATGGTGGTCGTGGATAAATAACTATATCAGCGGTGCCCCTTCCGACAACTATTTTTTTCTTACATTTTTTTATTATTTCGTCCATATTTTTTGAACGATCTTAAATTTCATCTTATTTTAAAAGCCCCGTGACCTGCCATTATTAACAATTTTCGTATCAGCTCGTTATGCAAAAATTATACATGCATGTCATAAATATTCTTGACATTAGGATATCTAATTTCAGTGGAACAAATTATTTCTTCTATGGCTGCAATACAAATTTCTTTTTTCCTAACCCTTTTTGATTATTCATATACGTATAGAATAACATAATCAAACCATTGTGTTTCAGTCATAATAAAACAAGTTTGCTATGAAATGTCAAACATCAAATAGACACAACTTATAGCTTAAACTTCAGCTTACTTTGGCGTACAGTTCAATCGTGTTATTGTTTCAAATTTAAATAATTTATCGGCATCCAAAATAAAATTACTTTTAAAGTTGTAGAAAAAGTTTAGTGTGCATGTCGCATGGAGATTTGATCAAATCCATAAAGTAGATATTAAAATAAACAACTGCAAAGTGATTTCCATGAAGAAAGTTCATAGTCTTAGAAAGGGATTTCAAGAAGCAGGCAATAAAAAAAATTAGAATGTGTGCTTAAGACCGCACGGCAAAAGTGAAAACTGTATGTCGATGATCTGTTGAATTGAGAAGTGGGAGCAACCGATGCATGTGCTTGAACTTGTAGTGGCGGTGAATTGTCATCAATGTTTATTTCGCAATTTTCTTCTTCACGCTTTTTTGTTAAAATAATTATTATTACGTACCAATAATAACTGTTAAATTAACAAAGACAATTATTAGGTATGAATTGAATATACTAAACAGCGACACAACAGTGAAGAACAGCTGATTGTATCTTTCTCGCTCGGGTACACTCGGCGGTCCCGAGTTTGTATTGTTTTGTATAAGTTATATGCATAAAAGAACAAATTAAAAAAGTGAGATATAGAAGAGAGGGAAATGGGAGAGAGAGAAAGAAAGTGTATTGCTTGTGATTACAATCATTATTTTAAATTGTCAGAATCTAAGACGGATTCGGTAAGGTTCGCGACCCTCGGAATATTGACTTTTTTCTCTTATTAGACCATTTTTGACAATTTTTCAAAAATGTTCAACAATTATTGACCATTTTTGACAGTTTTTTATAATTATTGACCATTTTTTCAAAATTTTGACAATTTTTGACCATTTTTCAAAATTTTAACAATTATTGACCATTTTTGACAATTTTTCAAAAATTTTGACAATCATTGACCATTTTTTTAAATATTTAACAATTTTTGACCATTTTTCAAAATTTTAACAATTTTTGAACATTTTTGACAATTTTTGAGGATTTTTGATTGGTTTTGACAATTATTGACCGTCTTTGACAATTATTGACCACTTTTAACAATTTTTCAAAAAATTTTACAATCATTGACCATTTTTTTAAATATTTAACAATTTTTGCCCATTTTTGACCGTTTTTGACAATTTTTGAAAATATTTGGCAATTATTAACCATTTTTTCAAAATTTTGACATTTTTTGACAGTTATTGACTATTTTTCCAAATTTTTGACAATATTTCAAAAATTTAGACCATTTTTCAAAAACTTTCAACAATTATTGACCATTTTTGACAGTTTTTTATAATTATTGACCATTTTTTCAAAATTTTGACGATTTTTGAGCATTTTTCAAAATTTTTCAAAAATTTTGACAATCATTGACCATTTTTTTAAATATTTAACAATTTTTGACCATTTTTCAAAATTTTAACAATTTTTGAACATTTTTGACAATTTTTGACGATTTTTGATTGGTTTTGACAATTATTGACCATTTTTAACAACTTTTCAAAAAATTTTACAATCATTGACCATTTTTGACAACTTTTCAAAAATTTTTACAATCATTGACCATTTTTTTAAATATTTAACAATTTTTGCCCATTTTTTACCGTTTTTGACAATTTTTGAAAATATTTGGCAATTATTAACCATTTTTTCAAAATTTTGACAGTTTTTGACAGTTATTGACTATTTTTCCAAATTTTTGACAATATTTCAGAAATTTTAACACATTTTAACATATTTTTTAACAATTATTATAGCTTGTGTCTCAAACATATTTATTTTTGAATATGGGAAAGTAAAAGTTAACAGAGAGTAAAAGATAGGTTAATTTTTAATTATATTACATATACATATATTTATATGTATGTATATATATGTATAAAGTTATAGTAGATATTTGCCGAATAATAATGTACAAGGACAGGAATATTGGGGAAGCGGCAAAATTGTAAAATGAGTACTCTTTACACTATTTTCCAAGCTTTCGGAATATCTTTTTTAAAAAATTCAAATCAAAATTATTATTATTAGATGTATTTACCATTTGAAACAACTTGTAATACAATCTCGAATGCTGTCCTTGAGAATGGAAATAAAGATATTCCGAAAGCTTGGAAAATAGTGTAAAGAGTACTCATTTTACAATTTTGCCGCTTCCCCAATATTCCTGTCCTTGTATATATATATATATATAAACATGAAGTGACTTACCTATACGATTGAATCACTCTTAATAATAACAATAACTGTGTTTTTTATAATCTTTAATGTTTATAATGTTTTTTCAATATATAATATTAGCACGATAAACCGCTAACTACATACACTAACCTCACAATGTAAACCATATAATTGTTAAAATAATTATTATTGTGTACCAATAATAACTATTAAATCAACAAAGACAACTATTAGGTATGAATTGAATATACTAAACAGCGACACAACAGTGAAGAGCAGCTGACTGTATCTTTCTCGCTCGGGTACACTCGGCTTTATTTCGATAATAAATCAAAACTAAAAACAATTTGACGTAAAAAAATCAAACTCAAATTAAATGTTCTATACGTGGCCCTCTCCGACTTCTGTGTATTTTCTTTTAATAAAGGACTTTAGGACTTCAAGGAAATTATTATTTTGTCCCCTTATACAGTGTGTCCACGGATTAGGTACACAAGAGGAAAAACATTCGTGATAAAAAGTTTTGCTAGTTCTGAAACCTTATGGAATGTAGCAAAATTCTAGTTTTTGAAAACCTGCTTGCAAGATTGTGATTATGACACGAGACTTGACTTTTGTGCAATCATTGGTGGAAAGCCTATAAATGACCGGCTCTTTCAGTACAATATTCTATTTTCTGATGAAGCAACGTTCACGACAAATGGAATTGTTTCATTCCAGAACAGTCGGTAGTGGACTCACTGGATTATTATTACATTTTCGAAATTAGTGCAAAAATCCATCGTATTTTCCATAAAATGGACTATAAAATGAAGCAGGTTTTGAAAATTTGAAATTTTATTCCATATCATGGGGATTCAGAAAAAGCTAATTTTTTTTATCAATAATGACATTCACTAAAACTACAATTTAAAATGTTTTTCCTCTTGGGCCCCCTCCGTGGACACACTGTATAATTAGCCGTATATTTTATTTTTCTCAGAGCTTTAATTTTTATTCCATGTTGAAAATGGCCGAAAATGCTGCCAAAGCGTTAGCATATTTTTAGTACCTACATTTTACCAAGATAATATTACTGAGAATCAAATCCCAAGATTTTTTTGCTTTTTATATAATCCTAGAAAAAATATCCACTTTAGTTAAATAGCCAGGTAGCAGGTGTGAGACACATTTAAGTAAGTCATTTAAATTAAAGAACGGCATCCCATATTTTTGTAATGAAAGACCAGTCTACAACTAATAACATCTATAGAAAACATTAAGTAACCGAGATTTTAAGATACACACTGCCTGAAAGGTCAGATCCTTTAATTAGCCTGTGATCTTTTGTTCCGTTGGCATTAGTATCGTTATCTATTATCTTTTATTTAACAGCGGCAACAGATTTGTTGTTAATCGGAACTTTCAAACGTATATTAGGCGAACAATAAAAATTAATTTTTGTTTTCGTTAACTCATCAAGCAAGTTATACTTTTAAATGGATTTGATAAACTATGGATATTATCCAAAGCAAATATATAAATACAACAGAGATTAAGTTAAAAAAAAACAAGCGCTGGGGTGCAGATGGAAATATTCTACTTTTATTATACAAAGGTACGCTCAAAATATTCTTCCGCAGTGCCCTCTTTTTTAAAATCCTTTAGATATTATTCATAACAACCCTCTCCGTATAGTATCTGGTGCTATTCGGACTACCCCTATCTATAGATAGTCTTCAATGGGAACTCGAACGACCGTCACTTACTCAAAGAAGACAAGTAGATAATCAGCATGTCCTATGCAGCAAAAAGACGTTCCATTAAGTCCAACATTCCTGATTTTGTTTACTCCCTATCTTCTGGCGAAATCACTAAAACCCACCTACCAATTTCCATTCTATTTAAGAGTACAAAACATTATAAACAAGTTACAAATTACCTTTCCTCAAGTTTACCAGACCAACTTTGAAGCTTCGCCCCCATGGATAACTCCATTGCCTAATTTCAACTGGCAACTACTTATATATAAAAAGCAAGACACAAATACTTAGTTTATTGTAAAACCTGATCTTCACAGATGCCTCCAAAACAAATTCTGGAGTAGGATGAGCAATTGTTGTACCAGAAAAAGTGGAAACATTTAAATTACCGTCAGAATCGTCAGTAATGACAGGTGAACTTTATGCTCTTACTTATACAACTAGTAAGAAATCAAAGAATGTTATCGTATACCAACTCATTACACCTGCTGTCCAAAATATATGTTCAAATTAATTAATTAAAAATCAAATAAAGCACCAATTAATCGACAAAAATTTCATGGCACATATAGGCATAACAGGAAATGAAACAGCTGATAAACATGCCCGGAAAGCAGCATGTGATGCAAACATTGAATCAATCGTAAAACCACTTGCGAATGATTTAAAAATTCATTATAAGCAAGAGTTTATTGAAAAATGGAACTCAGATTGGAAGCAGAAGCCTTCAGAATTGAAAGAAGTTAAACCAAATTATGCACCATGGAATAACAGCCCTTCTAGTCGCTTCTCTCAATTAATCCCAACAAGATAACATTTTTTTAACTGCAATTTACAGGTCACCAAATTCATTTTCAACGCCAGATCAGTTCAACTTGGAACTACTGAGATATTTAGAAAAAAACAAGAAACACCAGACACATGTTATAGTAGGTGATATGAATATCGATTTGCTAAGTAGTGAGGAACATGTTGAAAATTATAAAAACTATTTAAACACCTACAATTTCGAATCGTATATAAATAAAATTACAAGACCTGCTAGTAAAACATGTTTAGATCACTACTTCTATAAAACAAATAGGAATATAAAAGGAGAGCATAGTTTTATTTTTGTGAACGATATAACGGATCACTTTCCAATTGGATTAACTATACATACTGATCAAGGAACTCCAAAGGAACAAAAGTTAAACTACAAAAGCTATTTAAATTATGTTAAACTAAAAACCGATTTACAGATTGAAAAATGGGAAGACATGTACAGATTAAAAAATATAAATGAAGCATTCGATTCTTTCGTAAATAAATTAAAGTATCATATAAATAAAAATACAAAATTGGTAAAAATAAAAAAAAATAAACAGTTGATAAGGAAACCATGGATGACGCAAGGTCTAGCCAATTCCATTAGGGAAAAAAATAATCTGTACTCATTAATTTTAAAAAACCCTGAAAATAAAGAAATTAGGGAAAGATATAATAGGTATAAAAGTAAAATTAAATCCTTAATAAACATAAATAAGAGAAATTATGTGAATACTTTAGTACACAAAAATAAAAACTCTTCTTCAGCTTTATGGGACTGTGTGAACAAAATTTGTGGAAAGAAAAAACCTATAACAAAAATCGAAAAATTAACAGGAAATGGGCAAGAATTAACAGCTGCTATTGATATTGCAAATAACTTCAATAACTACTATACCGAATTGGGACAGAACTTGGCGAACAATATATTACCTCCAGATGACTTCGAAGAACATTTGGACATACTCGATAATACTATGTATATACATAATACAACTGAAGTCGAAGTAAAACATGTAATATATACACTAAAATCTAAAAAAGCACCTGGTTGGGATAACATCAGAGCTGAAACTATTAAGGAAATAAGAGATGAAATTTCACAACCGCTAACTTATCTAATAAATAAAAGTTTTATTGATGAATGCTTTCCAGAATGCCTCAAAATTGGAATTATTAAGCCACTATATAAAAATGGCGACAAAACATTGACCCAAAATTATAGACCCATATCGCTATTGTCAGTTTTTTCAAAAATTTATGAAAAAATACTAAAAACAAAAATAACCAAATTTCTGAATAAATTTCAACTACTAAATGATAATCAATATGGGTTTAGAGAGAAAAAATCGACAGGGGATGCAATACACGCTTTAATCGCTAAACTATACAATGCTTTAGATACGAAAACACCTGCAATTTGTATCTTTATCGACCTCTCTAAAGCTTTTGATACGGTGTGTCACAAGCGTTTACTGGAAAAGATTAAATTTTATGGAATGCGTGGAAAAATTTATCGTATAATAGAAAGCTATCTAAACAATAGAACACAGTATGTGGAAATTAATGGAGTATTTAGTGAACCAAAAACAATTATCTATGGCGTTCCACAAGGGACTGTACTTGGACCTCTTCTCTTTACCCTATATATTAACAGCCTGTTGACAATAAATACAAAAGGAGAAATAATAAGTTTCGCAGATGATACAGTCATAACTTACAAGTCAAGAAACTGGCAAACGCTGAAAATGGAAATTGAAGACGATTTTAAAGCAGTTAAAAAATGGTTTCAACTAAATAAACTAACGTTAAATATAGAAAAAACTAAATATCTGCCATTTACATCTTACATAAATAATTTGCCGAGTCTTGGTCCAATATATGTTGATGAAAACACTCAAATCCCTGAAGCATCATCAATTAAGTATCTAGGTATTATTATAGATAGGCATCTGAAATGGGATCTACAGGTCAAAAACATTACCAATAAACTCAGAGGGCTGCTACATAAATTTAAATATTTGCGCGACTTTTTAGATGAAACCCAGTTAAAAACTTTATATCTGTCTCTGGTATAGTCGCATCTTACTTATGGAATTATTGGTTGGGGTGGTGTGGCAGATTGCCATTTGAAACAGTTAGAAAATATACAAAAATGGATAGTAAAGCTTATTTTAAAAAAACCAGTATTTTACCCCAGCGATGCGCTTTTTACTGAGAGTACTTTTTTTGACATGATACAGTTATACTGCCAAAACATTCTCATAAACATCTTTAAAAGAAATATAAATATACTTTTTCCCCAACATAATTACCCTACTAGACATACATGTACATACCTCACAATGAGCTCAAAGACCGTTGGACAACGATGTACGACTTATTTTGCACCAAGACTCTTCAATATGTTACCAAATAATATTAAAGATATAAATAAACTGCCACGTTACAAATATTCTGTAAAGAACTGGATAGCTAGTAAAAACAGACATATTTTTAATGATTTAATTAATTTAAGGTATCTAAAATAATTTATTTAATATGATTATGTTTGGAATATTGCAAAATTTTGAATCCAATTTTAAATTGAATGTAAAGCTAAAAACGCTTGGTACCCGATTGAGACCTTAACTCCCGACTTCGACCACATCTCCCTATTAAGACTTATCAAATTTTGTTGTTTTTTTGTGTGTTGTTTATATTTTATTACAAGTTTTATAACTCGCGCACAGGCATTATTATGCCTCAGCGAGATATCAATGTTTATTCTGAAATATTTGTAATTGTTTTCACCTATCAAATTGTATTGTATTTTTATGAATAAACATTATTATTATTATTATTATTATTAAGAATTAGACTAGGCCACACTAGACCCACGGACATCTGATCTCCAAGGATCCACCACCAGAATGTGACTTATGTGAAGATCCGATAACCAATAAGCACATAATAGCGGAGTGTCCTATTTAAAGTGCAGAACGAACATTGTTCAACACCTAATAATCCAAATGAAGTGTTTCGTTCGTGTACAACTGAAAATATTTTGCGTAATTTCTGCATCAATTGCAATTGTAAATGTTAATCAAGGTGTTGATAACAACACTGGCCGTATAATAGCCTACATGGCTGATGAGGTTTCTCTTTAAATAAAAATGTATATATAAATAAATAAAAAGTGTTTTATCGCTGAAAAAAGTCAACAGTATTTATTTTATGTGTTTTTTTATTATTTATTTATAGCTGAAAAAAGTATCACTTGAGGTAATGCTCAATAAAGATAACGCCTCTGCATACTTTCAATAAGGTCATTGAAGTAGCCTTGATCGGTTTGTCTTCAAAGTTGGGGTAAAGTAACCCTTGGTCGTCCACTTTTCTCACGTTTCCAGTTGCTCGATATCTACGGAGAAGCCGCGAAGTGAAACTTTCACTGACTTGGAAAACGTCCGCAACTTCTCTCTGAAGACGACCCGCCTTAATCATTAGTTTACGTCTAGGCATTATTCAAAACAAAATTCCAAATTTTAAATAACAATTGACTGAATAAAGTGGAATCAATATCTGATGTAAAATTATTAAAATACAAAAGAAAACAACTTGCCTTAAACTTAAAAACTCAACAACTTGGAAACATACCTATCAGTTTTGGCCACAACTCTAAACTGTGCGATTCCATTTCTCTTCTAGCGCGCTTGTCGAGTTTCTGTTAGCGGTTTAATCAGGGGATGGATTATATTCCGTTGAAATACATCGCGTCGGGTTTATTTGTTGCTCCTTTTGTAGAGGTCGATACTTCTTCGTTTCTATAGCTCGAAATGCACCTTTGAAAGAGAAAATTTCTGTTTCTCACAAAAACTTATTAATATTATCTTCTTTTTGCTCATTTAATATTATTATTTTAATGAAAAATGTAGTTTTTTCCTTGTCTGAAAGTATAAAGTTCAAATAAAATAACCCTATTAATCAGAGGTGGAAATATTAGATCCGTACCTATAACTATAAAACCGAAGTAAATTTATTCTGAAGTAAATCTGAAATCTATCACAGTTTATCACTCAAGAAAAATTACCTAGATAAAACCAAAATAAGTAAAAAGAAGCATTAGGTAGTTTTAAAATCGAACATCGTTTCTATAAAAATCCTGATAATGGCTATACTTTCTGTACAGGTCACAGCAGTCACTTATCCTTTCCTTTTCTATTGTGGATCAGAAGGTATTTATTACCATTTTTTACCGACTCCTAAAAAAGAAGGAGGTTCTCCATTCGTAGTATATATTTGTCAAGTACTATATTGATTTTAATTTGATCAATTTTTTTTTATTTCTAATATGCCCCTGCCAAAACTCCTCTCAGGTCGTAGTTCAAAAGATTTCTGTAATTTTAATAAAATTGTCCAGAAATTTTTTTAAACTGAATTATATTGTACAATGGAAATTTCATTACATAATTTTGGGTATGGAAACTATCTACTCAATTGTGTATGAAGAATTATTATTGTTTTGTAGTTATTATTATATTATATTATATTATATTATATTATATTATATTATATTATATTATATTATATTATATTATATTATATTATATTATATTATATTATATTATATTATATTATATTATATTATATTATATTATATTATATTATATTATTCCCACTCCCACCCTTGTTACCATTTTAAATCTTCATACCATGAAGCTTTTTATCAATTATTTGTATTCTGTCGAAGATTTTCAATTCCAAATTTTATTCCACCATGTTTTGTTGTGCATTAATCTCATTTAAATTTAGAAATCCGTAGGTGATTCTACCATTTTATTATTTATTATTTCAGTTGATTTATTCGATTTTTACGTTGATTTTAAATTTTTCTGATTATTATGATTTTCAAAAATTCCTTCTATTTATTTATCTCACAACGCCCCTCAATTTTTTCTTAGATAACCCTTCTTTTTAAATTTAATTTTTCAATTGGTTTATCCTAAATTTTGACATGCGTTAACATTTGAAATTGACTTTATCTTTTTTTAAATTTATTTGACAAAACCTTCATCATCTGTTATAGATATATATATATATATATGTATATATATATAAATATATATATATATACAGTACTTATGTTCGGGCATAATTTATTTTATTTTATGAACAAATTTCAATGGTTTTTTTTCTTGCGTTAGGTGCAGTATAGGTACCTACCAAGCTGTCCCATTATAATTTAATTGCCATTGGACCGTTGACTAAGTAAATTAATCAAAATTGTAAAATAAATAATTAAAAAAAACGACTTAAAAATACGGTAAAGTTTACTAAGAAACATAAAAAAAGCTTCATGCAACAATTTAATACTCCTTAATATATTTTGGGATTGAAAATCCCAATGAATCTCACTCTTAGAATATATATTTGTGACAAAATGGAAGCTCCATAAACAGAAAATATTCATTCAGTACTATCTGATTAAAAGCATTAACCTAGTAGGTACTTAGCATTCTTATCGTTTTTAATTTTTAAAACCAATAAAGTGATATCTAATGACAACATAAAGCTTGGTAGTGTAGAATGAATACAATAATGAAGATTTTCAGTGGAAACCACAGATAATTTGTCTTGGATATAGTAAGAATATAGCTTGAAGCGGAATAAGGGGATCAATAGGAAAACATCTAGCTACAATACAGATAAATTTGATGCTAAAAAGTTCTGAAAATGTTCTGTTCTCTAAAGCTACAATCTAACTTCTCCCAAAATTTGAAAACCTTAGTTCACAATGATGAGGTGACACTAAATCTGTGTTTATGAAGTTCTAAATTCCATAGATCACTTTTTTAGCATAATTTTCATATCATTTTAGAACTCATGATTTAATGGCTGTTTGAATACGTATCTGACATGATGATAATCCTTTGCTTTCTATATTTTTTATCAATATTGAACTATGGGCATACTCTCCTATGGCGTAAATTTCCGCTTGGAATATGCTTGGGATTCTGCCCAAGCTTTCAGAGTATTTGGTTCCTGGATTCCTGGCCCGGACGCTTCAGAACATCTGTATACCATTAAATGACATTCTTTCCAAGTCTGGTCATTCATTCATTCCTTTGAGTTGTGCTCAACAGCCCAGGTACTGAATCTTTGTACCATTTCCCATGTTCTCTACTTCCATTCCAGAAGCTTCGTGTCTTCTATAAAGGCCGCTAGTTTGACTGTAGGGATTTTCAGTAGTTGTAATGGTTGTATTAATTCCTTTCCAAAGTGCTTCTGTCTAAGTTCTTGTAAGTTCTCGCAGAAGCAGAGTATGTGAGTAGGTGTTTCACAGTCACCAGATCGGTAACAGTCTTCAAATGTCTCTTACCCAGTTTTAATAGCCTGATTGAGAGTTCCTTGTCTACCTTGTTCAGTAAACTCTTTGTATGGAGGTGCCCTTGTGTCAACCTCTATTTGAGTTGGTGTTCCTTATCTAGACAGTTCCCGATTTCCTTCCAAGTCTGGTAATGGTGTTCCTTACTTCTTCTTTCTGTATTCTGTATTAATTTTTTTTAAAGTTATATACCCTTTCATCATACCATCCTGTGGCTTTCTGATTTCTGACAAAGCGAGGAGATCTTTTTTTGTTCGCTTTATCTTAGGTACGCTTGAAAATTCCACTCTGAGAAGGAATACTTGTCGAAATTATTCCTTCAATTGATCCACTAAGTATCTGAATTCCACGGTTTCAACACGTTTTTGTCCACAATTGTTCCAAAACAAATAAATATTAGGTAGATACCTAGGGGAGACTCGGGCAGCCCCGATCACCTAAATTTAAGTTATTATGAAACATTTTAAATCTAATTGGATGCGGTTGATTTTTTATATACCTTCAGTTAATTTCACATATTACGAGTAGGTATTTAGGAAGGTGAAGTGCAAATAATGACAATTAAAGTCGCAAAAAATTTTAAAAGCCCAACAAGCAAAAGATCGGTTTTGCCCAGTAAAACCGATCATGCGTAAGGGCAAAATCCATCAGGATTTGCTAAATAATTTAAAATATTTTTTCTATAAATAAAACAAGAAAACTTAATAAGTAATAATAGTAGTTTTTTATATCTATTAGTACGTTAATTGTTCAGAAACACTTCAAAAAAATATTAACGAAAAAACAACTCTGGTAACCTTCTAAACTTTTTATATCTACCTAATCTAAACTGTTAACGAAAACATTGGTATCTAATAAATTATAAATCATTTTTTTGGAAAAACTGCGCCTATTTGATACTACTACCTATATCATTTTTGCACTCGTCACAAAAGAAAACCCCACTTTTGTAATAGGAGCATAATTTATGTTCCCACTTCCTGCAGATATTGCACTGTGTCCAAACTTCTCTTGGACGAGAGTTGGAGAAGAGTCCCTCGCATTCTAAACATTTAACATCTTCTCCTGGAGATTCTTCTACAGGGGGCTTTGGATAAATTAATTTTTTATTGGTTGATTCTATATTTGGTATTTTCTTAATTCTGACCCCATCAACTATTTTTAATTTTTTTGTAACAGTCTGTTTTTTTGAAGATTTTGATTTTTTGTTTTGTTTTTGAGCAATTTCTTCTTTTACCGGAGTTGATGTTAAAATTTCCGACTTTTGTTGTTTTTTTTTCGGGTGTTCCCTTTTGGATCAACTTTTGGTAAAATCAATAAATTGGAAATCACATTGATCTTTTTTTCTGGTGGAGTAACGTTGTCTTGATTCATGGTTGTTGGATTAGCAAGTTTTTCCTCTACAGTTTTAATAATTTTTAATCCCTCTTTATATTGAACCAATTTGTCTTTGGTAACACCGGATGGTCCAGCAAAATCAGGTGTACAGATGTTGTATTTCTAGGAGTTTCCATTTAATCCAGTATTTTATTATCGGTAAGAAGCGGTACCTACTTCTAGGAGTTCAGACATGAACAGGGCAAAACCGACCATAGTCGGTTTTGCCTGGCCGGTTTTGCCCACAATACACTAAATTTTATATTTTCTAGTATAAGTAGGTAGTATGTGCGCGTAATTTTTATGTTTAGGTTTTAGGTTCCCACGTTTAAATATCCTACTTATTGTCCATATTTATTCGCTTTTGGAGAATTGAGAACAAGTGATTTATTTTATCCTACCTAAATGCCAATGTCCGCCTATGGGTTATTGCGGTTTTAGGGTGTCTTACCTGAAATCGTGCTATCAATATGATAAAAATATATTATAGTTAATAGATGGTAACATTGTTTTGAACTGGAAATTTTTTGAGGTTGCAAATACAAGAAAATATACGACGCCATCTCATATATATATATACATATATATATATATATATATATATATATATATATATATATATATAATAGGTTTTATATATCTTAGGGATTCCGTCGTAAGGAGGGCTTAATGAAACTCTTATCTACTACCCAACGTTTCGAAAAATTTTATTTTCTTTTTCAAGGCTGAAATATGAACATTTTTTTATGGTAGGTATATCTTTTGTAAAATAATTTTAAAAAACTTATGTGTAAAGTGAGTTAATAATTTATGAAACTAAACTTCTTATTTAGAAAGTAAAACATTTTTTTTTGTATGTAAGAAATTTTATATCATAAATTGAAGGCACTATTTTGATGTGGAATGTCAAAACTCAAGTGACAAACTACTTTTATAGATCAATTATACAATGAACATTATTCAGTTGGTAGATACTTTTTGTATTAGAACAGATGTAGTTTTTTTTAATAAAAATATTAGGAAAATGAAAATTTTATTTCTTATTGAAAATTAATTTTACACTGTTAATACAGCGTACTGCCACCATGGGCGTCAGTGCAAGCCTGATACTGCTAACAAGGCGATCAATTGCTTCCTGTAGCAGATTATCCCATTCTTCTCTTGCAGAAACTGCTAGTTCCTGGTGATTTCTTCGAGCGTGAACAGCTCTGGAGAGCATGTCCCAGGCATGTTCAATTGGGTTCATGTCTGGCGATATCGCTGGCCACTCCAAACGTCGAATTCCTTGTGACTCAAGATAGTCATTAACTGCTCGAGTCCTATGTGGGCGGGCATTGTCATCCATAAACACAAAATCTTCAGCCATAGCTCCTCGCTACAGTCTCACATGAGGTGTGATGTACCTTTGTCCTGTCAAATTTTCGTCTTCTGATTGTGCAATAGTGCTTCACACGAGACGAGAGTGGGCGAGAGTATCAAAAATCTCGTCTCGATCTCGTCAATTCCGAAGAAACTAAGTCTCGGTCTCGTCTCGTTACCGGTTGTCTCGTCTCGTTCACTTCTCGGTCTCGTCTTGTTACCGGTTGTCTCATCTCGCTTAATTCTAAATATTGGTAATAAAATCCATAAATAATGTTTTAAAACTATATTTATAACAATCACACTCGTTGACATTTAATGTAACTGAAGTCCAAATATCAAAGCAAACGAGTGAAGGTATAATGAAAAAATTTTTATTTATACAGTGCATAGATACGGAATTTTAAGAATATTGACAAAGTATTACAAAATGTTTTCATGGAGATAAAGTACAAAAAATGCCTAAATACGGAATTCAACGAATATTAACAAAATTATTGAACAAGTTTTCCTGGAAATTCATTCACAACAATTCTTCCTTACCTATCTTCTAGGTAAATAAGTTTAATAAGGGAGAATGGTTGATATCTATTTGGTCGTTAAGAAGATAACCAAATTTTTTTTTAATTTATCCCAAGAGTTTTAAAAGATTTAATTCAAAGGCTTATCATATTAATGAAACCTCAACCATTCTGCTGAATTTAACGACCCTATTGTATTTGAGGCGATACAGGAAGTGTCAATTTAATTTTGGTAAAACCGTCCTGTTTTATCATTTTATTCCACCACTTTAAATTTACAATAAAATATTTTACAGATGGTCACCAGATTTTATATATAGTGAAATGTATGACCTTTTCTAATTTTTCTAATAAAAACTTCATAAAAAAATTTAACGAGACCAAAAACGAGACTCTCGTGTTGCGCTGTATGTGGTCTCGGTATCGCCCATAATATTTTCAAAAATGTCTCGTCTCGTCTCGCTCTTTCGAGACGAGAACGAGACTAGACGAGAAAAATCTCGCAGTCGTGTGAAGCCTTAGTCTCGTCTCGCTATTTCGAGACGAGAACGAGACGAGACGAGAAAAATCTCGCTCTCGTGTGAACGATATTCTGACTCCTGTAGTGTGTCTGAACTCTCTTTGGAGGGCTGGTATAGACATAGAGGGATTTCTCCGATTGGAAATCCTTATGAATCTATTCTGCTGTTCATTGGTAACTCTCGATGCCTATTTTGCACTGAATTGGTCTCCAAAAACCTATTCCATATTCGGGACACGTCAATCTGAGAAACACCCGCTATGTCCGCCATGAACCGCTGTGAGTGGCATTCTTCAACCAAAACAATAATTTTTTCAAATTTTAACAGGATTAAATTTTTGTGTAATTGACACCAAAGTGAAAACAGCACAACTAATTGGGTATACAAATTTTTTTTACAAAAAAGATACTATCTTTTAATGTTATAAATGAAACTAATTGTTTCTAATTAATTCCACTATTTAATGAAAAAATTATGAAAACTATGAATGGATATTGATAATTATTTCTATATTGACATATATCAATATGTCTACTCATATTAATGTTATAAATGAAACTAACTGTTTCTAATTAATTCCACTATTTAATGAAAAAATTATGAAAACTATGAATGGATATTGATAATTATTTCTATATTGACATATATCAATATGTCTACTCTATTAATGTTATAAATGAAACTAACTGTTTCTAATTAATTCCACTATTTAATGAAAAAATTATGAAAATTATGAAAGGATATTGATAATTATTTCTATATTGACATATATCAATATGTCTACTCATATTAATGTTATAAATGAAACTAACTGTTTCTAATTAATTCCACTATTTAATGAAAAAATTATGAAAACTATGAATGGATATTGATAATTATTTCTATATTGACATATATCAATATGTCTACTCTATTAATGTTATAAATGAAACTAACTGTTTCTAATTAATTCCACTATTTAATGAAAAAATTATGAAAACTATGAATGGATATTGATAATTATTTCTATATTGACATATATCAATATGTCTACTCATATTAATGTTATAAATGAAACTAACTGTTTCTAATTAATTCCACTATTTAATGAAAAAATTATGAAAACTATGAATGGATATTGATAATTATTTCTATATTGACATATATCAATATGTCTACTCTATTAATGTTATAAATGAAACTAACTGTTTCTAATTAATTCCACTATTTAATGAAAAAATTATGAAAACTATGAATGGATATTGATAATTATTTCTATATTGACATATATCAATATGTCTACTCTATTAATGTTATAAATGAAACTAACTGTTTCTAATTAATTCCACTATTTAATGAAAAAATTATGAAAACTATGAATGGATATTGATAATTATTTCTATATTGACATATATCAATATGTCTACTCATATTAATGTTATAAATGAAACTAACTGTTTCTAATTAATTCCACTATTTAATGAAAAAATTATGAAAACTATGAATGGATATTGATAATTATTAATATCAATATCCTTTCATAGTTTTCATAATTTTTTCATTAAATAGTGGAATTAATTAGAAACAGTTAGTTTCATTTATAACATTAATATGAGTAGACATATTGATATATGTCAATATAGATAATTATTAATATCAATATCCTTTCATAGTTTTCATAATTTTTTCATTAAATAGTGGAATTAATTAGAAACAGTTAGTTTCATTTATAACATTAATATGAGTAGATTCCACAAAGTAAGGGTCCAAACAGTAAATTCAATTATTATCTTTTACATGAAAAATCTTAATAAACATGTGATAAGAATACCGATTTATAAAAATGTGAACACGAGGGGTGATGTATAAGTTTTGAAACTGTGTGTATTTTTTTTATTGAAAATTAAGTTCAGTTTTTTTCTAATACCTACATTTGAACTATAAACTATATTTATTTGTTTAATTTTGGTATTCTTGTTATATTAAACTGTTTAATGTCTAAGAACAATACGTGCATGTCAATGTCACAATCGAAATCGAACCTTTTTACTGTTGGTTGTGTATATATCTATCACAGACATTTATAAATTATGGGTGTGAATATTAAATAACAGATAATATCTAATTCTATTTAGATACTTTGTATTCTAACTAAAATTTATTAATGCCATGTATTTTTTTAATAATTCCAAATTATTTGGGTTATCGACTAAATGCAAATTTGAGGAATGTGGAGGATTTCTCTGTAAACATAAATGTAAAGATTTTAGGGCTGTTACTCCCCTTTGTTGTTCGATAAAGGAGGTATCTAGAGACTATTTCCAGTTTAACAACATGGCGAGGCGGGGTTGCAGCAGTTGTAGAAGGGCTCTCTCATTTTTCATTGGATGCTTATGTTACCACCCACTTTGTGTTGGCAAATATTGGTCGACAAATGGTTAGTATTTGTTCTAATGTTTGGATGCCCTGATGGGTTATCACTTGTACAGTATAGTTGACTCTCCCATGAATGACAGATCATGATTAATGATATACGTGATCGTTTATTTTCGCAGCAACAAGTTTAAATTAATAGTGCTTAGTTGTTTATCTGAGTGTGTTTACTGAATTATAATCCACAGAACTGATATAATTATGTGCAACAACGAAAATTCAACGAATCATACATCGCAGTCAAAACTACCAGTCAGATTTACTTTTGATGCTAATATTCCAAGAGCTATATTTCCGATAGATCACTATAAGCTACAACTTTACCAGTACGCAGTCGCTGAACGTTTACGATATCCATTACTGAATCCGTTTCCATCAACATTGACTTGTTATCCTCTATTACCTAGATCTCTACAGCCAGAAGAACCAAAACCGCAACATAGTTATATCGGATTAATTGCAATGGCCATTTTAAGTTCTCCAGATACAAAATTGGTATTATCGGATATATATCAACATATTCTAGATAATTACCCATATTTTAGAACCAGAGGACCCGGATGGAGGAATTCGATACGACACAATCTTTCATTAAACGATTGCTTTATTAAAGCTGGAAGAAGTGCAAATGGGAAAGGACATTATTGGGCTATTCATCCGGCAAACGTAGAAGATTTCAGAAAAGGCGATTTTAGGAGACGTAAAGCTCAACGAAAAGTAAGAAAACACATGGGACTGGCTGTAGATGAAGATGGAGCAGATTCTCCCAGTCCACCACCTCTCTCCGACAGTCCTTCAGTAATTCCTGGTCCTTCAACGTCAGTATATCCTATGGTTTCATCTAGACATTCAACACGAAAGAGACAATTCGATGTTGAATCACTTTTGGCACCCGATTCAGGAGAAGAAACGAACGAAGAAGACATTGATGTAGTTACCAGTGAACATCAGGAAAAAACTGAAAATAAGCAACAGTGGCCGATGTTTCCCATAGTTGATTATTATCAAGCTCTACTTAATACACCGTCAATACGGCCCATACTTCCTGAAACCAATATAGACAACTCGAAGTAATATATACCTATATATACATATATATATTTTAAGAACCAAAGACAATTAAATTGTTTAGATGTCCATCAGATATTTATTCTAGAATTCTTTGTCATTGTAATTTATTTGTGATATTGATTAAAAGTGTTTACGGTATTCGACACAGTGTAAATTGCCAGTAATGAGTTATTATTTCGTCCAAAATCTCGACACCAAGAACCTTAATCTTTTTATCAACTGGATGCAAGAAAATGCTGAAGCTGAATATTTTTAATTCGTAAGTTATTGAAGATTATTTGTTTTATATTTTAATTATCCAATTATTTCACAAGCTTATGAAATAAAAGTATTTAATATAAGTATGAACTTCACCAATAATATAAATATATTTAAGATCATGATATAAAAATAGTATTTCTTTATTACTCTTTGGTGTTTGGAGTTCGTTACTTTATTCTTTCAGTATCTATACGTAGGTAGAATATTTCATTATTTTCTGTCTTGTACCATTTTTCAACGTAAAGTTCTTCCTTTTTTTTACAATAATCAATTTTTCTCTCTACAGCTTTTTCTTGTCGCTTTTGATACTTTTTTCATTCTTGAAAGTTTTTGGTCTGGAATCCTGCAAAAATATCCAAACGACCTTAATGATTTTTTTTTATTTTCTTGATTACTGTCCATGTCTCATAGCTTCCATAGATTTAATCTTCATCTCTAATAATTCGATTTTACTATCAATGGTTAGTTAGAAACGCATTCTTTGATACCTACTTATATTAAGCACTTTTTCCGTCGAACTCTATCTAATTTTCCATTGTTTTTTATACTGACTGAGTTTTAAATACTTGAAAGCTTCTATTTGCTCTGGACAATATTTCTTCTTTGCATGTTATCATACTCATATCTTTATATTGAAATTGGTTTCCCGCTAATATCTCCTAAAATATGGTATTTAGAGAATTTTTTTTTCGGGGAAAAATGAAGATCAGGTCATTATCTACACAAATGGTCCTCATGATTTTTGCCGAAAACTCGATAGTTTTCTAGATAATGGCCCTCAAGCGGGATCCTTATGCTGAGCTCCCGTTCCGGAGTCCACTTACTCATGACCGGGCGAACAAATTATTCAATATCTCGGGTAAAAATACATATTTTTTTAGTATTCAAAATTCAGATAAAAGGGGAAATTCACAGCTATCATTACCGATGATTCAAGGCCCATTTTTATATTTCCACCATATTTATAAAATGGGTCAAAGATTTTGTAATAACTTTTTTTTCGAGTGTCGGGAAGTTACTCATATTTTTCTTAATAATAAATATTTCCTCTCGATTTTTTGTTATTATGGGTCCTTTAAAGGTCTTTTTGATCTCAGAAATTTTTATTGGCCATTTTTCTTGCCCCTTGATTTTTCAGTTGGTGCGTTTTCATTTCCAAATTTTTGCTGTTTTTCGAGGTTGAGAATATTTTGCGAACAATCACTGTCTAAAAAGTTGTACATTATCGGATTGTCTTCCAAGATACGTCGGGAAATTCTCATTTTTGGTTGTGCCCCAATTTTTTTTCTCGAGTTTACTGGTTTTTCAGAAATCCATAAAACCTCAAAATTATGGATTTTTCAACATCGGTTTTTGCGAAAAATATTAATGTTGCGAAAAAAGGACCATTTTTGTAGATAATGACCTTTTATTCATTTTTCCCATATACAAATTCTCGAAATGCCATATTTTAGGATATATTGGTGGAAAACCAATTTTTGGAACTTTGGGTCCGGGAATACCCCCCCAAAAAGGCGATGAGGTGTGTTGAAATTTCTGGATCTTCAATTACTAGTCAAACCCTACCCTTCACGGAAAATTCATGGACCGGCAGGATTTTTGTATACTTTGCCTACTTTTCATCTTTCATTTACTGAACTATATACCTACCTATATTTAGTAAAAAACCATAAATATGTTGCTCGTTCCTGACGGAGTGGTAGCCGTTTTTTCCAGCTTGTCAGATTCATTGTTTAAGATGAATCACTTCGCTGTTTTATCCTTCATGTATTGCTGTATAGATTATTACGATTTTTTGCATTTTCTCCCATCCTGTTCAATTTTTTTATATCCCTTTTCCAATCATTTATTCGCATTTTGCTCATATCTTCCTTAACTTAGACTTCCAATCTTGTCTTCGACTAGTTTCATGGTTCATCTCCCACTTCTGCTCTGACTCCTTAATATCTTCCTTTCAGCTATCCTTATTTTCTTCATTTTAAGTAGTCATGTGTCATTGTTGGTCTATCATGTAGGTACTTAAAGAGGGTTTTCTTCATTAATTTCTTTCGTTTGGAAAAATCCAATTTTTATCATAATAAATATTAATCATTTCCTCAATAAAAGTAATAAACTGGTTACCGATAAAAAGTAACATTTATATAAAAAAAATAAGAATTAACAAACCAAAAAATTCAGTTTTCTTACAATAGACTAAGTTTCGATACCTACTAACGTAGATTTAATCTCTTGAATAATGGTACCCCTCACTTCTTTATATTCTGTATATTTCAATAGTTACAGTAGCGGATTTAGGTTTAGGCCCGTGAGGCCCGGGCCTAGGGCGGCAAATTTTTAGGGGCGCCAAAATTTTTAAGATATATATACCCAATCGATTTTTAATTTTGGTCATCTTAAAAATTTTGTAGTATATATATATATATGCTGTTACAAAAGAAAAAGGGCGCCATATCGTCTCGGGACTAGGGCGTCCTCAAACCTAAATCTGCTACTGAGTTAACATACAAAGAGAAATATAATATATCAATTTCAGGAGATCCAAAAATTTTGCAATAATGGTTATAAGTACAAGAACATAAAAATGCATGCTTTGTTTTCTGGAGTCTGTCTGTATAACTTTCTTTTAAAATTACACTTTCCCAGGTCATTTAAATCATTACTTTCAAGCATTATATTCATTATTACTTTTTTTCTAAAAGTTTTTTTCAATCATAATGAAACAATATCAATTTGTAGCTCACTTAATTTATTTTGTTTTGTTCTTTTTTTGGTATTCATTAATATATCACCTCAAAATACTATCCTCTTGATATTTAAAATAAATTTTGATAAAAATCAAATATTTGTGAAAATATGTAAACATAGTTTCATTCACTTGCTTCGTTGCTGAAATTGCTTTTGTAGTTATTTGATGTTTTTGGCAAATATGCGCAATTTTATAAAAAATCATAAAAGTGCGTTAACTATTTTTCACAAATCATTAAATAATATTAAATTTTCTTTTGTCACTTAATAACATTGTTTTTGAAATAGCATTTACAAAATAAAACAAATCTACTTAGAATTTTCACACTTTTAATTTTTTTTCTACTCCGATACTATAAGTTGTTAATCAAATGCCAATTTTCAGTTTCATAATGATACGCATTATAACACTGGTTTTCATTATGAAACTGAAAAATTGACCAATAAAAATCTAGATTTTTAAATAACTAAGTAGGCAGACCCAATATTTTCTGTAGAATGTTTGACAGTTTCTAAGAGATTCGTGTTTTATGACAGTTTCAATCTTTTGCGTTAGTCAAAAAGGTAGATACATTTTGTGTTATTTAAATATGTTGCTTTATTTTATGTAGGCTGCAATTATTGGATGCCTTTCAATTATTACGATGAACCAGGATTATTTAGGTTACCATTGAAACATGTAGTCATTAAAACCATCTTTATTTAGTACTGTCAACTGTCACGTCAAAATGTCAGTGTTCATCTTGCATACATTAGTTACATTTGTCAGTGTTCATCTTACATAGATTAGTTACATTTGACATACAGGATACATCTAACACCTTCCACTTTTCAAAACAAATGTCGAGCGACGAAGAGTTTTCATACACACCACCTGAAATCGCTGATAAGGCGAAAAGTGTATCCAATAGTTTATTACCTGCAAAATCAAAAAAGGTATTTGATAAATTTTATGGTCAATTTATGGATTGGAGGGTAGCAAGAGAAGTATAAAAAAAGCAATGTTGTTGAATTCAAATAAAATTTCTTGTTCGTAGAAAAAATAGTGTATGCAACTCTCATGTAATGGTTATTAATACACTCGCATTAACCATACGAAACTCGCCTTCGGCTCGTTTCGTATCCCGGTAAATGCTTGTGGATTAATTACCATCATTACATGATCGTTGCATAATATACTATTATGATGCTCAACTCTATTCAAACCACTCCAATTTCCACACCAAAATCCAGAAACTTTTCACTTTCTATATAGTCACTTCTCCAGAAAGTATAACTTCATCATTCATGATGTTATTACCTTTCAAATGATATCCATATGTCTGCGGAAGAACAAGCCAGAGTGACTTTTAGTATATACTGCACAGCCTGGAACAAAAAATGTTTATACCAAAACAAATTTATACAGGGTGCTCCAGAAGTTCGTACCAAGTCTCATTATTGATATGAGAATGGAACAAAAGCTTATTCGCAGCGCAATTAAGAAAGGAACAACTTTCATATGAAGTACTATCATTATTTTTAATCCCTTTATCAGCTTAAAAGTTTTTGGTACGTACTCCTGGGACTCCCTGTGTTTTGATGACGAAGCGCTGTATTTTGTGAACGGGAGGTCATATTTAGACGTTTCAAGTACCGTTGGAAGAGTTTTGATCTATAGATTAAAAATATGTCATGTCAGTAACTACACATCAATCACACCAGATTAGATACAAACTGTATATATACAGGGTGTTTCCTAAGTAATCTAAAATATTGTAGTCACTCCATTTTAAGACGAAAAGTTCCTATAAACATGTGTGATAAGTCTTGTCGTTAATGAGATACAGGGTATTGAATTGTTTTATTATTTTATTAGAAGCAGCAACATGTGTTAAAAATAAAGGAAAAATAGTATATTTCAGAGCATATGTTCAAAATGAGCACCTCCAGCCAAAATGCAAGCATCCGCTCGACGTCTAATGGATTGCCAAATACGTTCGAAGATACCAGGATTGTTACGAATAACATTACAGCCTACGATTTTGAAGATCTCCCAAGTTTAATATCGGGGTTGTGTAAATGAGCGATTTTAGATATGCCCACACACAAAAATCCAGAGGATTGTGTCCAGGTGACCTAGGGGGCCACGGGTGTGGAGATCCTCGTCCGTTCCAATGGTCTAGAAAAACGTTGTTTACAAACTCGCGTACAATCTTTGCAAAATGTGGAGGAGCACCGTCATGAATGAATCACATGCGCCTTCTAATAATAAGAGGTACATTTTCCAAAAGAACTGGAAGTTCATTTTCTGGAAAATGAAGATATGTCTTACCGGTCAAACGTGCAGGAAGGAAAAATGATCCTATTAAATAATCTTCGATGATGCCAAGCCAAACATTGACCGAAAATGTTTGTTGGAATAGTTTTACACGTATGGCATGTGGATTTACATCTACCCATATGTGGTCATTATGAAAATTCATAATGCCATGTCTTGAAAAGTTGGCTTCATCCGTAAACAGAATATTGGCAGCATATTTGCGATTTTATTTAAAATCCATTGGCAATATTGTATACGGAGAGGATAGTGAGTAGGTAGCAAATGTTGAACACGTTGACGTTGAACGTGATATGGATACAATAAATTATCTTTTAGAATATTCCAAACAGTTCTGGTACTAATATTTACTTCATCAGTACTCGTTTCTGGATGTTGGTCAGTAATTTGAAGAATCTGGTTTTCCAATTATGGAGTTCTCACATTTCTGGGTCGTCCAATAATATTCTTTGATTTAGCAAAACTTACATACGTCTAGCTTCTAAGGCATTATCATTCGCTAATCCATACAAAAAGTGCATATTAGCCATTTCAGCATTAGTAAACGCAGGCATCGTTGTTAACTTAACACAAAAAATCCGTATGATAAAAATTTCTTATTCGTTTTTTGCGTTGGTTTTTAGGTTTGACACAGTTTTTTTCAACATTATTCCAAAGGCCACTTGGAATAAGCATGTTCTTTCGTATTACTTCTAAAAACCAGTAGCGTCACCAGGAAAAATAAATTTCACTTACAATCAGAGCTCATTTATTACCAACAATTCAACACCCTGTATCTCATTAACAACAAGACTTATCACACATGTTTATGAGAACTTTTCGTCTTATAAAATGGAGTGACAAAGCGCCCACTACAATGTTTTAGATTACTTAGGAAACACCCAGGTACTAAGTTTCAGCCAAAGCGCCCAGTACAATGTTTCAGTACAGTATGTTGCTTTGGTTCAGTACATACTCATCCTAATCTCAATACTACAATAATCTCATTTTCCTTTTACAATACCATATTATCTGACTTATCTCCTTGTCTAAAGTTATACTCCTAATTTCTACACTTTTATCACAATATGTTTTTAATTTCTTAATTTATCATTTTGATTTTTAGGCTTAGCTTTTTTATGACTAGAAATATTTTTAGAAACTACTGATCCGTTTGTAATTGAAATTTTTGATTTAAATTTTCAACATAATCCTTTCAAAATTAAAATTATCTTGTTTTAAAATGTGTTTATCAGTTTTGTGGTTTTATGTGTATTTGTTAACAGCAATTCCAACAATAAATTATAAGAAAACTTGGATAAATGTGTAGCTAACATTTCAACAGATTGTAATCAAATTTGGTTACCAATGTTAAAGAGAGAAATTTACAATAATCAATTACCTTTGTCATATGTTTTTATCCATTTATTATTGGAATTGTTGTTTAGCGATAGGTACACATTTAAATACATAAACTTAACGTGCTAGGATTTTTTAAGACTTTGTTTGAAATATTTCTGTAGATATTTGCATTATATAGTAAGATTTACAAAATATGTGTTTTTGCAGTTCAAAATCATACAATTATTGATAAATAAGGTCTTGTACAATTTAAAGAAAAACATACACAAATTAGTGCTAAAATGTTGTTTTAGAATCAGTAAAAAAAATAATTCTAAGATAAATGACAGCTGATTCATTGAATTTTTATTTCAGATGAATAAAATCAAGTACCTCCCCCGAAACTAAAAATCCTTATATTGATGAATAGAGAATTTAAAACCCCTAAAGACGCGGTATCACACGACACCTCTTTCTATTCATAAATTTCAAAGGCGTTGTTATTACCTCGAGGTAGTTAACTGGGGGAAGTCCGAAATATTGTTCAGTGAGTTTTTTTGGAATTTTTCTGCTAAATCATTATTGAGGTGGAAAATGTATTCCTTATTTTTTAATATGACTTTTGAGTCGTAAGCGGCGGTAATATTCTTATGTAGATACAATATGTACATATCACGATTTTTGAAGGGTTGTATTTGATACCGTTTACATTTTGGATGATTAAATTTAGTATTTTTTGTATTTATTTATAAGATCTGTATATTCATAAATTTAAATCTAATAAAATGCAATCAATAAAAATGTTTCACATTTTGTTGTTCATAGAAGAAAAAAATGTTCCATCGCTATAATTTATTCAAGCATATTAAATAAAATATCATTATATGTTGTTATTTGTCGTAAGTTTATTTTGTTAATAGCCGTATGTACTTACTATTGTCTGTTGCAACGGGGAATCAAAATCTGAACAGCCCTTTAGTTCCATTGTTAGCTAGTGCGTAACGGTAGGATACATCCTGTGTTAAGTTAATAAGGGATTTCGTGCTGCTACATCGGTTAGCAGACTGATAATTGACAGAAATGTCAGTCCAATTTCATAAGAAATCCTTTTTTTATCTTTAATTGACAATGATTCATTAAACTGAAATGATCCAAATAAAATACTGAAAGTTATTAGACTCCGGGTTACAATAAATGTTCGATGGAGTTCAATAAGTTCTATTAACTTGTAACTCGAAGATTATATATACCAAAACTGGCAAATAGTCACGGCTGGCTAGTCAAAAAATAAAACTAAGAAAGAAATCTTTTTAAATAAAAAAATTCTTTCTTTCATTCACGGGGAAAGCAGCCAAAAACACAAACTATCATTACTTACTAAAGTGAACTCTTTTATACATTACCAAGCTTTCGGAAATCTTTGCTTCCATTTTCAAGGCTAAAATATTACAAAAAAAGAAACCGGGTCAAAATGTTTTTAATTTCATTAGAAAATATTAACTTACTTGTAAGTGAGATTATAAACTAAAACTAAAATAACACAAAAATACAAGAAAACAATTCATTTTTTAAAAACAATATTTAAAGTTGGTGTTATGAATTCATTATGACAACTAAATTATAAATCTATTTTAACCGAAAGTGTGGTTCTAATTCCTATCTACAATTGTAAAAACTGACATTTCGTTTTTTAAAATACGATTCCATCTTGTGGTATTTCGACTGAAGGTCTTGAAAAATAATTTGTTTACGAGGAGTAAAGTGTTTAAAAATGACTATTATATTATTATATGTGAAGTTGTTATTTTTGGTGCTATTTCAAAAAATATTATTGTCAAGAAAATGTCCATCCATCAATAAGAAAGAAATTGTGGAAATTACAGTTATATGACCATTATATTATTGACAGCCGCCACCTGTCATTTGTAAAATTATTATGGGATGACGAAATAAATCAGTAGTCAAGTAACACTCCAAAACCTCTCACGTCAGGTATTCCCAAACTACCAATCCATTCCAGCATTTTATTATTGTGATGAAAAACAAGAAAAATCCCTGTAGTGATTCAAAGGATTTCCACTCATGCCTGATTATTGTTGTAATTTTATAAAAAATAATAAAAGATTCTTCAAAAAAATATGATGATGTAGTGTATGGACTTCAACCTCTCACATTGAGGCCCGACTGGATGGAAATCATTTGCACCCCCACTAAGCTGTTCTTGTTTATTTGTAAATTTTGTTACTATGGCTGGTTGTTATGGCATTTCTTACTATAAAAATTATTCATTTCAGTTTTGACAGCTGACAGCATCGTATAAGGTTACACACAAGTTTGAGTAGAATTATTAATGCATAATAATTTGTGCAAAATGAAACAAGTCTAATAGCAAAATTCCATGATTATTAATTTGACATAACATTCTATTACATACATTTAAAAAAAACAATTCCAAGTTTTTAATTGTATAAAGTACCTATATTCATAGTTACACTGTTTCAAATGTGATTTATTTAAATTTTGAATGAATGATTGCAGATTATCTTAGATCTAACTTAGTTTTAGTTTATATTGCTTTATCTATGCTTGATTAAAGTAGTGTAGTTTTATAGCAAATCTATTCAATTCCAGAAAATTGCGTATTCTTAGTAAAATTTTAGTGAGATCTTGCAGTAACAATTTTCACCAGGTACTGCTAATTTTTTTCACAGTAAACCTAAATGATAGTTTATCTAAAGTCAGTAGGAAATAAAAAAAAATTCAGAGGACCGCTTGTCGGCCGCCAAAAACACCTACTAGTGGTCCTTTGAAATTTTTGTTTGTTTGTCCAACTGAAATCGTATAAACTATAACCATTATATTGTATGTATGTATATTGGGGTGACATCCACTGAGACCTAAAAGATCTATTGTGCCTCCTCACTTCTACTTAGTTCCTGAGGAAAGTCTCAGAGATTAGTAGCTCCTTTAGTCCTATTTCCTGGAGGAATTTTAGGATATCTGCAGGCTTATGTCCCTCTTCAATCCAGTATTCTCCTAGGTGATGTGCCCTAGGATTCTGAATTGCTGTGCAATTCGCAAGTATGCAGATGGAGGTTTCTTCTTCCATGCCATAGTATCTACATTCTTCTTTCTCCACTATTTTGAGCTTTTTCAGGTGCCCATTCAGGCGACAATGTCCCGTAAGGACGCCTGTTAAAACTCTTAGTGCAGTTTTACTTTGAATTATGCATTCATTTGATCTCAACAGGTTGTAGTCACCCAGAAGAATCTTTGATTTCATGAACCCTACTAGATCTTTCCAATGGTCGGATCTTCTCTTTTTTTCGGCTTTGCCTATTTCTTCCAATATTACATTGGAGCTAATACCGCAAAAGGGTTCCAGCCGCCAAAAGGGTGTTTCAGTCCCCCTATTTGCTAGTTCATTTGCTATTTTATTTCCTTCTATTCCAGTGTGCCCTGGAATCCACAGTAAGGTGACTATATTGTTCTCGCCTAATTCATTGAGTTTGCCTAGGCATTCCCACACCATTTTGGAACTCAGTGCTCAGAGCTGAGTGCTTTGACTATCCGACATTATGATAATCCTTTGCCTTCCATATCTTTTATCAATATTGAACTGGGCACACTTTCTTATAGTGTGAATTTCCGCTTGAAAGATACTTGTGTTTTTCCCAAGCTTTCAGAGTGTTTGGTTCCTGGCCCGTACACTCCTATTGCTTTTGAGCCGTCTGTGTATCATTGAATGCCATTCTTTCCAAGTCTGGTAATGGTATTTAGATCCCATTCCTTCTTGTTCCTTAATTTCGTAACGAATTTCTTTGAAAAGTTATACTTTTTCATCACACCATCTTGTTGAATGTCCCAGGTTTTCTGATTTCTAAGAAGTAAGGAGGTGGGTTTTTTAATGATTCCCTCTCTACTTAGTCTGTATCTTGTTCTTTCTGCAACACTTTCCACCATCATATGTAGTGGTGTGAAATTGAGAATCACTTCCATGGCGACTTTCATTTGAATTTAATTGAATCGAGACCCTCTAGAGGTGCTAGAGACCACCACAAATCTACTGTAGCAGCGGTATGATAGTTGAGTACAAGCTGCCGTTTGGAGAACATTGAAATTATTTGTAAGTACAAAAGTTTTTCATCATCTTTTAATTTCACTATGATTTAGGTTTGTGATAGATCCATATGATAGTATGAATATATTAGGCTTTCTAAACATGAATAACTCCATTAGCCATGTTGCCGTTACAGTGTCACAATTTTACAAAGTTTATAATTGTCAATTTTTGATATGATGGCACCCGAGATGTTTAATATGGTGACATAGGGTGCCATCATACCAAATGGATATGAAAAGTGGACTAGTTAGTTGTGACTGTTCAATCGTACTAAGGAAAAAGCTGTCTGGGCATGGTTACATCAATTCATAAAACGAAATCCGATCATAAGCTTGCGAACGCATATCTCAACATGTTATGCCATCTTATCAAGAGTTGATATGATGGCACACTTTTCATCAAATGAGAAAATTTCAATAAGAACTATATTTTTATATTTTAATGTATTATAAAGTAAAACTTATCTAGATTGAGTTAACCTTTAGATTTAGTCATTGAACTCAGTAAATGAAAAAAAGGCTGCCATCATCACCAAGTCTCCCCTACTTTAAATTTTGTATTATTTATAATGGAAAGTTTCCAGCAATCACTGTGTTATTATTTCATACTCTGTCCTCTTTAACTTTTTAAACGGTTATTTATTATTCTCAATGTCATTCTTTGAATCAAGTAAATCAATAAACTATTAGTAACTGAGCATACTACTTTTATTATAGTAGTGATTTAAAATGGCGTATAGACGCCATTTTGAGAGTTCATTTCAACTGGAATCAGATTATACAAAATAATATTATAGATTTCCGGGAAAATCCAATAGAGCTCTTTGATCGAATTAGTCTGGCGGATCACTCTACGTTCGTTTTCCACGCTTCCACAGTCTCTTGTCTGTTTTTTATTTGCTACCAACTTCCACCTTTTACTGTAAAGTATGATGTTATTTATGGTCTAGTCATCTATCCTTATTACTTGTAAATCAGTTATCCATACTAATGTATTTATTATCTGTACTTGTTGTAATTCCTTATTCAGGATATATTTTTAAATTTCCAAATTCATAATTCGTGTAAATTCGTATACTTACATTTTTTTAATTGTAACTAATTTCAATTACACACCTACAATGTCTATACGACTAGGTACAACAAATAATATAGCTATATTACATTTCCAACAAATAGGTTAATTTTTATTTGTTTACAATTTTCAGATATATACGTGGTCTTCTCAAAATTATTAAGAATCCATACATCCTATTTTTATTAGGTACAACTTTCATAAAGTCGAGTCTCGCAGCCTCTAGTCTCGTCTCGTACGAGAGTTTTGCAAATATATCGATATCTCATCATACATAATCTTGTTCTAATCCAGTATGAGATATAATGCTATAATGCAAGAGAGGGAAAGAAAACTACAACTGTTGAAAGATAATATGATTCATGTATTGGAAACAGAATAAAACTTTGTTAATACAAAGTAATTAATCTAAACAATTAAATGAAACAAAAACTTAAACATTATTTTAGAAAGAAGTAAAAGAAATCTTTTGTAGTAGTAATTTTTCACCCAGTCGAAAACGATAGTCGTGGGCATCATTAACCAATGACGTATCAAATTATTTGGGTTTTCGAGCTCAATTACCTTTTAATGAATAATATACTAATTAATCCTTACTAGATAACTATTAGGTATAATCCTTTAAATAATAGTAGTAAATATTATTGGACCGACTAAAGCATGAAACTGAAAAGAAACGATTCCATGGCGAAGATAGTAAGAGGATTGGCGCATCAAGAGCATTAGTTAATGCCTGACAATTTTTTTTTCGGGCCGAGATGGGAAGCTTATGTTCGAATGGGTCCAGGACCCAAACAGTGTTGGACTCATCCCCAAGGAGATGCCTACCAACCAAACCCACCTCAAACTCGCCGTTACACCCGCCTCGGAATCACTACCCTAGCATACTTCGAGACGGGCGGCGGTCCCTCGCACACTCTCCGCTCACATCGTCGTCTTCTCCCTAACTTCCACTCCCACCTCTCATGCCATATCGAGTCATTCTCTCCCCCTGACCATGCTCTCTACTACGCCACTTACCTCCATCCATTCCTCCTCCCCCCTCAACATTATCTCCACCATATTCTCCCAATACACCGCCTCCCCTAGTTTCCTCTACAACTTCTTCAGCACTTCCTCGTTCCTCCAGCATCTAAACACATGCCCCACATCATCCTCCACTCCACACCTCTCGCACACTCCAGTCTCTCTTTTTCCAATCTTGTGGAGGTACCCTTCTATCGACCCATGTCCAGTGAACTCCTGTGTCAAGAAGTAGTTCACCTCCCCGAATTTCCGATCCATCCAATCTCTCCTATTCCCAATCGCTCCTTTTAGCGCGCCCTCATACTCCTCCCACCTTCTCTCCATTTCCTCCTCCATCCATTCCTGTACTTCCTGTACCCCTCCAGCGTTTATTTCTGGCTCTAGCCAGCACATCCAATAGGTAGGTCCTTGCCAGCACCGCTGCTTCCAGTCCACCCACTGTCCTGTACCCCTGAACTACCCTCAGCAATATACCTCTCTGCACCCGCAGGAGTGGCCTAATCCTCGCATTCACTCCCGCTCTTTCACCCCACACCTCCGCACCGTACAGCATACTCTGCTCTACCGTCCTACCAATGATCCTCCTCTTCCACTCTCCCGTCCCCTTCACATTACACATCAATCTCCCCAGCCATGCTGCCCTCACTTTCCCCTTCTCTGCCGCCTTCAACATGTGTGTTCGGAAGGATAACTGACTATCCAACCACACCCCTAGGTATTTCACACACTCCTCCATACGAATTCTCCTTCCCTTCACCATCACCCCCACTTCCCTCGTCTTGCTCCGTCCCTTCACTAGCCACCCCACCGTCTAGTCCACACCTATCTATCTTCTCCACAATCTTCCTACACATTCTCTCCGCCTTTGTTTCTATCTCCGCCTCTCCTTTTGCCGTACATACCAGACACACATCGTCCGCATACACCGTAATCTCACATCCCTCTTCACATACTATCCCACAAACCTCATCAAACACACACACACTTCCATAGCGTCGGTCCAAGAACCGAGCCCTGAGGCACTCCAGCCTCCGTATCATACCTCCTCCCTCTAGTGTCTACTATCACACGTCCCGTCAGGTAGTCCTCCACCAGGTTAACCAAACCCTCCCCCACTCTAAGCCTCAGCAACGCGCTCAACACTGCCCGTTTGCTGACACTGTTTAACACGTTCCCGACGTCGAAGAACACGAGTAGGGCCAATTTCTTGTTCCTCCCTAGCCCTTTCCACCAAGCCCATTATCCTGCTCAGCGCCGAGATGCATGATTTTCCCTTCGCAAACCTGTGCTGGTTTTCCCTAAAACCCCCATTCCTACCAACTTCCTCCTCAATCCTATCCTTTATTATCCCCTCCATCAATTTACCCATACCACACAGCAGACTGATGGGCCTGTAGTCCCCCGCCCGCTTCCCCTCTCTACCCGCCTTCTTAAGTAGTATCACCCTAGCCACCTTCCATCCTTCTGGAAACTCTTCCTCCCTTAGCACCCTGTTGAAAAGCTCGCAGAAGTACTCCCCATTGTCATCCAACAGCCTCTTCATCATATCACCCCTCAGGCCATCTATCCCTGGGACTTTCCTTACTTTAATGTTCCTTCCCCCCTCCTGTACTTCCCACTTCTCTACCAGCCTTATCCCCCTTATTTTCCCTACCCCCCTAGTATCCTGGACTTCTCGAATCCTGCCTCCAACTCCTCCTTCTCCCCCTGTGAACAAATTGCCTATAACCTCCTTCTCCCAATCTTCCTCTAGCACTTCGTTCCTATTTCCACCCAGCCTCTTCACCGCTATCTCATATGCCTTTCCCCATGGATTGTTTTCCAGGTCCTTCCACTCCCTCCACAGCTCCTCTATTTCCTCATTCCACCAGTCTGATCACGCCTATTGTCTGACACTTAAAAGAAATTATCTTTTGATAACACGCCTTACTAAAATATGACAATTTTTTACAGATAACTGTAATTAAGTAAATAACTGCAAAACCGAGATGGTTTTTTGTCAATATAGAATTTTGGTTTGTGGTTAGATGTGGGGATGTCGCTGTTATCGCAATCTTAGCATTTCCTTTACTGAGGTTAATGTATTGATGTAGTTTCAACGTCTCCGGTCCAGGATTATGCTCCCAGGGCTTCTGGATGGATAGCATCTACCTTGTACTGATGAGGCGCAAATACACCGAAACCGGTCTACAAGTGATGTTGTCCCTTCTATTACAAACCAGAATGGTTGATGGTTATATCTTGCAGATATACCAACCCCGTTTAACTTAGAAGTGTAATTCAATGTCTGTCGGGGCATATCGCCCGAGAAGTAGTTGTTGCTTCTTAGTGAACGGTCTGATCTTTGAAAAATATTTTTCAAAAAATTTGTAAGGCGTTCTATAGTATTAAACTATTACCTTTGATACAACTTAATAATAACTTCTCTAATGGTGTTCAATTCGAGACTAATAGCCAGGTTACTCTTGTAAGGGATGCTAGTGGGTTTTCTGAGCATTTTAATACTTTCTTTGTTGATGGAGTTGATGATATGGTGTCTAGTATTGATGATGTGATTTTCAAATGTGTGAGAATATTTTCAGTAGTTTTAAGTTGGTTTCTTTGCACGATTTAGGAATAGTTATAAAAAATTTGTGAACAAAACAGTAAAATCGGAAAAAATTCTTTTTACGTTATTGGGCAAGTGTGGTGTCACTTTGTAAATGTATCATTGGAAAGTGGTAAATTCAAAGTACTGAATTCAGACCAATTAATTATTTACCATTTTTGGAAAATGTATTGGAATCCATAGTTTACCAACATCTATTGGAACATATTAATTCAAATTCTCTGTTTTTTGTTAACCAGTCTGGTTTTAGATCCAAGCATTCATGTGAATCCGCTATTTAGCTGACTGACACCGAGTGGAAAAATAAAATTAGCAAACATTTGTAGGTATACTATAGCAGTATCATTGGATCTAAGACGGGCATTTGAGACTGTAAATAGAGAAATACTTCTTAAAAAAATAGAGCAATATGGTATAAAGGATAAAGTGTTTGATTGTATTAAGAGATACGTTACAAATAGAAAACAAATAACTTAAGTTTGTGATACAATGTCATCAGCTGTTGAGGAAAAGCATGGAACTCCTCAGGGTAGTATTCTAGGTCCTCTACTCTTCTTAATGTATGTAAACGACATGGAAAAGTTTGTTGGATGTGACTATATTCACATTTTTGCTGATGACACTCATCAGTAAGTGATGCAAATTTAGACAGAGATGTAGCAAAAATTAATAACGTTTTAAGAAGTATATCTACATACATATTTAAAAATGAATAAATTAAAGCTAAATGTGAATAAGAGCTGGGTTATGATAATTACTATAGTCTGTTTCTTATTGTCTGACAGCACGCGAAAAGGTCACAGATGCTAGTCAGGTAGTAAACCATAAGCGTCACCGTTCATCTACGGAATTTATTTGACATAATTCTAAGAATGGTGAAGGAGGACGAGAATTTGCCTGACATAGGGCGAAAAACTTTGTGGAAAATATTACACAAATTAAATTTTACTTGGGAGAAGCAAAGTTGCAAATCAGTGCTAATCGACAACGAAGAAATAATATGTTGGAGACGCCAGTATTTACGAGATATCCGAAAATACAGACAAATCTATTATCTAGATGAGACATGGCTCAATGAAGGACATTCAGTAAAAAAAATATGGCAGGACAAAAGTATTCAAACCAGTCGTCAAGCTTTCATAGAAGGTTTATCTACTGGACTGAAAACTCCTATCGGTAAAGGTCGCCGACTAATAATAACGCATATTGGATGCAATCAAGGGTTCGTTGAAGGTGGTTTACTGGAGTTTCAGTCAACATCAACCAAAGACTATCATGAAGAAATGACTGCAGATGTTTTTGAGGAGTATTTTACACAAATGGTCGAATTAATTCCAAATAATGCTGTAATCGTTTTGGACAATGCCACTTATCATTCGCGATTAACAGAAAATCTTCCATCTACCTCTTGGAGAAAAGCTGATATTAGAAACTGGTTAATCGTAAAATATATACCATTTGAAGATGATATGTTGAAAAAAGAACTTTTAAAGGTTGCTTCAGATCACAATGCTGTGAATCATGTAATTAAAGAGGAAGAGAAAATGTGGGTTTTAGATAACCTCATAGAACAAACTATAGAACCGATAGTGATCTCTCTCGACGAGTCTTCGGATGATTTTTGTATGGCCAGCGAAGAGGATGATACTATAGATTGAATTTTATATTTCCTATAAATGGTATTTTTACTTTACTTAATATACATTAATTCATTGTCAATAAATTTGAATTATGAAAATTAAACTATATTTTCTTTAATTAATTTAATTTAATAAAAATGAAAATGTAACTTGTTAATAGGCCTAAACGAATGAATTTTATTTCAACTGTAATGTTGACCGAATCTAATTAAATAAGCAAAATGAACTAATATCGTAATCTCCGCCACTGCCGCAATGTTTATCGTTTAGGGCATTGTTCAGTTTTATTACCATTTTTATGTATTTTGAGCTGAAACAGGGATGTACAGATAACCAATATAGACCCCTACCTACTTGTTTTGCATTAGAATTTTAGTATTTACTTGTAAAATTCTTAGGATCACTCTGTAAGAGATAATTTTCTATTTGAATATTTAATGAGGCTACTGTGCTGTCAGACATTAAGAAATAAACTATACACTATATAAATACAAACAAATAAATATTGATCACATTAATGACAACATAGATAATGAAAAAATTTAGATTGTAAAAGAGTTAAAATATTTAGGATTTATTATTATATCTATTAATAATTGCTTTGAATACCTACATTAAGAAGAACATTTTGAAAAAACTGCACTTTTTTTCTAGAGTGTCTCAATACTCAAGTTTAAACTCAAGAATAATTGTATATAAAACCATCATTCAACCTCATTTTGAATATTGTTCAACATTGCTATACTACCTTGATAACTCGATACAAAAGTTACAAAATCGAGCAATGAGAGTTATTTTGAGGTTTAGTAGATTCACTCCTATATCATTGATGCTCCAAACATTGAAGTTATTCACTTTCGAGATGAGGTTGAAATACTTGACTATGGTTTATATTTATAAAATGCTACACAATCTATTGCCGTCATATTTCATTAAATTTATCGTATCCACTAATCAAATTCACACATACAATACTAGAAACCAGAATAATTTATATATAAATACTCAAAGTAATACATATTATGTAACAACTTTATTATTTAAAGGTTTTATCACTTATCTACAATAATTTACCAGATAATATAAAAAATTCAAAAAGTCTTGCCTAATTTAAACGACATTTATCATTATACTATACTTAGATGAAAACATTTTTGTACATTTGTTATTGTTATTTAATTTTATTATTTTTATTCTCATGTATTTTAACATTGCAAAAGTTTCTTTTAATGTCCGTTATTTTAATACTTAAATATTGTGGTAAATTAGGATTTCCTATTTAAATAAATATATATATCTATAAGTATGGTATAGTATTCCATTTTTTACTAAATGCTATTATTCAGCATTGTTTTCATATGCAAAACAAATTCTGATGTTATAGAATATAGTATAATTTTTAACAATTTTAAATAGTTGTTCACGTTTTCTATTTTTATATTTGAAGGTATACATGTAGATTTGTTTTATTCTATTTATATACGAGTATATTTGTACATTTTTGACGAATTACAAATATTTTATTTATATAATGAAGTAATGAATGATTCTAGTTTATTTCTTATCATTTGATGTTCCCAATTAAATACTAGGTTCATATCAAAGCTAGTACATATCAAAATAGTTTTTTAACAACATACAGTTTTATCAGCCCCCGTATCAAACACTCCATCTATAAATCAACAAGCTATGAAGGTAGTAATTTGCGCGACCCCTGTATATATATATAGTGGAACCAAAGTCAGTGTAACGACAATAAAATAAAGCAATGTTGTCAGACAAATTTTCTAGAATTGTTAGGCTCACTATACAAAAATGTTCTCCTTACTTCAGGGAACTGTTAGTTCGTGATGTTCTTAGAAAGCTAGTTTGGAAATATTTTAAAAAGTATACATAATAAAAATTTATTAGTAAGCAATAAAATAAGTCGCTTGAAATTGCTGGAAAAAGAATAATTAATTAAAAACAACTTCATGTATGTTACTATATTTAAGAAAATTTTGAATAGCTGGCAACATAGCAGCCCTGCAATGAAAAGCTCCAGTATTTGGCATAATATAACGAAGTAACCGGACAGTTTTAACTCGGCCAACTGGGACATAAAAAATGTTGAAGATCTGGCCTGACCTGGGTTAGAACGTCCAGGGGTGTGCGTGAATTGTGTTGTAGAGAAATATCATCACTAGTAATACCACTAGAAGTCAAATTATGACCTCGTGTGGTGTTCGGTAAGAAAATTCCACACCAAATTGTGTTTGAAATAATTAAAATTTATTTTTCGATTTCCAACAACGTCAATTTTCGCCAGGGGATTAAGCAGTTGACACCCGCAAATACTAGCAAATCGAAGTCAAGTGCATGGAAGCAGTTTACAAACTTTCTACTGATTTTAGTAGCTCAGAAGTGCCATTTTAGGAGCTAAAATGGTATATTTTTTCATTTTATAGTCACTTGGGCTTACTACAAGTAGTAGAAAATCATAATTTAAAAGGTTTTTCGGAACGCTGCATGAACAGATTTACAGCGCGTCACAGTTTTGGCAGCAATTTAGACCCTTAAATTGTTGATTTCTACTCGTTGTAGTTGCACGAAAATACCATCTCAGGACACAACACATTATATTCTTCAATTTTACGTAAGTTTTGAGTAACTACAAGTGGTGGAAAATTGCTTTTTTGCAAATAAAAACCAGATTGTAAAAAAATATTCTGTCAGTCTAAACGTCAAAAAATTTCCAGTATAATTCGTTGTTGGATACCCACGAGGATAAAATTTCCACTAAAATTCATCCGTTGCCATGGTGATCTGTGTTGTTATTTACAGAAAATTATATTACAAATTTTATGAGTTTTGTATGCAGGTTAATTTTAATCTATTATATTAATTTGAATGAAAAACATTATTTCACAATATTCGAATTTATAAAAAATGTATATGCACGCCATTGGGCGGCACTTGCCTTCAAAGGGATTAAAAATATGGGTCTTTACATTAAAAATTGAATAGATGAGGCTTTTACTTGATGAAGATCCATACTACTGATGAAATAAAACAAATTAATTTGTTTAAATCTTCATTATTTATTTTGAACTGACGTTCAAATTAAAATTAGTGACGCGTTTCGCTACACAGTAGCTTTTTCAAACTAGTGAAGCTACAATGAAAAACTTTTAATTTATATAGTGCCTTAATACGGAATTCTATATAGAATTCTATATAACGCGTCACTAATTTTAATTTGAACGTCAGTTCAAAATAAATAATGAAGATTTAAACAAATTAATTTGTTTTATTTCATCATCTTTACATTAAGCCTAGAAGAACTATACGATACATACAGGGAGCGGCACCGAAAACGAAACAGACCGCATATCTTGAAGACAAATTTTTTTTGGAGAAAATGCAAAAAGAGGTCGATTTTTATTTCAAGGGGGACATCTTTCGATCATATCCCCAACTATCCTACATCCGTCCCCTCCCCTCTGTCACTATTACCAATAAAATTTAAATAGGGAGAGTACTAAGTGTGACACATCATTGAAAAGGTAATTTTATAAGGAATTTGACTGTGTGGCAGTTTATTACGTAATTTTTTATTTTGGCGCCATCTTGCGGGAAAAGTTTCCGTATTTTAAATAATGATACTTCATTTGAAAGCAAAACTCAACTATTTAATAGACAATTCATAATAAAAATAAATAAAAAATAGAAAAGTGAACATAAAAATTAAATTTGAAAATTTAGAACAACTCCCATAATTAAAAACTAAATTACTTCAATGTAAATGCTCAAAGTGTTGTCCATTAACTTCCATACACGAATATAAATTATTCTCGAATCTTTGTCTGACGTTTTGGAGCATTTCTGGAGTTATTTGACGACATTCGGTAATAATACGTTCTCGTAACTCTTCTAAGGAACCTGACTGAGTGGCGTATAAAAAGTAATCTAAGGGGGACAGATCAGGAGATCGTGGGGGTCATTCAATAAATCCTCTTCTTCCAATCCAATGTCTAGGAAAGTTTTCATTTAAGTACTGACGAACCGCTGCAGAAAAATGTGGAGGAGCCCCGTCCTGTTGAAATATTAGGTGATCTTCAAGGTATCGGTTATCGTTTTCTATTATGTCTGTTAACATTGGATCAACGGTGTTTTCGAGTAATTCCAAATACATACCCCCAGTTAAATTACCTGGTAAAAAAAATGGACCAACAATACGATCGCCAAATATTCCAGCCCAAACGTTTAACTTTTCTGGGTGTTGAGTATGCGTTTCATGAAATACTCTTGGATTGGAATCTGAACAGTATCGACAGTTATGTCGATTGACAGTCCCGTTAACATAAAAACTGCATTCATCCGAAAAACAAATGTTATAAAGAAAATGTGGATTTTGTATAGCTTGCTCGCTCATGATTTCACAAAATTGCAAGCGGCGATAAAAATCGTCTTCGTTAAGTTCCTGAACTAAATGAATTTTATAGGGATGGAATTTGTTGGCTTTCAAAATTCGTTGACTTACTCCAGATAATTCTGCAAGCTTTCTTGTACTAAGAGTTGGATATGCAACAACTTGTCCTAAAACGGCTACCTCTACCTTCTTCGTTTCTCACTGGATTTTAATCTGCCGTTTTTTATTCTGAACAGATCCTGTTTGTCGAAGTTTCAAAACGTACTTACGTTTAACCTGTTTGTTTGGGTGTGACATAGGCGTAGTAAGTTAAATTTTATTCCAAAGGTAATTATGCATTAAATTGTTGAATTTGGCTTCCATAAGAAAATACGCTTATTTGAACTGTCACATGTCACAGTGTCAAATTCCTTATAAAATTACCTTTTCAATGATGTGTCACACTTAGTACTTTCACTATTTAAATTTTATTGGTAGTAGTGACAGAGGGGAGGGGAGGGATGTAGGATAGTTGAGGATATGATCGAAAGATGTCCCCCTTGAAATAAAAATCGACCTCTTTTTGCATTTTCTCCAAAAAAATTTGTCTTCAAGATATGCGATCTGTTTCGTTTTCGATGCCGCACCCTGTATATGTTTTAACGACCGTTTGTCGGCATGTATTTATAAGCGTTACATGAAAGTGCCGACGACGAGTGAACCTACTATTCATTGTCTATGTACGGTGACTATGTATATGAATAAAGTCAATTTTTCTTCTTATAATTAGTGTTAATTGGTATATATTTTATTATGACGTTGGCGACTAAATAAACAACTTTTTTTTACATCACGCAAAAATAGACCTCAATAGATTGGGTACAACAATTGGGTCAAATATACCGTAATACCTCTGCGTACGACCCAAAGGCGATATTGAGAAATCCAAGTATGTATCACGGATTTTTAAAGATTTTTTCTTAAGAAATCGGTTACTTTTACTAATAAATTTAAGTATATAGGTACTTATGAACAATTTTATCATTATGTGCACGAAGGTGGTGGCAAATGTTAAAAGGTGGGTATTATTAGTTTCTTGGTAGATTTTTAGATTGTTGTATTTTTGCCAATTAAAAATTTAAAACACCCATGACCAGTCAAGTTGAGCAATCATATTCCACAAGATAAATTCTATAGTAAAGTAGTGACGTTTTTTAAATTTGTTTTTATATATCATACAGTTACTTTTACAAAACCAGGCGGACACTGTTAGTTAATAAAAAACCTTTAACAAAATTTTGTAGTCCTGGCCTGGATTTAAAAACCTTGTATCAATATGTATCGATAAATGTGTAAGTAGGCATAAATGGATGTGGAAGAGAACTGTGCTATTGTATATTGATGAAGCTGTTACGGTTTTCCAGAAATAGGAACGAACGCTGGAATTGTACATTTGAGAGGTTTGACCCTGTAACAATTTTAAAGAGATGTGAGTGGAAGTATAATAATATGTGATGCCTTATTATTATTTACGGAGACGACTAAGATTTCGTTATTAATTGGATTAATTTAAAGTAAGATTTAGCTAAGTACATAGGGAATAAATATTGATGAGAATATGTAGTAGTGAATTTGGAACTCGCATGAAAGATTGACGATAAAAATAAGTGCCTACGACCTGTAGACAAACACGAAATGTGCTATTATAATAAAAATAAAAAATATATTATATTCGTTATTATTGTTGTTGTGGGTGAGGGACTGGTCCTTTTTCCATTCCGTTCATTTTTGTTTGCTCTAGCTATTTTTGCAAAATTTGGAAAGTATTTATTCTCTGGGAAAATAATATTATTTGGGGTAGTTTTTTATCCATTGAGACAAAACTAGCAATGTTAGCACATAAGTAGGTAGAATTTTAGAAAAACGGATCTTCTGTTGGATTCTTTGACGGTTGCTTCAGAATTTTCCTGTCTATCGAGCTGTAATTTGAAACGGATACTCTCAGATAGTTGTAGAATACGGAAAAAGGACAAGAACATCGTATCCATAAAATTGTGAATACAGAGTGAGAAAATTTTTTTTTTCGAAAAAAGTTAACTTCTAAAATACAAGTTGAATCGAATTTTTATGCTAATTTTCGGAATCTACGGGGTCAAATTAGTGAACTTCCGTGTATTATAGATTTTAGAGTTTTCAAATTTCCGAAAATTTATTCTAAGTATTGACCGCATACACAATAATTCGCGAACATGTCGGAAATTTCGATAAGGTCGAGTAAAAAACTGAAAATGACAGTACTTATAGAAAATTTACTGCTGAATGGCGATGGCTAGAATATAATACGAGGTCTGGTTCTGAAGTTATAAGCAAAGTAATGGAAGCATGTCAATATCCCAGATTTTTCGAAATTCATGTACCTGTAACTTCTAATATACAAGTTTGATTGAATTTTGATGCCGATTTTCGAAATTTACGGGGTCGAATTAGTAAATTTCCGTGATCAAAAGTATGGGCAAACTTATATTATGGATTTTGGAATTTTTGATAAAATTATTCCGAAAATAGGGCACGGTCACACTCAAAATATCGTACAGACCTTAATAATCGGAATATCGAGATGAAACTTGGAATGGATATTCTCAGATAGTGGTAGAATACGGATAACATCGTATCTATAAAATTGTAAGCACAGGGTGATTCGTAAGTGAAAAGTATTTTTTTTCTGAAAATTTACAACATGTCTAGAATCTTTATTAGCGACATTTTTATATGGATTTTTGGAATCTACGGGTTCAAATTAGTCAATTTTGATATAAAAACACAGTCTGTCAGTTAGACTCGTTTCGTATCAATAACAAATTTAACCGTTTCCAGTTGTTCAATTCAATAATGCCATCTAGTTTGATATAAAGGAAGCTTTGTACATTTACAAGACAAAATCAACCATAATTATTATTCAATACATGTCAGTTTAGATAGCATTTTAAGGACAGTTAGACAACTGTCATATAATTAGTTTTAGTTTTCGTATTTTATGCGCTGCCAATTAATAATATCGATTCCGATCAAGGTAAGTTAGGTAGGTATATATAAAAAAAATTGTCCAGTGTAAAAAGTAATTTTCGATTTATTCAGTGAATCAACAAGCGTGTTAATTGCTTCATAAAGAGATATGCCGCGAAGATAATCTAACCTCAATATCGCATATACAACTAAGCCACAGTAAAGCCATTAAGGCACTGAGCTCTTGGGTAATCTGTTACAAAATGGTGTGGGAATACCTAGGCAAACTCAATGAACTAGGTGAAGGAACTGAAATAGCAGATGAACTAGCAAAGAGAGGAAACACCCTTTTGGGGACCGGAACCCTTTTGCGGTATCAGCTCTAATGTAATATTGGAAAAATGTAAATTCTGTGGCATGGAAGAAGAAACCTCTATCCACATATACCTAGGGCACAACACTTAAATTAGAGCCTGCAGATATCCTAAAATTCCTCCGGGAAATAGGACTAAAGAAGCTACTAGTCTCTGAGACTTTCCTCAGGAACTAAGTAGAAGTAAGGGGGCACAATAGATCTTTTAGGTCTCAGTGAATGTCACCCCAATATACAAGCCACAGTAACGCGTAAATATGGCTTTTAGCTACTTAAAGATAAAATAAAAATAATTTTTGTGTTTATAAGAAATTAAGAAATTGACTTTGGTGTTAAACTTCTGTGATACGGATCACTATTTAATTCTTTTGTATGTTCAAAATGGTTTTTGACAGCGGTTTGACAGAAACTATACGTGTACTATATTCAACATTAATAGTATGGCGGCTCTAATGCATTGTACTAAAAACATACTCAATAATTTTAAAATAATGTGATGGCTATCTTCCATGTCGGCATCCTTTATTACATTTATTGTGAAAATTTCGAATGACCTTGCTAATTTTTATCTACACCCTTGGTAGGTATTACAGTTTAAGTTAAAGATGTTTTAACCAAAAGTTTCAAATCTTTTTCATAGATAAATTGATCGGGAATTAAATTCCAATTCGAAGAATTGAAATATATTTTTACGTTTTAGGAATTAGCAAATTACTTATTTTAGGGTTAACGTTTTTATTAGATTCGCCTGTACCAAGAGGGACATAGGCTAGTTTTTTCTTTTATAAATTTTGAATTTGTTATAAAAAATTGAAAAAGGATCATATGGAAGATGTTTGCGTAGTTCCTAATATAGCAGTCTCTGATATGGGTGCCGGCACATGAGGGGATTGCAGGTAATGAAATGGCGGACCAGTTAGCTAAAGAAGGCTCTAAAGGAGACTTCGTAGGTCCGGAACCGTTTTGTGGAATCACAAAAGATTGCATAAGAGGGGAAATCGGGAACTGGCTAGATAGGGAACACCAATTCAAATGGAGGGTGACACAAGGGCACCTCCATACAAAGAGTTTACTGAACAAGGTAGACAAGGAACTCTCAACCAGGCTATTGGGTAAGAGGCATTTGAAGTCAGTTACCGACCTGGTGACTGGACACTGCACCCTGAGGAAATATCTGCAAAAAAAAGGCAAAATGTGAACTTGATGGTGAAACGCCTACTCACCTACTCTGCTTCTAAGAGAGCTTACAAGTACTTAGACGGAAGCACTTTGGAGAGGAATTAATATAACCATTACTACAGAAAATCCCTCCAGTCACACTAGTGGCCTTTATAGAAGACACGAAGCTTCTGGAATGGAAGTAGATAACATGGGAAATGGTACAAAGATTCAGTTCAAGTGTCTGGGCTGTTGAGCACAACCCAAACGAATGAATGAATGAATATAGTAGATATCTATTGGTAAAACGCTTTACTAAATACGACAATTTTACAGGAAACTGTAATAATTCATTTTTGTTTCAAGCCCACGTGGCTTGTTGTCTCATTCGAATTTTGGTTTGTGACTTAGAGGTGAGATGTCGCTATTTTCGCAACTAAAACATTTCCGTATAGTCACATTTCAGTCCGGGATTAACTCTCGGACGATAACATATACCTTGTACTGATGAGGCGCAATACGCCGAAACCGGTCTACAAGTTATGTTGTCCCTTCTAGTTGCAAACCAGAAAGGTTGGTTTAAATCTTGTAGATTTACCAACCCCGTTTGACTTAGAAGTGTAATTCAATGTCTGTCGGGGCATGTATCCCGGGAAGTAGTTGTTTCTTCTTCGTTGAACGGTCACTGTTTTTGAAACATTATTTTTCAAAACTTTGTCAAAGCGTTGGAATAATATATTTTTATTCTTCGATATCGAATGTAGTTCCAACGAAAAACGGTTTACATGAGTAATGTTTTTTTAATTGAATTTGTTATAAGCAATATATTTGCTTATTTATCTTTGAGAACCGTTTTCCTTTGAAACTATGCTTTATATTATTCCTGTAAGATAGATTACAGTTCTTAAAGACTTGCTGTCAGAATCTCTAAAATATAGATAGGTATAGGTACTCATTGGACATTCCTACTTTTGTATTTTGTTTGTTTATAATATAATTTTACGCCAGCAGGTAACAAATTCAAGATTTTAAAATATACTTTTATTGTTTGTATTTTTAAATCATTTTATATGTTTCTATATGTTAAATGTTATACATTTTTTATCTTTGACTTGCTACAAACATTGTAAAATATTTAATATAGTCAAATAAATATATCTATCTATCAGATCTACAGACGAAGTCACGGGAAGAAGTTATTCAAACATAAAAATCATATTCTATTTATTCCCGCTTCCTGTAAACTATATTTTATTTAGTTTTTGCTTTTTTCTATATTTATTGTCAAAACAAAAATTTATCTAGTCATACTCTCGTCTAATTCTTCTATATTCAATTTCTATTCTTCATTTTTTCTTGAATAAGAGAAAATACATAATATCGTCAAACAGTAAATAAAAAAGGTATAGAAATCATAATTGTTATTCAAAATGCATTTCTTCTATTATTTATGTTTATTTGAATATTTGACTACGTTTTTTTACACTTCTTTACACTACGATTCACATAAATAATAACCGTTGATTCAAATCTAAATTATTTTCACTCCTTACAATTGTAATACATTTATCCCTTGTTGAGTTAATAGATGCACTGTGTATACAGTTGGTATAGCAAATAACCAGAAGAATTTTTCGGGTGTGAGTAAAACTCAGAGGGTGTCTATTATTTTGTAACAATATATTGTACGCTGCTTGTAGCCTTTATTTAGGAATACGCTTATTTACTCATTTACACAGTCCAATAAATTCGGTTGCAATTGCTGGTATTGCAAGGCACTCATGCATTCAAAATCATTATTTGCTAATAGACCATTGTATCAAATGGCCAAGTTACAACTGTGTGAAAGCAGAACTACTCTCTAAATATGTATATATGTGTATTTCGGTGAATAATAAACTTTTTTGAATTAAAAATAAAATTTATTGAACACGTTTGCTTAAAATATAAAAATACAAACGATTTTTTTCATATGGACCGATAATCTATGATAATATACGAGGCTAATTTGAGGGAATGACTTTTTTAATTTCCCGCGCAGCATCTTTAAACGCAACACTACTCTCGTCAACTGTCATCTATTAATAGACTACTGTCAACTTTTCAGCATGCTGTGTCATTTTCTTTGTGTTTGACAGAAGCAATCCTTTGATATTTTTATTTGAATTTTACACTGACTTTAGATAAACTACACCTACCTGCAGTTTTATTCATAATAGGTACATTTATTTAGACAGAAGAAGATGAAAAACGGATATTCCATTGATCAAAGAAACGAAATACCTTTCGATCACTAATAAATGGAATTAAATTTTATAACGATTGAAAAAATACTTCTCCTTATTTTGTTAACAGCATTCTTTCTATTTGGTATCAATAATGTACCACAAGTAGCTTTATGCACCCTTCTTATATACACATACACAATAATGTACTTAAAGGCTTACAATCCCCTGAAGACTGAAAAACGCAAATTAGTTTTCCCTTTGTAAAACCTTATAAGGACAAAAATCTTGTTGATAGATAGTTAAAGGCACATTACAATATAATATGAAAAAGTTTTGGATCGAGGCTTTAGAGTCAGACTTTGATAGATTAACTCTGTTGACAAGCAACTTATATTCTCATAATTAGTTCAAGTATAGATAGCTTGAATTATTTATTATGCATTTTTGGCATGATACTCTGATGCTTCTGCTCTTTTATTACTTTGTCTTGGACTCCTAAGGAATAAGGAATACCACCTCTTTTGATCCATTTTATGTAAGAATTACCATGCTTTTTTCTTTTCATTTTTCTCTCTTACAGATTGTTGTGGTTTTTGCAGGTAATGGTCCTGTGAGTATTAAGAAGTAAGTTGGGAATTCTGGAACCGTTGGCGATACTTGACACTGAACACTGTTTACACTACCACTACACCAACACTAACACTTTACACTATCTTACGCGCGTTTCGATAACCAAGTTATCTTCTTCAGAGACTGAAGGTAAACTAACACTAGGGTGCTTCGTCATCCATATATACTAATCTTTTATCGCGCCAAACTAGTTAATCCGCGGGAACAAACCATTCTGGCGCGAAAAAAAATTTTTACAATTGTTTTTTTCCTAATAAACTATACAACGGCATATAAGGTATAGGACCTTTGTCTTTATTCAAACTATTATTACATTTAACTATTTCTATACTTTCAAATGCATCATTCTATTGTTAGATACATTTTTTAACAATTTTACACTATCTAAACTTATTGAATGATTATAATCTAAAACATGTTCAGCAACACTGGATTTCTCCGTACGCCCATATTTTAAATGAGCTACATGCTCTTTATAACGAACTTTTACAGACCTCTTAGTCTGCCCAACATATTTCATATCACAATCATTACAACTAATTTCATAAATACCACTCTTTTCCAATTCCATTATTTTATCCTTTGGGTTACCTAACAGCTGTTTTAAAGTATTGTTTGATTTATAAACTAAATTTAATCCTGCTTTATTAAAAATGTTTTTTAAACCTTGTGTATAACAAGGGTTAAAAGGTACTGAAATAAATTTTTCTATTTTACTATTTTCATTTTTGAAAAAAGTGGTATCATGGAGAGATTTCTTAAACCTATGGCGATTAATTAACTTATCTACTATTTTCCTATCATACCCGTTAAAAATTGTAACAACGTTGTTACCGGTAATTTAAAATATAAATTACCTGTTAGTAACCCTACGATGTCAAAGCTCTATTGTCTTCCTAAGATACATAAATCTGGGAAGGCAATGAGACCTATAGTTTCAGCTGTTTTTTCACCTAGTTATAATATTTCTAAGTGGCTATCAAAGGAGTTTGAACATTTACCCATTCAGCCAGAAAGTTTTGTAATTAAAAATTCATTGGAATTTATGAATAAAGTTAAAGATACGGTAATTCAAGATGGGGAAGTGTTGATCTCGTTTGATATTAGTTCATTATTTCCTAGTGTGCCAATTCCACAGACCTTGCAGTACTTGGAGGATTTACTTGTTTCCAATAGTTTGAGTCACAAAGTAACCGCAGATTATTTACGTTTGGCAAAGATGTGCATGGATCAAAATTATTTTCAGTATAGGGACCAATTTTATAAACAATATGAGGGAACGGCTATGGGTAATTGCTTATCACCGTTTATGGCTAATTTATTCATGAGTTGCTTTGAGACACAGGTTAGAAAAGAATTTGAGTATTTTCCTAGAGTGTGGTATAGGTATGTGGATGATATTTTTGCTGTATTTGATACAAATAAAGCAAAAGTTGATGATTTTATTTTAAAATTAAATTCAAAGTTTTCAAGTATTAAATTTACGTACGAATTGGAAATAAATGGACAGTTACCATTTTTAGATACATTAGTAATTAGGAATAAGAATAGGTTAGAATTTGATATTTATAGAAAAGATACTGCTACTCACAGGTATATCCCAGCTGATTCTTTTCATTGTAATCAACATAAAATGGCTAGTCTTCATTTTTTGGTACATAGATTAACTTATTTTCCTCTTAATAAGGAAAGATATAATAATGAAAAGAATTTAATTGGGGATATAGCTGTTATTAACGGGTATGATAGGAAAATAGTAGATAAGTTAATTAATCGCCATAGGTTTAAGAAATCTCTCCATGATACCACTTTTTTCAAAAATGAAAATAGTAAAATAGAAAAATTTATTTCAGTACCTTTTAACCCTTGTTATACACAAGGTTTAAAAAACATTTTTAATAAAGCAGGATTAAATTTAGTTTATAAATCAAACAATACTTTAAAACAGCTGTTAGGTAACCCAAAGGATAAAATAATGGAATTGGAAAAGAGTGGTATTTATGAAATTAGTTGTAATGATTGTGATATGAAATATGTTGGGCAGACTAAGAGGTCTGTAAAAGTTCGTTATAAAGAGCATGTAGCTCATTTAAAATATGGGCGTACGGAGAAATCCAGTGTTGCTGAACATGTTTTAGATTATAATCATTCAATAAGTTTAGATAGTGTAAAATTGTTAAAAAATGTATCTAACAATAGAATGTTGGATGCATTTGAAAGTATAGAAATAGTTAAATGTAATAATAGTTTGAATAAAGACAAAGGTCCTATACCTTATATGCCGTTGTATAGTTTATTAGGAAAAAAACAATTGTAAAAATTTTTTTTCGCGCCAGAATGGTTTGTTCCCGCGGATTAACTAGTTTGGCGCGATAAAAGATTAGTATATATGGATGACGAAGCACCCTAGTGTTAGTTTACCTTCAGTCTCTGAAGAAGATAACTTGGTTATCGAAACGCGCGTAAGATAGTGTAAAGTGTTAGTGTTGGTGTAGTGGTAGTGTAAACAGTGTTCAGAGAGATTTTTTTTATACAAATTTGTATTGTGGTGTCGTGTTTTTTTGTTATCAAATTAAATATCGGAATTTTGGTATATTTATTAGGAAAGAAAAAAATCTATTTTGAGTTAAAAATTCCTTAAAAACCGAAACAAGAAACACCCAATAACTGATATCATAATGTAGCTATTTGTAAAAAACTGATACAAAATCCATTTCGGTCAATTTGGATTCATCATGAAATTTTTACATCAAAATTGATTTTTTCTTTGATATTTGCACAGTATATGAAACAATGTTTGTATACTTTTTGTATTCTACTCAAAAATTGTATTTTCGTTAATTTTCAGCGACATTTTTTAAAAACTTTTTAGCACTATAACTTAATTAATAGAAATTTTATCTATAGGAATGTAGTGTGTGGCACATTCAAAGCTAGACTTGGAATTAAATTAAAGGTAGTGAAAAATAGCCATTATACGAGTAGAGTACTATTCTTTATCCACGACTATTAAATAATTTCGGCTAAAACTATCATATTTTAGATTTGTTACCTTTGTTGCAGGATATTTATTATCAGATGCCTTACTAATGAATTTATTTATATCTTCAGAATAATAATTGGCTTTTTTAAACCGATAATCTGCAGACTTCCGTTTTAGAGGACTTCTCAATTTTATGTAATTTTCAATGTTTATACCATGATCTAAGCTTCAGCTTTATACGAAGTTTTCTAGATTTTTCTGGTAATAAATTTAAACTGTCCATTTTTTCATATCTCGGGTTTTCATAAGACATCCCATTTTCACTACCAGTCTCTATCTTTTAAGTTATTTGCATACCTCTTGTTCAGTCCGCATCCTATCGCCAACAGCAATTACCCTAATGTTATATTGGAGCTGATGCAACAAGCTCTGGAAATGGTGGAGATTTGGTGTAGGAGGGAATACCTAAGGGTCACTAGAAAAAGGAAGCTTGAGAGGCTAAAACTGCCAAGTCTTTTCAACTTGCAGCTGTGTCTTAGCCAGGAGGTCAAGTATCTGGGCATAATTCTGGACGCAAATCTAACCTGGAATTCAGACCTACATGTCAAAACCAATAAATGGAAAATAGCCTTAATGGCTGCCAAACGGGCGATAGGAAACACATGGGGACTAAATCCTCGGATCGTTCACTGGCTGTACACAACTGTGGTGAGATCCATGGTTACCTATGGAGCCTTAGTTTGGTGGCCAAAAACAGATCAGAGGAAAGCCGAACTGGAGCTATCAAAACTTCAGAGGCTTGCCTGTCTGTGCATAACGGGTACGATGAGAACCAGCCCGACAGCGGCAATGGAAGCCATTCTCAATCTTCCGCCTCTTGCTCTGCATGTTAAGGCGGAAGCGAGAATGGCTGCATACAGGCTGGAATGCAATGGGCATTGGCACGAAGGAACCAACTCCCATAGTCATTCCAGAATCACAGATGTTATCACATACTCGCTTCTTGAAATGAGAAGTGATAACATGTTGGCCACAATTAACTACAACCAACCATACCATATCCAGATAAACTGGGATGGGTTGGAAGCATGCAGTCAGGAAGGAACGTTGGTGTGGTACACTGACGGATCTAAAACTGTCAGGAGCTGGAGTCCATGGTGCCAGACCCAGTTGCAATGTTCACGCATCGTTGGGGAAGTTTGCATCTGTATTCTAGGCAGAAATCTACGCTATCGACACGTGTTTGCAAATGGTGGAGGCCAAAAGAACATCATACTCTCAGATAGTTAGGCAGCACTAAAATATTTAGCATGTCCTCAGACCAGATCTAGACTGATCTGGGACTGCCTACAAAAACTTTTAACCCTGGCAAACCATATTAGAGTCCCGAGGCACAAGAGTATTGTAGGCAATGAAAGGCAGACACTCTAGCAAAGCTAGGGTTGGAAGCTGCATTCACTGGTCCTGAACCAGTATTTGGAATATCAAAATCTGCTGCACGTGGTTGTACATCTCGGTGGATTCAAACTAAACATCAGATGTACTGGAGACCCGTGCCAAAACAGGAACACAGCAAACTCCTGGTCAAAAAGCCCTCGGAGTCGCTGATTAACGAAATATTAAACCTTAGCAGGGGCCAGATAAGGAAAGTGACACCGGTCACTGTACCCTAAGGAAGCACATGCATACAATTGGCATATATAGGGAGGAACATATCTGTCGCTTGTGCATGGAAGAGGAGGAAACAGCCTCTCACATTATCTTCGAATGTGAAGCACTGTCTCATTGAAGATGTGGACTCCTAGGACTAGAATATCCAAGGGAGGATTTCTCCAAGAAGGACCTAGTGAAAATACTGTTGTGCCTGATAAGGGCCTCTGGTCTCTTCACATAAACGGTATAACCAAGAGCACAAAAAGCCTAAAGGCTGAGGTGCCGAGGACTCTAAGCCTCTGACTGGTGGTGCCGAACCAATCAATCAATCCTCGCCAGCACCAATAAAAATTCTCTCACTATTAACAAAACAATTTGTTAGATACGATATGATAAATTAGATTAACAATACGGAATTGTACTTAATGGTTTCTGTTTGCTATTTGAATTTTTTTATACGGATATATATTTTCAAAAATGTATTAAATAACTTATCAATGTATTAAGCAATTTTGTTGGTCCTCTAATCACACAATTTTTTCTCATTCAAAACAAATTTGTATCTCATACCATTCCCGAAATCCCCCTAATAAGAATCCTTATATTAGACACAGTGTACCTACATACAGCATAACAATCTTTAAAGCTTTACCATTACCATTTTTTACCCGACAACTACACATTTTTAGACTTGTTTGCTAAGGTTTTATTTCTCACAACTTGAAATGTTTTACAAAGCTATTTGGTTTAATAAAAACCCAATAAAACCTTCTTTACGTCCCCCTCAACAAACAAATTATTGCCTTTAGCTATCTTCGAGTATTACTCACACGATAATCTTCATGAGGGAAATATTAAATGTAACGAGATTAATGTAACGTGATCGGTTACCCGACTCTGAATTGGGAGCTGACCTCACCACATTTTAGTCGGACTAAAACAAATGTTTTAAAGTACCTTGAGAAATTGTTTATTTAAAAAATATATAAAGTATTATTACAGCTTCCTGTAAAATTGTCGTATTTTGTAAAGCGTGTTACCAATAGATATCGATGAATAAATATATTATTCTAACGCTTTATAACAAAGTTTTGAAAAATATTTTTCAAAAACAGTGACCGTTCAACTAAGAACAAACAACTACTTCCCAGGCTATATGCCCCGACAGACATTGAATTACACTTCTAAGTCAAACGGGGTCGGTATGTTCTACAATATTTAACCAACCATTCTGGTTTGCAATTAGAAGGGACAATATCACTTGCAGACTGGTTTCGGCGTATTTACGCCTCATCAGTACAAGGTACATGCTCTCGCCCGAGATCTAGTCCCGAACTGAATCTGACACTAAAACCACAATCAATACATGTCTTCCATTAACGGAAATGTTAAAGTTGTGACGATAGCGACATCCTCACCTCGAACCACAAACCAAAATTCGAAAATTTGACAACATAGCTTGAAATAACGGGGCATAGAGCCCGGGAAGTAGTTGTTGCTTCTTAGTTGAACGGTCACTGTTTTTGAAAAATATTTTTCAAAACTTTGTTGTAAAGCGTTAGAATAATATTTGTATTCATCGATATCTATAAAAAATATATGATTACAGGCAGTGACATAGGTACTAATATATTAAATATGGACCAATATAAATTAGTTACTTTCAATCAAACGATAAATTTATTTTTCATCAGAGAGAGAGAAGAGTCAATAAAAATGATATATTTGCAACATACGTATGATACTGTTATAAAACCAATCTCATTCTTAGTGTTACCATTACTCGTACTCGTAACCGTTCACAGTTCAAATCCTCAAAGATCCTTAAAGTTGTTTTTTGATATTCAATATCAAGGAAGTGATCCCGCTGCGAAATAAACCAGGGAGCAGTCATAGAAACGAACATTAGTCGACACACAACGGGGAGGCGTCGGCTGCAAATCCTGCCCAAAAATGCTACAGTAAATGCGCTTTATGTTTGAAAACAGTTCATAAATATAAGGTGTGGCTAATAACTCCCAAAGGATTTATACTATTAAAGTTTTTACAATTAAAGTATAAAAATTTTCTGTGGAAAATACATCTAGGAACTTCTCGGACTATATGCCCCAACAGGCTTTGAACTACTATTCGAAACTTAAAATGTTTCCACTCTTCCATTTTAACAGATATATTGTTGTTTTATCTTCGTGATAAATATAAATTTAATAAGATTTAATAAAGTAGATTGAAATAGTGTTGAATTATTTAACTATTGAACTTTGCAGCTAAAACTTTAATCGACAGTTAGAATGATCGATTGTTTCAATGTTTTCATTATTACTGGACCATGCAATACATACTAACAAATAAAGTTTGGACACAACTTGGACTTTATTCAAAAATTACACCATTAAAACAACTCAAGCGAGAGCAAGTAAAAACTTTGAGAACAAATGTATTCATCACCAAAATAAATATTTGTCATCAAACAAAATCCTCTGATTATTAGTTTTAATCCCAGAAATTATTATTTTTCTCAGATTTATATTTTTGTCTCCAAACATACATATGTATCCAAATTTCTAACAGTAAAGGAATAATCATCGTAACTTATGTCCAAATAATCTGTATTATGTTCGGAATAATAAAACTGTGTTCTGAAAATGTTAGGGGTGTTGGTAATTTCGCCAAAGAAGGTCATAAACTCATTTCATTATTGGCATTTCAAGAGAAGCGATACGCACTCTGGTGGCTCTAATGTAAACTAGTTTCTGCCACATTGTTTTCTAACCACACTTTCGTATCGTTTGTTTACCATTGATTTTTATTAGGTAATATAGTGCCTTTCTTTAAACCGTGTAACGGTAAAAGTATACTTTTAGTTGAGCGCCAATTTGTAACGGTAAAGGTGCCAATTTGTAACGGTAAATGCTGTACCTCACAGGGCACCAGCTCGAAGGGCTCCGGCTAGAGACTCCTCTCAAGGGTGATTCGACCCCAAGTTTATGTCACACAAGGATAACAGAAGGGTTTTAAAAATTGAGGGCGCCACTACCTTTTTAACGATAAAAAGGACTAAGAAAACTAAGGCGGAAAAGGTAGAAACGCCTTGTAAAATTTAAATGAAAGTTAAAAAATAAAAAAGTTACTAAAAATTACCCCGGGCGGATCTCCCTCAACTTTTATAGTTGAGGATTTTAATAAAAAAAGAATTAAAAACAAAATTTTAATTTATTCTGCCACAGGAAATGAATAACGGAATTTAATAGAGGAATTTGTACTTTTATAGGTACTTAACTTAGATGAAGTGGTTTCCTGGAGAAGAAGTCAGGTATTGATCTGAACTGTTGTGTTCTGTTCTAAGGCAGTATTTTGGGGTTCTATCTTCGGGTTGTATTCTAGGCTATATTCTTGGGGTTATATTCTAGCCTAGGGTTATATTCTTGGCTTATATTCTCGCCTAGGCTTATATTCTTGGCTTATATTCTCGCCTAGGGGCTGTGCTTACCTAGAAGTACAAGTGGATCAGGGATATGTAGGAACTTGAATGTAATGGCACATTATGTTGGTCAGCTTTTCAGGTTAAAGAAAAGGAAGGCAGTTATTTGAAAGTCAAAAAATTTATTTAATTTACTGAAAGCTTTCCAACATTATATGTTCCATGTTAAAACAGTAAAAATAGCAATTATCGGCTGAATTAAAAAAATATACTAATGATCCGAAAGAAACTAATCATAGCAAAAAGTTATTTATTTAGTTATATGAAAAAATATCGTGCTTAGGAAATATATGAAACCGGCACTGGCGTTACGAAAGAATATTTTATAGGTTAACGGTTTATAAAAGTGTTATTTTATAATTAAAAGAGTTATTTCGCAACTGAAAAAGCTTGAAAATGTTTGTATAAGAGTAAAACAGTGAATTATAAAAGAATATTTGGTTTAAAACTACCATATTAGTATAAAAGAACAGTTTATGACCACGTGTTGAATTTAATTTCGTCTATCTCTGTGAAAAAATAAAGAATGCATACGAAAATTATATCAGACAGTACTTTAGAAGAAGCTTATTAATTATAAATTATGATTTTGAACTTACCACAGCAAAATTCAAGATAGGTACTTAAGATATGAAAGATAGCGAAAGATGATCTGCCCTCTTAGGCGGTCGATAACAAAAAGGGGTGTTTCACGTGGCGTTGTGCAAAAAATGGAAGCGTCCGTTGGCAGACGTCAATTGTCTTACGGTCAGGGTAGAAGAGTTTGGGATCACAGAACTATGATTGAATGTGGCTAGTGACGACGAGCGCTAATTAAAAGGATTTATTCTGTAAAATCGAAACAGGTCGATAGACATGTTACAACCGTTTTTATTTGATCTTCTTTTATCATTTGTTATTGGGTCTTATGAATAAAAGGTAGCAAATCACTTCAAATTCATGAAGCAAAACCTTCAAAGTATATGATTAAAAATTTGGAGCTTTTGCTTCACAACCGTAGTTAAAGCATTTGCTGCATTAAAAGCAAATACTTTAGATTATATGAATAAAATCATGCTTTTGCTAAGGATCTGTAGCAAAAACTTCATTTGAAGGTACCTTTAGTGCAGACTTCGCGTCCGAGGAAGCAACACGTGTTTGGTAATAATGGCGTTTTTAAATAATATAAGAGCTGTAAAACAAGAAACGTCGACAAACATCAGACACCTTTATCGTTTCAACGAAGCAAACGTACATTGGTTAGCCAACCATTTCTTTGGTGATGAAAATTATGAAACACGAGGTGCTGCATTATCATCGTTTCAGAAAATAAAAGTGTTTTTGCGTTATATCGCACATCCAGGTTACCAAAGCGGCGTGGCGGAAATAATTGGAATTCACCATGGTGTGTCAAAAACAATTGCTGAAGTAATGGGAAAAAATTGGCAGAAAGCACATCTTTGGATCAAGTTTCCATCTACCAATGACGAAATACGTGAAGCCCAACATCTTTGGCAGCAAGTTTATACGTTTCCAGAAGCAGTTGGAGTTCTGGATTGCACACATGTCCGTATTTCAAAGCCCTCCCAATTTGGAGATGAAAACAAACAGGAAAGGTTTTGCTAGCATCAATGTACAAGCAACGTGCGATGCACAGAACAAATTCACAAGTGTAGATGGGCAATGACCCGGTGCTACACATGACAGTAGAATCTGGAATAGGTCTGATATTTGTGCCCAAATGCGTCGCAATACACAACGAGCTTTGCTCCTAGCAGATGAAGGGTATGGAGTTGAGCCCTGCTTAATGACTTCTTATCGAAATCCAAATACACCACAAGAAACATGATATAATAATTTGTTGAAAAGGGAAAGATTGTGTATTGAACGTTTCTTTGTACAGTTGATGCAAAGATTTTCCATACTGCAATATAAAGCTTGACTGAAGCTGGAAAACATCCCTAAACTAATAGTGTGCTGCATTGTCCTACACAGCATTGCAAACACATTGCGCGATCCACTTTCAGTTGAATGAAATTGAGCAAAATAACAACGCAAATAACCCTATTGAAAAAAACGATGAGGTCGATATTAATATTAGGAGGACGGGAGGAAATTGCTCACCTCATTCTTCAACAAAATTTGTAAAGTAAGTTGAAACATATAACCCTTAAGGGCGGATTTTCGCAAAATCCTTTCTTATTCGTTGCCTACATCCTAACGCAAATCTCCGTGCAAAATTTTCCTTCCGTGCAATATATTCCTGTGTAGACTTGTCAAAAAGTGTAGCAAACGGTCAAAATAGCGGAGCATTTGCTACTGAACAAAAGCAAATCATTATTCATACGAAACGAACTAAATGCTTTTTCTTCTACCTTTTGCATCGATGCATTTACTTTTGCTTTTACTTTGTACTTTGAGCCAATGCTCCATTTTTATTCATGAGACCCATTGTTATATTTTACTTGTTGGTTATAATTTAGCGTTAAGAAATTGCCTGAGCCTTTTGTCGATGACAAGCCTCATTTCAACTCAGTTTTGGAAATATGTTCCAGCTCTGACAAACTTTTTCTAAAATTCCTCTTCACCTTCTACTACACACCAAGAACTTTCGGTTCCTTCAAGAAATTCCAATAAACTCAATTTTAGTTGGGCCATTTGTCTTTGTTTATATAAGAAGACGGTTTTAAGTATTTTATAACTAGCTTTGTTCTAACACTGTATTAAAAGCTTAACACTACAAAACTGCAAAGAATCAATCAACAGGCTGGCAAGAGACTACAAAGTGTCTCTAATATGGGTGCCGGCACATGAGGGGATTGCTGGTAATGAAATGGCGGACCAGTTAGCTAAAGAAGGCTCTAAAAGAGACTTCATAGGTCCGGAACCGTTTTATGGAACCACAAAAGATTGCATAAGAGGGGAAATCGAAAAATTGCTAGATAGGGAACACCAATTCAAATGGAGGGTGACACAAGGGCACCTTCATACAAAGATTTTACTCAACAAGGTAGACAAGGAACTCTCAACCACGCTACTGAAACTGGGTAAGAGACGTTTGAAGACAGTTACCGACCTGGTGACTGGACACTGCACCCTGAGGAAACATCTGCACAAAATGGGCAAAGTTAGTGAACCTATGTGCGGAAAATGTGAACTTGATGATGAACTACTCACATACTCTGTTTCTGCGAGTACTTACAAGTACTTAGACGGAAGCACTTTGGAGAGGAATTAATACAACCATTACAACTACTGAAAATCCCTCCAGTCACACTAGTGGCCTTTATAGAAGACACGAAGCTTCTGGAATGGAAGTAGATAACATGGGAAATGGTACAAAGATTCAGTTCAAGTGCCTGGCCTGATGAGCACAACCCAAATATATGAATCAATGAATGAACACTAATCCTTACAGCAATAATTATTATATATCTATACTCTGTCCATCCAAGCAACGGAGTGTTCCAAAACAGTATCATGCATAGTGCACGTGATCTCTCCGACTCTGTACCAATGTACCAAAGACAATGAATTCTGCCGGCCGATTGCAGTTAAATCCGATTGGCCAGCAAAGGGAGGCATATTTATTATGGCCAATAGATACAGAGGCGCATGGTGATCATACTTCGATCACGCATCTATCGTTGTTTGGGTCGCTCTGTTTGTTCGATGGATATACTTTAATAAACATTAATAAAAGGTAAAAGACTTCCGTATCACAGTTTTAACAACGCTTAGAGGACCTAAACCACTCTTCAAATACTCTAAACACGAAATAAACAAAGAAAACAATGAAGTCAATATGGAAGAAAAAGTAAGGTTATAAATGAATGTGATAGAAAGTATTTCATCTATCCGCCGCCGTTAGCGCTACAAGCTTTCAATATGGAAGAAAAAGTAAGGTTATAAATGAATGTGGTAGAAAGTATTTCATCTATCCGCCGCCGTTAGCGCTATAAGCTTTCAATATGGAAGAAAAAGTAAGGTTATAGATGAATGTGGTAGAAAGTATTTCATCTATCCGCCGCCGTTAGCACTTCAAGCTTTCAATATGGAAGAAAAAGTAAGGTTATAAATGAATGTGGTAGAAAGTATTTCATCTATCCGCCGCCGGTAGCGCTACAAGCTTTCAATATGGAAGAAAAAGTAAGGTTATAAATGAATGTGGTAGAAAGTATTTCATCTATCCGCCGCCGTTAGCGCTATAAGCTTTCAATATGGAAGAAAAAGTAAGGTTATAGATGAATGTGGTAGAAAGTATTTCATCTATCCGCCGCCGTTAGCACTTCAAGCTTTCAATATGGAAGAAAAAGTAAGGTTATAAATGAATGTGGTAGAAAGTATTTCATCTATCCGCCGTCGTTAGCGCTACAATCTTTCAGGTATAAAATTCAACATGTAGTCTGAATAAAACTCACCCTTTTCAGATTAGTTATTAGGTAATTCTGTTACTTTGCTATTGGTATTTAAGGTTGCAGTTTTTCATTTTACGCGGCCATTTTTCCAACACTGTATACCTTCTTCAATCAGTTTCCTAGACCTCATCGATAAATTAACCAATGATCTGTTTTAAAACCTAATAATTTATTAGAAATTCAATCATTTTCCTTGTCCTTTTACGTTTTCGGGTGATTTACATAAATTTATAGATAATCGTTTTGAAACAATTTGGTGTTAATAGGTTGGTGACAGATCTATCATTCTGAAAACAAATCTATTTATTTGATAATCAAAACCAAAGTAGTTATTACGTTAGAATTTTGTTTAACAAGATAATAAAATATTCTAAACTATATTCTTGTCCTGGCACCTTCGCCATAATTAAAAAATACAACTTTGACTATGGCTTGTTTTTTGACATTCTGTCTTTTACATATTTGAGCAACTTTTATAATTCCCGTTTCCGGATATCCTTATTTTTGGGAATTTAAGCCACAATCTTTTTTATATTTGATTTCAACGTTTCGGTAGCATTTCAGCTACCATGTTAGTTATAAAAATGAATTTTTGTTGGTTTGTTCGTATTTTATTCGCTGCCGTATCGTTCATCCGATTGCAATAAAACTTACACAACGGTTATAGAATAGTTTTTTGGGGGAACCATAAAATATTAATGATCAGTTATGGGATGATGAAAATAAATATTTTGTCTTAACCCATAATATAAATATTCAGAATTTATTCTTGAATACTAATCTAGATGGTTAAATTAAACAGCGAGTATTAAAGAACATGCGACAAGGAGATCGTATTACAAGTTATATATGTAAATATATTAGGGGAGGACTAAACTTCTCTGTCATAGGGAATCTCCTTAGGGACTTTACCCTCTTATTAACTAATAGCGGTAAATACTGTGTGATGAATGTAATCATAAGCTAATTCTGTGAAGTCCCCATCCAACTTGTAATAAAACAATCAACATGTGTAAGTAGCAGCACATAGATGTTTAAAAGTATCCCTCTTCTAAGATTATTAAATTATTACAAGGGTAGAAGCCAGAACTACCATTATTTTCGTTCGATTTTAGCAACAACGAATAACTAGATTTGCTGTGACAGCTCATGCGTGTGCACAATTTATTTTTGTCAATATTCCTATAAGTATCGTTGGAAATTAAATTCAACTGCAGCTAATTGAAGTTATCGGTTTAAAAATTAAAGGTGCGTAATATAGCTTAGCTCAAAATACTGGGTGTCCCAGAAGTTTCTGACCCATTTTAACTGTAAAAATCTCGGAACTGAGAAACGATAGGGAGGTGCGGTTTTCGAAGAACAATTTCTTTTTATATAAAGTTTTTTCAGTATAAATGTTCAATCAGTGAAATCTTATATAGGGTGTTTTAGAAAAATGGTATTTTTTAAATGCAAATAACGTCTATTTTCTTAATGAAGAACCCTATATATTTTTATTCTATCTAAAAGCTGAACTCTTCCCCTTTCTGAAAATGTATAGTTTTTGAAGTTTAGATGAAAAATTAATAAGTTATTTGATTTTTAATGATAGGCTGTTATGTAGGCATCTAGAGGCGTATGCTTTGACTTGACGATTCCAGACTTTTTTATATGGTTTTTTTTATCAAAGATAGATGTTATAATCCAATTCCAAAGCCTCTGGAATAATTGCGAGGCAACATTGTCCGAACATTTCAAGAAATTACCCCGGAAATGCTACGCAATTTTTTTGATCACTTTTTGTTCGGGTTGCAAAAATGTATAGATCAAAATGGACAACACTTGGAACATCTTAAATTAGATAATTTATAATTTTTATTGAAATTTGATTTACCTTTCAAGTTTGTTTAGTTGTTTTAGTTATTTCTAATGTTAAGTCTTGCTTCTTTTAAAAAACATTCAGTATATTTCTTTTAAACGTAGGTATTAGCAAAGATTACAAATTTTTTTGTAATCTTTGGTATTGGTTAGCCAGCAAATTTTGTAATTGTTTTTTATTTAAAACGTATGTGTCAGACACATTTATCTAATGAACAATAATCATTAAAAACCAAATAACTTACTCATTTTCCATCTAAACTTCAACATATTATACATTTTCAGTAAGGAGAAGAGTTCAGCTTATAGATAAAATAAAAATATATAGGGTGCTTCATTAAAAAAATAGACTATATTTGCATTTAAAAATACCATTTTTTTAAAACACCCTATATAAGATTTCACCAATTAAACATTTATACTGAAAAAACTTTATATAAAAAAAAATTGTTCATCGAAAACCGCACCTCCCTATCGTTTCTGAGTTCCGAGATTTTTGCAGTTAAAATGGTTCAGAAACTTTTGGGACACCCTGTACTAGAAAGTACTATTGGTATATTCTTCGACTCTGTTGGATGAATACAGGAGTAACATATTTTAGGAGTTTTAGGAACTTAGAGAGTTGATTTTTGTAAAAAGGTAGAGTTGTGTTTTGGATAACCGGAAACATGTAAATTTTATACAGGGTGGCCCATTAGTATGTGGAGGTGCAATAACTTACTTAGGATGAAAAATGCAAAGAAATGTTTCAAATAAAAGTTGTTGTATTTGCGCCGATACACATTTCTAAAATATTTTGAGATATACTGGGTGTTCTGCCAACATAAAGTTTACTTTTTTAAATATTTTTGTTTACCATCTATTGCTATCTTTTCTTTTCCCATGATTTGCGACGTTGCCATGTTGGAGCGACAAATATGAAGATTTTACGAAAATTGGTGCACTATAAATGCTACCTAGTAAACGTTATCAGTGATGAGCAACTAAACTTATTTGGTAGGTACGAAGGTAAAGGATGGCTGAAATGTCTGAACAGGGTAGAAGTTTCATTTGGGGTTCGGGGTATTTTTTCGATAAGCATTGATTCAGGAGATATCAATTAGCAAAAACTTCATTTTTTTAAATGGAACACCATGCATTTTCCCTATAGTGCTACGCGGTAGTTGATGGTGATCGCAATAATATTTTGCTTTGTGTTATGGAAGATTGGCTCTCCACCTGCAGCATTTATAAGGACAGGACTAGGAGTCACATCTTTGCTTTGATGTGATACTGTCAATCAAGTTTAATGGGCTTTGGAATCTTCAGTAAAAAGTCAGAGGCTTTTTCTAGGGCAATGAAAAGTGACAAGGATTTGTAAGATTTTGGCGGTATTTACTGAATACAAAATTAATGATTTCTAATTACAATATTTTATTCTACTTATAATAATAGTGAGTTATGGAAAACAAATGTATAAAGGAATTTTTTTTATACCTAAATCGAACCAACTACCAAAAAATCTACTGGCTATATGTTCCAGACAAATCCTATCCCTAATAAATGGATAGAACGCTAAAGTGTAATGTAGTGGAATTCTCGGTCTTCTGGTTTAGATCCTAGATTTATTTTAAAAGAGTTTACTCAAAATCGAAAGTTCACGTCTTACGATTTTAGATTGAGGTTTTGATAACATGAAGAGGACAGGCTAATATCCGTAGAAGAGGGTTGGCGACCTGAATTTTATAAACAGGTTTTTTATATTCACTGGAACAATTTGGTTCTCTTCACTTAACACTCCTCATTTCAGTATTTAATGTATTTATTGCATATAAACAATTTTGTGAGAATTCATCTTTAGGATTTTTTAAACATACAGTGTATCTACTTAAGTAGGAATCATGTGGATAGCTTCTTTATTATTGATTTAAGGAAAAAGTCGTATACGCGGTTCGTCAAAAAATATACATGTTACCCAAGAGTAAAGTACTTTCAGATATGTTTTTCGATAAAATTATTTGCTTATCTTCAAATAGTGTCATGATATTTTCGAAAACATAAAAAGTCTGGTGGAAACCCCAATATTGAACTGAAATTTTAGGAGAGTACTTAAAAAAGTCCAATCTACTAAGGAAAAATTTCACAATACCATAACCTAAAAAGTCTCATTTTATGAATCGTCAAAGCAAAAGTATTGAAAACATCCAAAAAGCCAAATTCTGGAACATAAAACGCGCAACTCCTTCAATTCAATAGTTGGAACGATGTAATGATCACCAATCGATTGAGGGGAAAATTTTTCGTAAAATTGGTTAGTTTGGAACGAGAAATCGATTGGTCGACTTAGTTTTTCGATAAAATCATTTGCTCATCTTCAAATAGTGTAATGATATTTTCGAAAAAAACGCATTTTCAACTTAAAAAGTCTTGTAAAAACCACAAAACTATGAAAATTGAACTGAAATTTTAGGAGAGTGCTCACAAAAGACCAATCTACCAAGGAAAAATTACACAATAGTGTAATGTTTTTGTTTGTTATTTAAATAGTTTTTACTTGTGGGATAAAATTATACACACTATGGCTGATTACTATCTATTGATTTATTTATTGAACTTAATTTACATACACAGTCGACTTAATGTCTAATAATTTATTTACACTCGGTATAATAGTTCTAATATATTTCTACCACTTGAATATTACACTATTTATCTTCACTATTTCATTCACTGTCCGATTACTAAGAACTTCTGTAAACTGTCTGTGAACTAACTCTTTGTCTTCGTTTCACTAATTGTCAACTCACTCAAAAACCCGCGCATATATACCTAGTCTCTATCAGCTCTCGAAAATTCTTGAACTTCTACGCCCGTCCTATGCGTAAACAAAGCGTCTTCCAGAATGTTCTCGAAAGGGAGGCGCATTCGCCAAAATTTATAGTCGAGAGACAGGGCCGGCTTTGAGTTGGTGACCTCGCAACAATAGCATAACCTTAAGAGTTTTTACATAAATAAGTAGATTTTGAGTTAGTATATCCAAAAATTAAGAGACTTAAAGGAGAACATGTCAAATCGTAAAATATTTACGTATCTACCTATATATTTTCCAATATTTAATACCATTGAAGATGTTTTAAATTAAAAATTGAAATTATATCTTTTCCATAGTCTCACACCACGAACTATGTTGCTTCGACTTATTTTGATGCTAGCAAATCTGTTAATTGCTGATATTTATTGTAAAATATATACGAAATATTGAAGCAAAAAAATTTGTCATGTACTATAGATATACTTATAATTTACAAATATTTAGTATAAAAGCAATAAAATACCCTCTTGTCTTTAGAATTATTATACATTTAGAAATGACGACAGCTAAGTGTTACTTTGCGCTTTGTAAGAAAATTAGATAGAAAAACATAAGCTAATGGAAAATGTGGGACCAAAATGATCAATAATTGAGTTTGAAAGCTTTTTAGTCAACAGTTGATTACATTATAAAGTCCTTTTATGTAGGAACCTTTCTCAACTACGTGTAACATATAGGTCTGTTATGAAATTATATATCACTTTATGAGGCTGATATTAGCACCATTGGTATGGAGTTAAATTTTTATACTTTTATATTAATACCCATCTTCGTCAGTCAATTTATCACTTATTAAGGAAGACGCGATTTTAGGCTTTAAATTAAAGGATAGTATCAACTAAGGAAGTAAAAATAATACTGTAAATGATGCAAAGCAAATTTAGTTACAAATTTTATTGAAATTGGAACCAGCATTGGTTTTCCACAGATTTTACAAATATTTACTATAATTAACTACCCATCTTTCATAAGCTTTTAAAAGACCTAATCATTTACAAAATACTTGTATTTATATTATTAAAACGATAACCTATATCTACTTAGGGTTATGGTTAAAAATTCAACAGTAACACTTTTAAACTATTTCTTACCAACGTACTTTCAAGGGATTTACGGACAAAAACTCAATTTCTTGCAAGATTAGATGGGTTTGGGAAAGTTTAACTTTGCAAATGTAAGCACAACTTTGATGTCCCCATAGAACAGAGGTCGCCTAACTTTTTAATGTTGTCGACCACTTGGCATGTTTTTCGGTTTTGGGTAGACCCCCTACTTACCTTATATTGAATTTTTGCAGCTCACTTTGAAAAATTTAAATCTCTAACTGTTGTGAAATATAGTGTGAAAAACTAAAAGTTTTATACATTTATTCATTAAATTCAAATAAAAACGAACCAAATTAAAATTTAGAATCTGTTACATAAAATAACTAAGAATAAATAAATGTGTTTAGTTGGAGAGATGAACCTGATGCTGTAATAATAAATTTATTATCCTCCTCAATACAAAAAAATGGGTTCATCCTTATCTTTGGTATAGTTTGCATTTGCTTCATTCAATTATGTTCAGTATGCCACAGGCTAGTTAACTTGACTTGAAATCCTTTCGCTGCTAGAGCAGAATACGGACACATTTTTTTGTAGGATCTGTAGCAGTGGCGGCTAGTGGTAAAAATTTTAAGGTGTTCTGTACTTTTTGAAAAAAGTTTACCTTGTAAGGGGGTTGTTTCCCATGATTTTATCGTCCTTTCTCCGCCTTCCGTGAATATAACTACCATTTGAGATTTTGCAGCAACATTCGTCGTTTCGTCCTCCATGATCGTCATAAATGGATAATTATTAATTTCCTCAATTATTTGTTCATGGCAGACTTCAAGCATGCACTGTAACAGATCATTTTGTATTTCTTTGGAAGAGCCTTTAAATACTTGAATATTTTTCAGGTGCTCACTTAGAGTTGCATCTAATTCAGCCGAAAAATTAATAAACCCACGAAATATTCCCGGATTCTCGGAAGTATCGCTCTCATTATGTCCCCGAAGAGCCAATTCAAAAGCTCCACAAAATTTAACACACTTAATAATTTTTGATAAAATATATCGATTATTCGACACGTTTTCATTATGTTTCTGTATATTTAACCAATAAGCCGAATCTAATTGAGCCATAATATTAGCTGACCCTATAGTAACGCAAATTCCATACAATTATACCGCGGGACTTAAATCGAACCGTACCGTGTGCCTCGCTGCGCTGGACTAAATGCAGCGATTTTAAGAGGGAAAAACACGCATGATCACGGATTAGTTTTAGACAGTCAAGGGGGAGAAGTGTGCAGCGCGGGTGTTTTAAAGTGCTCGCAGAGCACGTTGGTGTGGCCCAGCTATATAAAATATCAACGATCGCGCGAAATAGGTTCATTATTCCACTGGTGGACTTTATTTACGCTTGTTTATTATTTCAGATGTGGCTTCAGCGTTCAGTGGCTTGTTTTTTTATCATTATGACAATGCGAATGCCTTACAAAATATATTATAAATTTTATATTTGATAAAAGGATATATTTTAGTTAATTAGAAGATTTTTTGGGAGCTCTGCAGCACTGCAGCGCTTATGTACTCGCCGCCACTCCTCTGTAGACAGTCTCAGTCTTGAATTGTGCTCTCATTGGCCATCACACAGAACATGAGCACTTTCTGACCTTGATAGCTTCTTTCGATGTTTGTCTGCAAACTTCTATATTTTGGTTTGAAATACAAAGATGTATTCATATCAGTTTATCGCATCTTTTTGAATCTTTGGTTGCCCCCAACAGTCCTTTTTGTCCATATAGCTCCAGATCTACCAGATGGTGTAGGCTTGTCATTAATTTTAGGTTTATTGGTTCCGCTATGGCCACCTAGTAAGAATGAAGCAAGATACAATTGCGAGAAAAGTTATGGAAATGGAATTATTAAGAAAAAGACAAAGAGGAAGACCCAGGAGGAAATGGATAGAACAGAATGAGGAAATTGGAAAGAACAAAGGAAAACATTAGGAGAGATGAAGGCATTCGCCAGGGACAGAAAAGAATGGAAAAAATGGGTACAGGAAGAACTCCAATCCGACGCCTGAGAAGGCATAAGGATAAGAGAAAGAAAGGTTCCGCTAGGGAATTTTGATTATATTTTTTATCCTGTTGTATCTATGATACGTTGAAATAAAAAGAGAAACAAAGAAGGAAAGGAAGATGACATACGACTTGTAGGAATTTAGAGAAAGATGTAGCATGAAGGAAAGAGTACCAAACAAAAGACTACAAATGATGATGATGATGATGATGATGATAACATTGAATTTAATATTGTTAATTTTATAAGTTATTTCATCAATGTATTTGGTGTATATGTTTAGATAATATTGAGAGAAGTTGAGGAGTATTATTTTTGTAAAATTTATGTTGGAATTTGCTAGATATTAATACGTAATGTAATGAGTTATCTAAAAAAGCAGTAAACATTTAGTATGATGCATGAATGCTATACATCAATAATTCCCAAAATGAACCTAAGAGATTTTCTTTAGAATTTCATTTTTATGGTAGTAATTAATGTCAGCTAACACAAATAATGAGACCGAATAGACATACAAATTAAAATGATTCGATCAAATGATTTTCTTTCACATAATCATAGTAACTGCTGTTTAACTTCATTTTTCATTGAAATGCGGGGCGCTTTGAACCCAAAATAAAAATTATTTTCTGCAAGATTTCATCTGAATAGCATTAACTATGTGCGACAGTAAACCAACCATTGTTAATTTAATTGTTTCCGTTGATGCGCTCTCGCTTTTCTGAAAGAGGGTGGAAACTTTAGGCATTCTCAATATGTTCACGAAGCAATATATAGACCAGTTAACAGGATGTTTTGCAAATTTACATATTTGTCTATTTGCAATACAGAAATATTTATGTAATTGATTTAAAAACACATTTGAAAGTATTTTTGATACAAAAGTTCAAACTAAACTGCTACATTCCATTAGGAATTGTCTGGTGGAATGAAGTAGCCTCGATTGTCGGGAAGAAAATGGCGACTTTATTGACGATCTATGCAAAAAAAGGCAAGAGATTTATGGGAACAGGAAGAGGTAAGGGGGACATTCTGGTGAAATTTTTATTCTATCAGCTAATGTGCTGGAACTTTAAATCCTCCAGAAGTTTTTATCCTCACCGTGTTTTATAAAAAGGAGTGCGCCACCAACGTCAAATATGGCAGGACTACATCTTCGCTAACTAAAAAAAGTTAGAGGAAAGCTTGTTGCGCACTTAACTTGTCAAACGGATCAGGCAAATTCGCAGTAGGCTCGTAGATCTAAAAGCACGACTCTGGCTTGACTTAGTTGACAAAATATATGTTTCTTTATGGTAGATATCCTAGAGGGTGCAGATTATAACTTGATCCTATAGATCCCAATATCTATAGTTGAGACGTTCTGGTTTGATTGAATACAATTCAATAAATATTAAAAAGTTAGTTTAGATAAGTCTTGTTACATGATGATTCAGTTGAAGTCCAACAATTTCTTGGTAACATATTTGGCCAACGATCTACTTACAGTCCAGACATTCAGTATTTGACAGGTTCTGGATTTATGAAGACATCTACGACACCCTATCTTGCAAAGGAGTCTGTCGTTCCTTCACCATCCATGAATAGTTACAATTTGTAGAGTCTTTTTTGTCAGTTTCTTACCAATTTTGAAGTTGACAAGTGAAAAGAATATTTCTGCCTGATTGCATAGGACTCTAGGTAGATTGCTATTCCTGTTTAAGGTCTACAACTTCACCAAAATCTGATAACGTTTTTGATTCAATAACTCTCCGTTATTAGTAGTTGCTCCTCCTTATTCTCTATGACGCAGGTCATGTTTCACTGTCGTGTCCACCAGTAGACTGCTGGGATAAACCAGTTATGTGCAATATGCACAGTTCCATCTAACCCCTTTCTCCAGAAAGAAATGGAGAGGAAAAATTTTTAGAAGGACGATGTGATATTAATAATTCTTACTTCAACTATAAGAGATTACTACACATATCATAAAATGTTTTAAAATAGTTTCTCTCTGATGTAATGCAAAAAATTAGAGAGGTTATTAGAGGTAGCCAAAAATGGTTTTGATACCACAATATATGATAATACGACTTTGAACTAGTATTCCCACAAAGAATAAAAATGTTTTTATTCAATTCAAAACTTTCTGAATTGACATCTATTCGATAAGACAAAATAAATGCACTGTATATCACTTTTTTGGCGTGACGACTGAAGGTGGCAATTGACTTTTCGTTGTAGATACAGTGTAGGGAAAATAAATCACCCTCCAAATTACCATAAAGGGGAATTTGTAGTGAGTCCTTTCTCCCACCTTCACGGTTTTCCATTTTGTTGTGTCTTTCCACAGAACTGGATAAATTGTATGTACATTTAAGGATTCTATAAACCAAGAGAAAATTTATGTCAAAAATTAGGGAGTAAATATATTTATTAAAATAGTGTACTAATTATTGTTGTTGTATAAAACGTAATCTTAAGATTTCATGTTGATTCTTGAAATTTAAATCTATTCAATAATTACCTTAATTTTTCTAATTAGTAGTATATAAACTGTTCCATTTAACAGCAAAAACAGTTAAATAAATTTTTTTTTTTTGAGACACGTTTTGTTGTTTAGAATGTTTAGAATATGGTGTTCTGTATTACGTACGTGAGTGAAACATCCAATCATTCCCATCCACCCGTTGCCTACATGATTATATTGGTAGTTCTGTTTATTTGTGTTTTGTTGTATGCACGTTATATGGAGACCTGGATGCTGGATGAGGGAACATTGAACCAAATTGCACTCATTATAGAGAGGACTGTTGGCACTGTGGCCATTCTCTCTCCAATCGGATTCCCATTTTATAATTTATTATATGAATAGAATTGAGTGCAATTTTGTAAAGATTTACTAACCCATGGAGCATACACTTTTTTAAATAATCTCCTTTATACTAGATGTTTCATATTAAATAAACTCAACTGAAGAAGTATGTCTGTCAATCCAACGTGATCGTTTCAGGAAACAACTATGGATTATATTTTTAATCTAGAAAAATTCGTTTGATTACATCAGAGCTGTCCAGCATGAGACCCACGGGTGGGGACCTTACTTTTTGCGGCCCGTGAAGTGGACCTCTAAATGTATAAATTGCCTTCAAATACGAAGGCACCTCAGCCTTTAGGCTTTTTATGTTCTTGGTTGTACCGTTTATGTGAAGAGACCAGTAGCCCTTATCAGGCTCAACAGTATATTCACTAGGTCCTTCTTGGAGAAATCCTCCCTTGGATACTCTAGCCCTAGGAGTCTATATCTCCAATGAGACAGTGTTTCATATTCGAAGATAATGTGCACAACCGACAGATATGTTCCTCCCTCTATGCCAATTGTATGCATGTGCTTCCTTGGGGACAGTGACCGGTGAGTAATCCCGTCACTTTCCTTATCTGGCCCCTGCTGAGGTTTAATATTTCATTAGTCAGCGACTCCGAGGGTTTTTGACCTGTTTTGGCACGTGTCTCCAGTACATCTGATGTTTAGTTTCAATCCACGGAGATGTACAACCACGTGCAGCAGATTTTGATATTCCAAATACTGGTTCAGGACCAGTGAATGCAGCTTCAGACCCTAGCTTTGCTAGGGTGTCTACCTTTTCATTGCCTACAATACCCTACAATACTTTTAAGAGTTACTCTATTGTGGTTTGCCAGGGTTAAAAGTTTTTGTAAGCAGAGTTCGTTAATAACTGTCCTAGTGTGCGGTATGCACTATTTCTAAAGCCTTTTTCAAGTGAAATACTTGGTGAAAAATGTCTTCGCAGAAAAGAAAAATAACGAGCAAACATTGAGTTTAAAATGACTGTTGGGAATCAGACTATTTAATCACCTGGTATATCACCTATTTATAGAGAGTTGATAATTAAGGCATTAGAGAAGGACTCTGCTAAAGAAATAGTACTACAAGGCAAAGGAGTTGAGCAGAACATAGAGGAAGAAGGAATGCATTAAATGACTGGTTATTTTTGATCATGGTTTAGAGAAAAACCTCTTGCCTAAAGCTTGGATGGAGAATTTTGGGAACTCACTTAGTTTCTCTCAAATGCTATTGAATCTCTACATTGAAAGCATTTCAGCATGTGAATTAAACACCATCAGCAATTAAAAACGCATTCAACAAACTAAACTTTACCAAATTATACAACCCCTACTTAAACCTGAAAATTTTATTAGGTAAACCAACAACACAAGTAAATAACAAAGAATAATTACAGTTATTTGAAAAATGTATAAATCACCCCTTCATATGGGTGACTTTAATCTGCATTGTATTAATATTAAAAATTTACCTTAGGTGCTACAGAAATAATCAGTTTTAACAGCTTGAATTAAAAAAAATTTGACTTTTTACTCTCCCTTTTGTTCGTACTTAACAAAACAAACTTTACCAAATAATGGAAACATGGTATGTAGTTTGGGGACACCCTATATAATGCGTCGGCACATAACATGTACATGACTATTATATCTCCTACTGATCAGTTCTTTAATTTATGAAATTGTACATATTCATATTTTCTGCAAATAAAATATCATAACCGTACCAGAAGAATATTGATTTTATCAAAAATTATAATCTTGTAAAACAACTGAATGGCGTTACATTTTTTGTCAAGTGTCGACATGCCAAGGTGAACTGCAAAAGTAAAGAACTACCTTTACTAAAATCCTCTAGATGCCGCTCTATGTCCAGCAGCGAGTATAATGTGCCTGAAATATTAGGAACAGAAATCTATTAGACGCGATGAAGAACTTTTTCATTTGCTGCTGGAGGGCGCTGTATGAGAGAAAATGTTGAATCAATAGTTTATTTTGGAACTAAACTGATATTAAAATAATAGAATCATTCATTATTTGAAGATTTGTCTTTCTTATTGATTTAACAATATCGCTTAGCATGCACTTAGGAGACAACGGCAATAAAGTATTATGCTGTAGAAAAATGGATGATGTAGGTACCTTCCTAATTTCGAGTATAAAAAACGTATCCAATAATAAAAGGTATACTACATTATATAGATTTGTTAATTTATGACTTTATAACGAATAAAATTTTATTTATACTAAATTGAATCCATTTCAGACATTTATTGAATTATTCACTAAGTCGCCTCAGCTTTTTCTGGTTATATTTTCAAATTCAATATTTTAAAAATTAGCACAGGTTGAAGTTTATATTCTTTATATTTTTACAAAAGCTATCTGACCCCATTGATAATATAAAATTATTATTTATTATTAAAATGCATCATTATATATGTGCGTCATTTTTCCAGCTAAAACGTGCGATTAAGATAATTTTACAAAATCCCAGATTTATCAAACATTTTTCCAAAATAATATTATGTTCAGATATAGGAAACGCTTGGTAAACATATATAATCTTGAAAATATCGGTTGTTATTTACATACAGGGAAGTCCAAATATAGTATAGGCAAATTTTTATTAACAGACTTCTTTCCTCTATTCATCCTTTTCGGTCAACTTAATAAGATATTTGGCAAGACCACTATAAGTATTTGCTTAGCATCTGTGAACTGCACATTTTTTTATTTCTTTTTTAATAAAATTGGAAGAAACGATAGTTATACTTTATTTTTGTTGTTGTCTATTAAACCAAATATAATTATTATCAGAAATACCTAGGACCTGTACGCAGAAGTGGAATTAGAATGGCATTCAGTTTTGGGGAATATCCACGTTATAACTAAGTAGTCCCTTTGATCAATAAAGTAATAAATTTTCATAACCAAAAAAGAATTTAATTTTGTTGTAAATATTCCAGGATGAATAAAAAGGCTAAATTATGACATGACATTTTGAATTTGATATTACCTACGTTTGCCCAAAAATTAGTCTCACTTGCAATATTTAAAATTACAAATTTACATTTTTTCCTTCTGCTCAGGTCATTATATAACTAAAGAATAATGTAAACGGCCCCTTCAAGAAATGTTTTCTAATAAAATTCTGATACAACTTTTTCATTTGCCCTCGTAATATGTGATGGCCGCTAACCTTTAAACAAAAATGATTCACATTTCTGGAGAATCAGAGAATGCGTGTGTGCTCCTTCTTTTATAATTTCTGACTAGAAGAAGAAATTTTAATCGTAGAGGGCGTAAAGTAGAGCTGAGGAAAGACTAAACACAGGAATAAAATCCGAAAACTACGCATACTCTTCATAATAATGTGAAACCCTGTTTTTTATCATTAAAAACACTATAATATAATATATATTTATTTTGGGGTATTTTGTAACTTTATTATGTAAAATTAATGTGTTTTTCAATTACCTAGTCCATCACTAGTGATCATTTATACATTAAATTAGTTTTGAGATTATAAACTAAAGTTTTCTAATTTTCGGCGTTTTTCTAAATTATTATTAATATGAAGTTTTTATGTTTGTTAAACAGATTATTCTCACTATCAAATTGTTTACTTCCATGATTAATTATTATTCACAAAATAACAACAGTTTATAGATCATTTTACTACAAATTCAAATTTGATCTGTTAGATAGGAACATAGATAACGGTTGGGAGACCATTAATTATTAATAATATTGCAGTCTGGCAACGTCGCCATGTCTTTTGGATTCCATTCCTTTATATAGTCACACCTTAGGTTTCGATTGTCGAATTGTCGATTGATCAGTGTATTATACTCAATGTTGTAGTAGTTTGTGTATTTTGTCGTGCCATATTATTAATATTATTTATATTATAGCAAATAAAACCTTAAAGACTGTATACCATTAGTGATGCATTTTAGGATACAGAGGATACTGTTTTGGGCGATCCTCATTGGATTTGCATCCACTGCACAGGTAAGCAAATAAGTACTGTGTACTGTGTAACTACTGTTCCAAAATAATAAAATAATCTTTCGTACAAGCCTTATTATATAAATCTATTGGCGTTTTTGTAATTAATGACAGTAAAATGATTGAAATTGTCTTGAATAAAAGTAATTTACGAGTAAAAAACGAAAATTGTACAAATTCATGATGCATCAATTTTATTTACATTTCCTTTCTTAGTAATACTGTAAATAAAGGTATGCACAATCTAGTGTACTACAATAAAAATGAACAAACTATGATAATACCCATAGTTTCTTTATTGTTTGTTATATTCGTTGTATACTATTATTGTAAACACAAGATCTATAAATTGTCAAATAGAAATGTGTGTCACAAATAATATAATAGTGTATTCAAAGGTTGTAAAATAAAACGTTGGTGGTTATCTAAATTTGTTACTTAATGTGCCACATTAATTGAAATGTTTACCATGAGTTATAAATTGTTATAATATTTTGGGTTTCTTAGATAGTAGTAAACAATGTGAAGCATCTACTAGACAGATACTAGTTCAAAAACATTTCACATTTTTAATTTACTCGTTTCACTAATAAAATAAAATGGTTATTAATTTTTTATTTGTTTATTCTGTAGGTACTAATGTAGCATTCAATTTTTTTTTAATTGTAATATATAAACAAGTGATATTTTCTTCCCCGCTTATCAATTTCTTTTAAGTTATGAATTAACTCATTACTCAATTATATCAGTAAAGTTCTAATAAACTGGAGGTATATACAGCCTTTTATGATGTATTGATCTCTGCAAGTTGGTGTGTAATAATTTAACTTTCTTGACATGAAAGAGATGCTTCATTTCTAAGATCTCTATTTGTGAATTTCTTTTAAAATTAATATCAGCAATGTTGACATATGCTTAGACCATCATTTTCTCTATTAATTTAAACTGAAACTATCCAACTTTATAACATGTTTATCATATAATAGTTGTTGTTTCACAGATAATTACTTGGTATATAACCTTTTATATGTTTGCTTCTCTACAGCGTGTCCACGGATGGGGTATCCTATAGGTGAAAAATGTTTAAATATTAGTTTTAGTGAAAAATGTCATTCTTGATAAAAAGTTTTGCTTGTTCTGAAACCCCATAAAATGAAATAAAATTCAAGTTTTTCAAATCCCGTCTCATTGTATGGCCAGTTTTATGAAAACCGTATGAATTTTTGCACTAAGTTCGAAAATAATGTATTAATCTAGTGAGTGACATTTACGATGTACCAAGTAACTGTCAACTTTTATAAATAATTTTCAAATTGTCATTATTTAATAAATATTTGACAACAATGTTAACTATTCAAGAATTATAATCACTATCAAAAATAACAATACAGAATAATAATGTAAGAAACACTAAGTAAGCAAAAAACATCTATTCAATATATCCTCCCCTAGCTTCAAAACATCTCTCAATTCTCTTTCTGAATTCTTTGTAAGTATTTCGCTGCATTTCTGGGGTAATTTCGTTAACAGCATCAATGATAGCTCGTTCAAGTCTTCAATATTATGGTTTAAATTATTTGCGTAAACTTTTTGTTTTAAGTAGCCCCATAAAAAAATCTAAAATAGTTAAATTGGGGGATCAGGGCAGAAAAAATATTGGTCCATAACGTCCATCGCCCAGGAAAATATTCATCCAGCCATCCTCTAATTAGCAAAGTCAAATGTGATGAACATCCATCATGTTGAAAGTACATTTTACGCCTTTGCTCCAAGGGAATATTTTCTAATTCAGGTATTAAGAAGTTGTCCAGCAAATACAAATATACCTCCTGATTTAATGTATCTTCCAGAAAATACGGTCCGATTATTCGATCCGGTAAAACCGCACACCAAACATTAACTTTTTTAGCAAATTGACTATTACAGTTAATCCTGTAGCTCGGGTTTTCACTAGCCCAATATCGACAATTTTGGGAAGAAACGACTCCGTTTGTTGTAAACGTTGCTTCATCAGAAAACAAAATATTGTGAAAGAATCGATCATGCATAAGCTTTTCACCAACCATCGCACAAAAGTCTAACCTTGTGTCATAATCACAATCTTATAAGGTATGAATAAATTTCGGTTTGAATGGATGAATTTTGTTTTGCTTAAATATTTTCTGTAAGTGACCCTTGCAAAAACCAACCTCCACTGCTCTTTTTCGTAGATTCAACTTGGGATTTTCCCTTAACGAATGCATAGCTAGTGCACTAGCTGCATCATCCTCCTCAACGTACGCCTTTTTCAATTTCTTTTTGTCTTGAACAGATCCTGTCTCATCAAACGTCTTTATTAATTTTTTTAATCCACACCGCGTAATGGGTACATCTGGATATTTTTCGTGAAATTTTGCAATTGCATACTGGAACGAAACTTCCCCAATACCATAACATTGTTGTCACTCACTAGATTAATACATTATTTTCGAACTTAGTGCAAACATTCATACGCTTTTCATAAAACTGGCTATAAAATGAGACGGGTTTTGAAAAACTTGAATTTTATTTCATTTTATGGGGTTTCAGCACAAGCAAAACTTTTTATCAAGATTGACTTCTTTGATGAGGAAATAAAACAATTTAATTTGTTTAAATCTTCATTTTATTTTGAACTAACGATCAAATTAAAATTAGTGACGCGTTTCGCTACACAGTAGCTTTTTCAAACTAATGACATTTTTCACTAAAACTAATATTTAAACATTTTTCACCTATAGGATACCCCATCCATGGACACGCTGTACATTAAGTTTAGGTATCAAGAATAGTGCTTTCAGTCTCTACATGCTACACAATGACTGTGAAAAATTTTCGGTGGGCAGATATTTTTGGGGGTCAGTTTAGTTTTCGACAGCTACAATTTAATTCCATTCTTTGTTATAAAAAACCAAACTATTCGATAACACATCTAATATGTGAATGTTGATGTTGGAAAGTGTAGAAGCTTGTCAAACACATGTAGGGGTACATTTCACCACTTGGTTTGGCATTGGCTAAATAGTCACTATGCCCAACTAATCTCTAACATTACAGTTTACTTTACAAAAATATAATTCAAGTACATAGATTTGTGTGATAACATGTTTAGGTCAATTTACATACTTCTTTTTTCACTGAACTTTTGTATTGTCTGGCTTTGTCTAGGTCTAGAGTTAGATTAAGTAGCAGAATACACCCCCAACTTTTGTAACTAAGTGGATTGGTAGGCAGGTGTGACTACCTCTTTGTGGTACCATATGTATACCTACACCATTTACTAACTTCTTGTTAAGGACTTCTTTGTCTCTAATTGGGCATGTTACTCTAATATTTGTTAGGATAATCACTGTATCTTCAAAAAATTAGTTATTGGGGTTGTGGACTGGTTCTTTTATCCCAAATTTTTGTTATGTCAATTATTTATCTAATAGATAGTTTTTCCAAGTTTTCTTAATTGGAATGGAATAGTTCATTTTTATGGCAGAAACTTGACATTTGCTATAATTCTCTAGACAAACATAGAATAAAGTTGAGTGAAATTTTATTTCTAAATATTACCTACAAATACTTATAAACTTGATAATCATTAATTTCTATTTAGCCATTAAAGCTGTAATATTTAGAAAACAATTAATTTTGCATAAGATTGTTGCTATGTTATTTATGGTTTGTATACAATTGAAGTCTAGGCACTTAATTTTATTATCATATGCAATATTCAGCCATCTCTTTAATAAAAAAGCATATTTTTGTTTGTATCATTTTGTTGTATTTTTGGGTTTTTAATTGGTAGGTAAATCACAAGATATAAATTATTACTATTAATCAACTGGCCTTGATTCAACTTCAAGATCATAATGATTGGGATATGTCATTTTCCAAAAGTATATTTAAAGTTATAATATTCATTGAAGAGTAAATATTGGGAGTAAGTAGTGGTTTTTTGGAAATTTGTATTTGTGTTCCCTCCTAAGTTTACCTCTCCTTTTCTTGCTTGTTTTTGTTGCACTCCATATTTTTTAACTTGTCCATTTCGATTTAGCCTGTTTAAATGCCCCTACCATCTTAGTAGTGATTTTTGTATGTACTTCCGAATACTCTCAACTCCCAGTCTCCTTCGTATTTCATCATTTCTTATTTTGTCAAAAAAAGTCATATTCACTACTCTTCTTAGGTATTTCATGTCTATTACTTGTAGTTTGTTTTTTAGTTTTCCTGTCAGTACTCATGTTTTGCTCCCAAAAAGCAATATTGGTAAATATATTGTTTTGTAAATTGTAAGTGTTGTCTTAGTAATGATTTATTTTATATTTATGAATCATTTTCTTAGTGAAAGATATAATTTTGTTGTTGATGTTATTCTACTATTAATTTCTGTAGGTATCATATTTGTCCTTTGTTGTCAATTACCTGCTCTATTTCTACGATGCTACCATCTGAATCTGAATTCCGCTATAACAAAACCATGTCTGTTGTACTGAAAGTAGTTAAATTTGATTATTAGTTAATTTAGAAGTTAAAATATCCTTTTAGAAATTGTTCCTTGATTATTCAAAATTAAAATACAAATATATAAATGATCATTATCTTTGAAAACATTTTCAGTAAATGGATGACATTTTCCCCAAAGATGCAGTTGTTGCAATGGATAATTCTCACTGCAAATTGAAGGATGTTGTTTCAAGTACCTTGTGAAAAGCTGGAAGTAAAATCAAAATAGTAGAGAACTATACATCATTAGGGAAATTATGTTTGTTTAGGTTGAAAAAAATAAAGTTTTAATTGAAAATAGAAGCGAGAAAACTTCAAAAAACTGAATATTTTAAAATTTCAATAAATAATTTGTGATGTTTTCAAAGCTGTTTCTATTTTAGTATGTGCTGCAACATTCTATAAACTGTGGAAAGATGAAAGTCGATATTATCATCATTTCTATGATCTCATGAATGGTATAGAATCTATCCTTATGAGTTTTCTCTTTCTTTATCGGACTAAAGACATGGCGCACGTATATATGAATGACTTTGATGAGTAAATCTTGAACAATTTTCGTATTTGCTAAAGCAAGCAACATCTTGAAATAATTTATGATTCCCATTTTGTCCCTAAAATTTGTTTTCCATGATATCTCCTGAAACCTCTTTTCATATAATCGACTCATCTTGGGATTTCTTCACCACAGATTCGTTATATACATAAATGTTAACTGTCTCTGATATTATGGAAAGAAAAATTCATAAATACCTTTCTTCTTCCTTCAACTTTAGCACTGCTTTTAGTAACTTCAGCTGTTCACAAATACATTTGTCTACTTGGAACACGTTTATCTAATTGAACCTCTAAAATGTGCATGTATTAGTGACTTAGTCTAGCATCCACTGTGATCAAGAGACTAGTATGTTTGTTTTACTATCCTTTACTGTTGCAAAACATTTTTCTGTGATAATTTACTAAATTGCATCAACAAAAATCCAGCTATAATATAGTATTTAGACATGGTTAAATGACTTGTTCTGATGAACAAGAGAAATTAATCCGTTTGAAATTATTTTTAAAGCTAGCCTGCCAATTATGTTATTGAGTGAATTTAGAACATTTTAAAGCAGTTAAAATACAACACACACTGTATGACATTCTAACATTAGCAAAATTTGTGTTTTACTTGTAATAACATACACTGTTTATACTCACTAAAAAAAACTGCAAACGTATCTAAACATCCTATATTTCAAATGCTTACAATAAATTAATGTCATTGTATGGGCAAGTGGTGGTTTCTTTGTTGTAGTTACAAAATCTAATTTCATTTTGATTCTATTTTTACCGTTTTATTTGCCTCATTAAAAGCTAAAAATGTATTGAGATTTGAGGTGAATATTTTTTTAGGTAGCATTCAATAAGTTCGTAATATTTATGTTGTTCATCAACAAATTGAAAACTTCATTCATTGAAATTTATTTATAGAAAACTGTTTAACAATTCAGCCAATAAGAATTTGTATAATCAAATGCATGTGTCATACCAGTGCACATAAAATACACATGGTGTTTTTAATAATAATTTTAGTTTTTTTAGTCGAATGTGATTATATTGAAAATATTTAAAGAACTATATTAAGAATTATTTCTGTATGACTCTTATTTTGCTACTCATTCTTAATAACATTGTACAGTGGCGCGACGCCGGCTGTAGGTATCTCAAGACAACCTTGGAAAAAAGATTTGTTTGCTAAAAGTAGGAGAAAAATCGCTGCATTTGTTATCAATTTCTACCACGAGAGAGCGCAATCTTTGAAATTATTTGTCATATCCCTACCATATTTCGCAAATCTTACTAAATCGTGATACATAAAATTGTCTGAACACCTCCAGAGGCGTGCGACAGGGACAAAACCGGTAAGAAAAATATCAACGAAGCAATAAAAGGGGGTGTTCCAGTTCTGGATTTCCACTCTTATGCAATCCCCTTATGTCCTGTCACCTTGAGACTCTGGATTCTCTCTTGCCAACCTATTAAGGGATTATTTACAGTTTTTCACCAGACTATACATGTTCCCTGGATGGAATGATGATATTCACTCGCTCAGTGAATATGTTTTCTGGTGTCATGCTATCTTATTTGAAATTTTGGTTCATCTAGTATTGTCCCAGCAGTAGTTCTCCAAAGCAATAGTTTGGTTTTCTTTGGATGAACTGAAAGGAGCTCTTTAAGGTAACACGTGCTTTATCTTTTGCAATTGATTTCGGATAAACTTTTCCAGTTTTCCACAATTCTTAGTGCCACATAAGTGGTGAAAGTACTCCACCTTGAGGATCATCTTAAGTTATTTTTTTTTGTAAAAATTATTAAGCCTATGGCTCCAGAAATCCGACACTCATAAATTGATCCCTAGTATGAAGATTGACTAGTTAGTATAGAAGTTGCGCGCGTTTCGTTGTCTGTGCCGGCTTGTATTTACCCTTCCCAAATTCTACACCAATGGCGGAATTACCATTTTTGTTTAGTTTTCCAGTTCCTATCAAAGCTTGTTGAGATATTTTAAAATAGAGAAGTGTGGAATACATTAAAATGATTACAATCTGAAACATTTTCAGGTTACTTATTTTATGTTATTAATCAGGTTTTTATCGTCAACTTTCTTTTATATAAGAAAATGTTCCCAATACTTCCTAATAAGGAACCTAATGCATATTTTATAAATTAATCATATCACGGCATCGCCTTATTAGCTTATAAAATAAAATCGTTGGCCAGCAGCAACATTCTTGGATGATAGAATCTCGGCCCTTAGTCCTATTTTATCGACAATCCGTATTGGTCGAGTTGAAAACATCGCGTGGAAGTTGTATATCTCGAAGATATTACTTAGATTTTTCTGATATCATAAGTATAAAAATAAATATAAATCACCTTTCTTGTGCCGATAAATTTAATTGTTAACTATTAACTAATTAAAATTTCATTTATTCAATCGTTGCTGGATAAATCTAATTTGAATATTTGTTTGTTATATTACGAATATAATAAATAATACGCAATTTAAAATGCTTGCACATTATAGTGAACTATCTGAAGAGCAGTAAAGAATTTTAAATCTTATAGATGGAAGTTTACCGTTTTTTTGTTGTTGCCATTTTTAATGTTCTAGCACCGTTAATGGTAACTACTATTGTTTATATAAGTTATGAAATTATGTTGATACCTAATTTTTCAATTTTTGTCAGCCTGTATCTATAGAAATTAATACCACTGGACAGCAAAAATTTACTTTTTGATTGTAACTTATACTGATTATACAGGATGATTCATTAATAAGTGTAAATATTTTACATGTAAAATACTGAGCCTAAAATAGAAAAATTTAAACCAAAACACTTTAATAAAACATGGCCCTAATCTGAGATACAGGATGTTTCATGTTTAAATCTAAATCGTTTTCTTCAAGACTTGTATATTTTTCATTTCTATTCCACATTTTTTTATACAAGCCAACTCTAAAACGGCTAAAGATACCATAAAATTTGGTATGCAGCAATTGGATAGACTTTACAATATAGTGAATCATATTGTAAGGGATCGGGTTTTCTTGCAAGAATTCTTTGAATTGTACTTGTACTTAGAAATTGTAAATCAAACGGAGCATTTCGTCCATCAATTAAACCGATAAAGTTGTTAATGAAAAGAATGAAATTACCGTTTTAGGATTTTTCTCTGCTTTTCCAACGGCTTCATTACATGAAGCTGAAAGAGAACCGCGTCGGTAGCTAGAATACTACCGAAACATTGGAATAAAAATATTTAAAAAAATGTAGTTTAGTTTCCCAAAAATAACAAAAAGAATACTTATACCACAAGGAACATACAGTGTGTAAAAGCCAAAGGGAATAAATTTATATATATATATTTTTATAAATATGTAAAGTAACCGAAATAATGAATTTATTCTGTTTGGCTTTTACACACTGCATAGAAGATATCCATGAGTTCAGTTTATTATATTATTTCCCTTGACAACGACATTTCTTTATATCTCCTATATTCCCACAGAAATTTGTTCATATATTACATCTTTGTATATTTGTCAGATTTTATTTTCAGTAAAATTTACAATAATTGAATTTTTATCATAGTCAACAAATAAAATACACAAATCGATGTAAGCAGTTTCGATTAATTTTTGTATCTAATAATAATAACATAACTTTCTTTAAATTGAAGCATTCTCATTTTATCATATTAATTATGAAATATTAACTTTTTTAAATGAAACTAAGTGTTTCTAATTAATTCCACTATTTAATGAAAAAATTATGAAAATTTAAAGATACTTATTGATAATTATTTCGATATTGATATATCGACAGAAGTTACATTTTATGTGATGCCTACTTGATGTTTAATATTTTGGCTAGACCAAATAATGAGTGACCTATCTTGTGATTGACTTAATATATATGAATAGAAAAAAGAAGAAAATATGATATTACAAATGTTAAAGCTTAGGTAGTATTAGCCCTATGGGGATATCCTGGATATCTTTTTCCCATTTAAGATCAGTATTACTGTGCAATGATATAGGAAACCAAGGAAAACTATATCTGCTGATCTTTAAAATTGTTACTTAAGAAGACAATTTATTAGTGGAGAGCTCCCTAGATTTATCTGTTCATTGACAATTTCATATTGTGGGTCTCTTAAGTGTCTTCTTATTTCTAGTTCTTCAAGGAAATCTAGTTCTTGTTTCTTATCACAAATATGCAGTACTTCTAGTTCTGTGTTAATGAATGTTTGGTGTCAAGAAGATGTTTTGCGTAATGTGATTTATCTGGCTGTTTTAATTTGTATGCTCGTGAGTGTTCATTGTATCTAATTTCAAAATTTCAAATTGTTTGACCAATATAGACAGCATTACATTCTGGACATTTAAGTTTATATATTCCAGACTTTTTTAATGGGGGTATTTTTGTTTTTACATTTTTTAACAATTTTTTACTCACATTGTTTTCTGTTTTAAAAAAATTGCTGTTGAACAAGATATTATCTTTGAAATATTATTAGAAATATTACCAGCATACGTGATGGTTTTGTAATTTTGTATTTCCCTAGTTTTTTCAGGAAATATTAATTGTAATGACACTTTTTCCTCTTTGTCATTGATTAATTAATTTATTACATGTAGTGGATAACCGTTGGATGTGGCTATTTGTTTAATTATATTAATTTCTCTATCAAAATTATATTTGTTCATAGGAACTGAAAATGTTCTATGTATCATTAAATTATATGCTGCTAATTTATGTGACATGGGATGATTGGAATTATATGGTATAGTCACATCAGTATGTGTTGGGTTTTCTGTAAATTGAAACATCAAGTATTATTGACTCTTTGAATTTTATTATCAAGAAAATTAATTGAGTTATTTTCATCAACTTCTAATGTAAATTTAATTTTTGGATGTAAATTATTAATATGATTGAACAATATATCTACATACCTATACCAAAATAATATATTTTTTGAAATGTTACATTCAAAGATTTTTCTTTCTAAACTGTCCATAAAAATGTTAGCTAAAATTGGTAATATAGGGCTTCTCATTGGTAAACCTTCATTTTGAATATATACCTTATTATCAAAAGTAAAATAATTCTGATTTATACATACATCAAATAAATTAACTAGATTTCCTTGAAGAACTAGAAATAAGAAGACACTTAAGAGACCCACAATATGAAATTGTCAATGAACAGATAAATCTAGGGAGCTCTCCACTATTAAATTGTCTTCTTAAGTAACAATTGTAAAGATCAGCAGATATAGTTTTCCTTGGTTTCCTATATCATTGCACAGTTATACTGATCTTAAATGGGAAAAAGATATCCAGGATATCCCCATAGGGTTAATAATAACTAAGCTTTAATATTTGTAAAATCACATCTTCTTCTTTTTTCTATTCATATATATTAAGTCAATCACAAGATAGGTCACTCACTATTTGGTCTAGCCAAAATATTAAACATCAAGTAGGTATCACATAAAATGTAACTTTTGTCATTCTGACGATGATATGTCAATATCGAAATAATTATCAATATCCTTTAATAATTTTCATAAATTTTAAAATTAAATAGTGGAATTAATTAGAAACACTTAGTTTCATTTAAAAAAGTAATATGAGTAGATTCCACAAAGTAAGGGTCCAAACAGTAAATTCAATTAATTATGAAAAATAATGTATCAATAAATATTAACTGTATTAATTATTTTTTCCCGTTTTAACAGATAATGGTATAAAACCTAATATGAAATTGGGAATTACAAAGTTTTTAATATTCTGCAATAATATACCAAAATAAAAAAGCTAGTTTATACGTTTTAATTTAGTTTTAAAAAATGTACAATAGATAAATGGGTTTTTAAGTATTTTAATGACAAACAGAAATAACAACAAATATTAGAGCTACACGAAAATACCATTAAGAAATAAAATTGAGTCAACAATTTTGAAAAGTCTCATCATGCGCTGTAAGGTAATGAAAACTTTTTAATTAGGTAATATGATTACCTATCATTTTTATCAACAGTGATAAAAATAATATCAGGAAAGAATGCATGTTTAAAAAACAACAAATAGAGAAATAGTGATACTTTCAACCTTTACAAGGTGTCATGAACGAAAAGAGATTTCAAAACCGTTTTTAGGGTAGAGAGGGGGAACTAAAATGACATGAGAGAGAACGCGAAAAAAGTGTTAAATGTCGAACTACAAAAATGTTAATTAATTTAGTAAATATTCAAAATGGTTTCCATTGTTTTTTAAACAATAGTACAACCTATTTTCAAACTCCATACGAACGTTGGCAAATGTTGCTTTAGTAATATCACGACATGCTTGACTAATTCTTCGTCGTAAATCGTCGATTGAGGTTGGTTTAGTTTTATAAACAACCGACCCCACAGGTGGCGGTAAGTCTGGTGACCTAGGTGGCCACTTAATGGGACCTCTCCTTCCAATCCTTCTATTAGGATAATTATTGTCTAACCAGTCCCTAACTGCTACTGCGTAATGGGGAGGTGCTCCGTCTTGCTGGAAGTGCAACAAATTTTCTTCTAGAGCTGAATTGCCTTCGCCGTCCATTGGTTCTCTAATTCATGAACAATTAAGGGCTCAATAGTGTTCTCCAGCATATCGAAGTACATTTCACCGTTTAAATTTCCCGGTATAAACAAGGAACCAATCACAGAATCTCGTAATGCCCCTGCCCAAACATTTAGTTTCTCGGGTTACTGAGTGTGGTTTTCTCTAAACAGATGTGGATTTTCATCATTCTAATAACGACAGTTTTGTTTATTTACATTACCATTTAGATAAAGTGTGCACTCATCACTAAAACAAATATTTAATTATTTAATTCTTTCAGTCATAATTTCACAAAACTGAATTCTTCGGTCTGGATCGTCATCGGACAATTCCTGAAGACATTGCATTTTATAGTGGTGAAATTTATGAAGCTTCAAAAGTTTCCGTACCGACTCATGTGATAGTCCTGTTATTGCAGATACGTGACGAGTTGATAAAGTAGGATCTATTCCAAATTGTCCAAGGACTTCGATTTGAGTTGCTTCATCGAATAGTCTTGCGGCATTCCTTCTTCTATTTGCCACTGAACCCGTCTCTCTAAATTTTTCGACTAAATCACGGATATACACGTGACTTACATGTTTTTCAGGATGTCTTTCATTAAACACGTTAGCTGTGTGCAAATAACTTTCGTTCTGGGAGCCAAATATTAAAATTATCTCCACACGTTCAGGTATACTGTAAACCATCGTGATTATTGTAGTTAAATTAACGTACAAAACATACCAAAATATTTTCGGACCAAACGTATAAATAATTAATCTATCACAAATGACAATGAAATTAAGGTAAGTATCAAATATTCCAATAATTTGAGTACAGAAAGGAAATGAAAAACTGCAAAGCAAACAAGTTTTTTTTGAAATACAATTAATAGAACATTAATTTAACACTTAAATAGGGACCGTACTTGCACTTTCAATTGTTATTTTTGTTGTCTAATAAATATTTCTGCTTTATTGTTACACCCTGTATAATTATGGCTTAGACCGTTGGAAAGCATTTTCTACGGGCTTTCTAAGGACGTATCACAAGTAGGGGGTTGCCATTTAAATTTTTGTAGGTGGGGCATAGGGGGTTAATGGGGGTGCATTTTAGTTCTCCCTCTCTACCCTAGAAACGGTTTTGATTTTTTTTTGAAATCTCTTTTCATTGACACCCTGTATATTGAAATACAGAAAAATAATTAAATATTTTACAATTATGTAAAAAAGCACAAAAATACAATAAATCAAAAAAATCCCATAATGAAACATGAAATATTTCATATTTTAGGCACATTTTTGTTTTAAGTTCACTGGGTTCTACAAATAACAAATAGTTGTTTGTATAACAAGTGCGCAAATCTAGCGAGTGGGAACAGTGCTTTGCGTACAAGTTGTATACAATACTTTTTCTACAACCACATTTATTAATTAAAGAAAAACAGTAATTTATATAGGTTTATATTTTATTTAAACTTGATAGGTTAATTTTTTTATAATTATTAATAAATTAAAATGAATAATCAAATAAATAGTTTAGTTACTTATGGCTTAAATTTAAAATTTTTACACCCAGAAATTCACTATAATATGTTGAATTGTCAAAAAAAGTTGACAGGTCATAGGTAGTTGTGTTTGACATTTCGCTGCGGAAAAGTGCCATAGCGTGTACTTTTCGTATTACTCTTCCAACGGTTATCACAGAAATTAAGAAAATGCCTGCTTTACGTATAAAATTTGTGTAGAAAAGCGTGTTTTGCAAGTGGTTGTAGGAAAAGTAAACACAAATGTATTTAAATATACAGGTGCCCACAATAGGTAAAAATATTGTTTAAATTTCAAAGAAAAAAGTGCTTTAAAACTTCAACAGCTTGTTGTGGTCAGCTATATTATATTAAAAAAGCAAGAGACACCTGCTAAAAAAGTATCATTATTATTTTACTTAACAAAAAATATCGAATAAATTATGGGATTAATTGTGCGAAGAAAATTGGAGCATAGAACGTTATTTTTTATTTCACACAGAACATTGTATCGATGGGATTTTGTTTTCTTTTAATTTGCGAAACAAATATTGCTCGTAGCAGAATCTGGAGAAAATAGGTTGCAGAATGTCAATATAGACGTTGTGGATAATAGCAGCCATAAAAGGCAACATTTATGGTCTGAGGCGTTCTACTGTTTAAATAAAATGCTAAAACAAAGCATTCACATTTTCTATCGCTTTAAAAGTATTCAGTTTAAGATCCGTATAGAATACATTTTAACCATCTATACAATTGTAGCTGGTAGGTATATTCTCAGTAGTGAATTAGTTTTATCAAATTTAATATGCTGAGCTGTGTCGATTTTTTGACAATTACTTTACATAGTGCCAAAGGTAATAAGCGATAGAACAAAAAAACATACTTTCAGTGACGTTTTAATTTAATTGTAGCTAAAATTTAATGGCTTTTTCAATAAGTACTTCAATTTGTTAAGAATTCCATAAATTGCCTTTATATTTTGGCAGTAGCAGCAACGCAGCTTGCTTGGACATTTCAAAACACTTAACCTCAAATTATTTTGTGCCGTAACAAATATATGCAAGGCGAAATCTTACACTCTAAAACTGCATATTGAGATGCAAAAATAAGTAGAATGGTATCGTTGGAAAAGTAGTGTAATGACTATATTCTTTAAATTCTTTTTATGGGGTTAAGTTAGTCTACACATCTGTTAATTTTTCTCCATTACTTCTTATTTTCTGTGTTTGGTATCTGTCCTGGTCGAGTATTTGTAAAATATACCCTACTGTACTTCAGGCCACGTCCCTAATAGCAGTCAAGTAAATTATACCCGACGAAAGCCAGCTCGAGAAACAGAGGTTGCAACATCGACCATTATAATGGAGGACAAAAAAACGTTAAATAATTCTGAAACCTAATCTAATCAACTGAAACACAGTAAAAGTAACTATGCACACTCCTCCTTGTTGAGAAACTGTAGGGTAATTCCGGGGTAGATTGCTAACCTTTTTTTTAAACGGCATAAAACTAAAACCCTTAGAGATAATGGAACGAAAAATATTTATTTAACATTAAAAATCATATAACTTTAAGTTATAAATATTATTCTAAAGAAAACTTAAACAAATAGCTTATAAAATTATTTTGAAAAAAAAAGCCGATTGTGCCATCTCTCCCGCATATTATGGGCTAGTTGGCTCAAGCAACACCTTTTTTGATAATATTTAACCACAAAAGTCACAGAAGTTCAAATACTTAGAACAACTTTCATGGAACCAGTTCTGGCAGTGTAAGAATTGGATCCAATCATAATTTTTTTTGTAACATTGAAATTTTCACCACAACCAAGGCGTTGAATCCTCTTCCTCTGGACTATCGTCACAATAAGTAACCAACTCATCTGATACATCATCATCATCCGTTGATGGTTCTTCTTTTTTTGTTTTTTTTTCCTCTCTTTAATCATTGGGGTCTCTCGCTTTATTCCTTTTTTCTGTTCTTCTTCTTTCTTACGTGCCATAGAAGATTTTCTTTTTTCGATGTGGTCTGAAGATGTTAAAACAGCAGCTACTTGTTTTGCAATTTTTCTTACTTTTTGAATCTTTGTTGATGATGTGCTTGGTACAGGAGAAAATTTGTCTAGCAGTGTCCCGGGAGTGTCTTGGTCGGCGGAATTCGACAATCCTAGTTGAGGTTTTAATCCAATACTATTTAAACTTGAGGCTGACGTAAAAGCAATTTCCTGGTTTTCTGTTTGAAGGGTTTTAGCAGGATTTCTATCTAAGTTTTCGTTTGTATGGTCAGTTTCCGTTGCATTAAGTAAAAGGTAAAAGAAAAATAAGTTTAGATTTTGCCTTACTTGTATTATTTAATTCTTCTTCTTCGGACCCAAAGTATATAGGCATAGTCTGGTATAGCCTCAGGATTAAAAAGGCAAATTCCTGTTGATTTAAATGCCGACACGGCATTATCAACTGTCAAATGTCAAATTTTTTTAGTTGGATTGGCTTTAACAAATGTATTACAAGCATTATTAAAATATGCTTTTGAACCCTTAAAGAAACACCTGTCTAAGGGTTGAAGGAACTGCATGGTATGACCAGGTAAGCAAAAGAGTATAACACCAGGATCATCGGCGTATTCAAGCATTTCTGCAGAATTATAATGACTGGCATGGCCATCCAGTAGGAGTAGAACCTTTCCTTTCGGTTTACGTGGAATAATATGATTTTTTAACCAAGTAAACATCAGATCAGTGTTAATGTAAGCTCATTTTTCATTCATATATATATATACAATTGAGCCCGTGGGCATACCGTCTTCAAACTCTGCTTTTTTTTAACCTTTGAATATGCAAGCATTACAACACGAAATTACTGTTATTGTTTCTCCCTTTTCAGATGATGTAATTGCAGCAACATTTTTTGAGCCTTTCTCTGCAATAACATAGCCCGGTTTTTCAATTGCAGACCCGTCTCATCCATATTAAATATGTGACCCGGCTTGTTTATTAAACCAGCTTCCATTAATGTTGTTTCCAATAAATTAAAGTTCAACGAGACATCTGTTTTGTTCATTCTTTTGCGACGAGCTAGACACCCTCAGCTTTTCTAACACTGAAGTCAGGATTTTGTTTTAAAAACAAATGTAACCAGTCGTAACCAGCAAGCTTTCTGATCTTTATTAAATGTGTGCTTAATTGTCAGCTGTTCTGCCAAGTTAAACGCCATTGCTCTGGCACATGGTGCAAACCCGGGTTTTTGTAATTTTTTTATATGTAACTTTATTTTTAATTCATTCTTGATACCAAAAACAGAGGGTGACCCGAGAGTTCTTTTATTAAAATCATTATTTTTGAAGCATCTTCGAAATGTTGGAGGAGGAATGTTGTTAAAAGTGCGACACGCTTCTCTGAAGCCCTTTACACCATTTATGTCTTCTTCTGCAGCCTTAATTAGGTCTTCTTCAGTCCACTTTCCTCTTTGTACATTTCCTTTTCGGGTATATTCTGTTGGCATAACTATAAAATATTAACAACATTTAATCCGGGATAGATGGCCCGTGGGAAAAATAACCCGAACAGCCGTTGGGTCGACTATCCCAAAAGTCTGGGAGAGATGGCCCATTCAATCTCTTTAAAATTTGATGCAAATATAAAACTGCCGGTGCATTAACATAATCTCAAGGAACCATAAAATAATGATGAGCAACAATAAGAAACAAAAAATAGAATGGTAGGGCAAAAAAAAAATTTTATTATAGACCTTAATTTTTTTCATGCCTGTAAAATAATATTTTTTAACATAGCTTACCCAAAATTGCACAAAAATCAACCAAAAATGGAGCACGATATACACTGCACATATGAAACAGGTGGCTAAAATAACGCTAACGTGGATTTAAAATTTCCGGATATATTACACTGGGCCATCTCTCCCGGAATTACCCTATGTGGACTTTTACGAGAAGGGTAAGGAAAAATCCTGCTTGCATTCACAAGCGCACTAGAAAGTAAAACCACCGTACACTAACGATAAGTAAATTCACGGGGACCGTTCAGTTGGGCCAAAATACCCGCTATAATCCGTTGCTGAAGATGGGTCAATTTAATCCTATAGGTCAATTTCTGGCCAATTTCTGAACAGGTAAAAAATAATACAAATCCACTAAATAGTAATTTATTCCAAAGAAGTAGGTAAAAATTTGTTCAATAAACATTTAGTAAAATTAAAACGAGACAAACAGTTACTCTTAATTGAATTTACTGTTTGGACCCCTTACTTTGTGGAATCTACTCATATTAATGTTATAAATGAAACTAACTGTTTCTAATTAATTCCACTATTTAATTGAAAAATTATGAAAATTATTATCGAAACCAATTAGACCTGTAGTTTCTTACGTTAATACTCCTAATAATAAGTTAGCTAAAAAACTAAACAATATACTTAATAGCTATGGAGGTATATCTAAATACTCAATTGAAAATTCAATAGAACTAATCAAAAAATTAAAAACATACAAATTACAAGATAACTCTAAACTTATTTCATTTGATGTTACCAATATGTTCTCTAAAATTCCTCCTAAAGAATGCATAACACTTGTTAAAAAATTACTAGAGGATAAAAATATCAATCCAGGAATAATATCAGATATACTTAATTTGTTTGATGTATGTATTAATCAGAATTATTTCACTTTTGATAATAAGGTATATATTCAAAATGAAGGTTTACCAATGGGAAGCCCTATATCACTAATTTTAGCAAACATTTTTATGGACAGTTTAGAAAGAAAAATCTTTGAATGTAACATTTCAAAATATATATTATTTTGGTATAGGTATATAGACGACATATTAGCTTGTTTTGTAGGTAGTGAACGACAATTAGATATATAGTTCAATCATATTAATAATTTACATCCAAAAATTAAATTTACATTAGAAGTTGAAGAAAATAACTCAATCAATTTACTTGATATTAAAATTCAAAGAGTCAATAATATACTTGATTTTTCAATTTACAGAAAACCAACACATACTGATGTGACTATACCATATAGTTCCAATCATCCCATGTCACATAAATTAGCAGCATATAATTCAATGATACATAGAGCATTTTCAGTTCCTATGAACAAATATAATTTTGATAGAGAAATTAATATAATTAAACAAATAGCCACATCCAACGGTTATCCATTACATGTAATAAATTAATTAATTAATAAAAAAGAGGAAAAAGTGGCATTACAATTAATATTTCCTGAAAAAACTAGGGAAATACAAAATTACAAAACCATCACATATGCTGGTAATATTTCTAATAATATTTCAAAGATAATATCTTGTTCAACAAATACAGCAATTTCTTTTAAAACAGAAAACAATGTGAGTAAAAAATTGTTAAATGTAAAAACAAAAATACCCCCATTAAAAAAGTCTGGAATATATAAACTTAAATGTCCAGAATGTAATGCTGTCTATATTGGTCAAACAATCCGAAATTTCGAAATTAGATACAATGAACACTCACGAGCATACAGATTAAAACAGTCAGATAAATCACATTACGCAAAACACCTTCTTGACACAAAACATTCATTAACACCTAACGCAGAACTAGAAGTACTGCATATTTGTGATAAGAAACAAGAACTAGATTTCCTTGAAGAACTAGAAATAAGAAGACACTTAAGAGACCCACAACATGAAGTTGTCAATGAACAGATAAATCTAGGGAGCTCTCCACTAATAAATTGTCTTCTTAAGTAACTATTGTAAAGATCAGCAGATATAGTTTTCCTTGGTTTCCTATATCATTGCACAGTTATACTGATCTTAAATGGAAAAGATATCCAGGATATCCCCATAGGGCTAATAATACCTAAGCTTTAATATTTGTAAAATCATATCTTCTTCTTTTCTCTATTCATATATATTAAGTCAATCACAAGATAGGTCACTTACTATTTGGTCTAGCCAAAATATTAAACATCAAGTAGGTATGATATAAAATGTAACTTCTGTCATTCTGACGATGATATGTCAATATCGAAATAATTTTCATAATTTTTCAATTAAATAGTGGAATTAATTAGAAACAGTTAGTTTCATTTATAACATTAGTTACTCTCAAATTTTATAATTTTATCATTAATAAAATCTTGCCTTTTTTTGGCATTTGCGGTTCACACATCTCCAACGTATCTTACCGCAGTTTAATGTATTTGCTTTAGAAAATTTAAATTTATCCATAACCAATAACTTACAACCTTTCTCACTAAACATTAAATACACTGGGAATGATTCCATCTTAATCAAAGACTGAATTAATGAAAACTGACTCTTAAACTAGAAATATTTATTGTTATCAATTTGTTGAAACAGGTACCTATCCTACCTAACATTGCATTAAAAGATTATTAAGGGTGCTGGTAGTTAATCTCTTGATTTCATATTCTAGGCCCAACTGAACGGTAGGATTAGGAACTACCTGATTTTTTGGCCCAACTGACATATTACCAAATTCACTTCGTCGATTCAGCGGTTACCGAAAATTTTCTTACCCCGCCTATCGTCTGGTGAGTTTAAATCGAGAAAGTGATGAGTACAGGGGTTGCTCGGCGATAACGGGGAGTACGGCGCCAGAGAAACGATGTACCAAAAATTTCAAACGTTCCGACGCAAGTGAATTTACTTGTCGTTAGTTAGTGTACGGTGGGAAATCTTCGCGGCAGGGTATAATTCACTTGACGGCGATTAGGGGTGTAATAGTAGGAGAGCTGGCACCAATTTTAGAGTAGGTATTTAAGGCAAGCTGAAAACTTGTCCTATACCTCTCCTATTATACCCCAACACGGAATTTCAGACCTGGCTGGTGAGTAGCGGGGCTAAATCGACCCCTAATTTTTTTTGCCAAAAATATGTTTGAGGCAATTTGAAATTTTTATATGATGTAGTTCAATGTTTAAAGAGCTGAGAAAAAAATTAGCCAGACGATTTAGTCGGCTTTTTAACCTTGCCAGACGCGTGCAAAATTATTTTGTAAAAGATATAAAAAATGTATTTGAAGGAACTTGAAATTTTAATATATGGTATTATGTATAATTGAAAAAAAAAGGTTATAAGTATTATTAATTAACCATTTTGGTACTCACTCATTTTTGTACTCACACTAACTCTTCAATTATATAATCATTTTATCTGAAGAAATCTGATTTTGTGATTTTATATTTTTGTAATAATTTTTTACTTCAATCCCTTAGTGATTTTAACCTAAAAAAAAGATATTCAATTTATAGTACAAATTTTTAGTTGAAATGCTGTAACAAAAAAAAGGGTTATTAAAATTAAAATTCTAGTCCTATAAAAAAATGTATCAAACAAAAGTTGTTGAAAATCTAATTTTCTAAAAAAAATGTCTGATTTTTTGAAAAAATCAACTTTTTCGCAGTAATAGCAAATATTTAGAATGGTATTAAAATTGACTGAATAACAGATTTTTTTATTAAAAAATAATACAAAAAATATGTCAATTTAACACACACAAATCAACACAAACATACAAACTGTTTCGAGCACAAATTCACAAAATTTTCTATTGTTTACTCCGAAATTCAGACTCAGAACCGCATGGCAATCATAAGTCACAACTGACAGATGCCGATAAACGCTCTCTCTCTCACGCTCTCACACGTTGCTTGCCTATAGCGCTACTCACTCCCGCTTGTACTTAATTTTTTGGAGTCCCACCACAATGATCTGTATTTTTTATAACCTTTATAAACAATACTCTATAGAAATTTCAAGTTGCCTCAAAAACATTTTTTATGATTTTTTACAAAATATTTTTTCATTATACCTTACTCTATCTTAACATGCCTATTAAGAGTACCGAAAATGACCTTTGCAGGCGCTTTTCCAGTGCGCTAACATGCGTTGCTAAGGGAACTGAACACAGTTCCCTTAGCAACACTAAACCACAATTGTATTATGACAGCCGATGTCAGTGTTTGGAATTATAGTCTAGTATAGTAAATACTTACTAGTTTTTGTATTAAGAAAGGTATAATGAAAAGTATCGTTCATTACACATCCATAAATGCTTTTCCCGTGCTTGCACGACTTCCCGTGTTCGGCTACGCCTCACACGGTAAAAGCCTAGTTTCTGGACTCGTAATGAAATATACTATTACACGCGCCTGGCAATGTTGAAAACCTGACTAAATCGCCTGGCTTACTTTTTTCTTAAATCTTCAAATATTGACCTGCAATATATAAAAATTTCAAATTGCCTCAAAAATATTTTTGGCATTTAAAAATTTAGGGGTTGATTTAGCCCTGCTACTCACAGCCAGGTCTGCAAATTCGTTTGGGGTTCAATAGGAGAGGTATAGGACAAGTTTTCAGCTTGCCTCAAATACCTACCAAAAAATTGGTACCAGCTCTTGGACTATAAGGTATATTTACAAAATACGTGACCTGGTCTTGGGTTTCAAAATTTGTTGGAGCAGTAGGTAGTCACTATTTCGTCAAAATTAGTCACTATTTTCACTTTCTCAAAGACAAAAAGGCAAAATTACTCGATATTAATATATTTGTCCTAAATCTCTACATGTTTAATTTTGTTTTTCATTTTCCTTTTACTAATACTCAAACCAAATCTTTGTCAACAGAATTTAAAATCACTATATTCAGTTTAAATATTTGATGGTAGTTATATCGATCATTTCTTGTGACAATAAACTCGACTACATTTTGAGCAATACAAGAAATAGTTAACTACAAGTTTTTACTTTGTTCTTTTCCAAAGACCCTATACATTTTTTTTAGTTATATCGTTCAAATACATTGTTTTATTGCTTTTAATATTAAAAATATTCAATTGTTAAAGCTGTTCGATGTTTGTTACTAACACACTGATAATATGTTGTTTGAAGTGGAAATACTTTTCTATATTTAGTACATACACTCATTTGACTATTGTTACTACTGTAATAATTTCTCAAAAAGAAACGCTCAATTGTATAACGACATAATATGTTTTTGTGTATTATAGCCTTGAGAAGGACTTTACAGTCAATTTTAGAAAAAATAATTAGTTATTTGTTCTGTTCTACACAAGTGCTTTGTGTAAGGCGGAGGTGCAGAAAAAGTTGAGGCGACTTGGAATGGAATTAATGTAAAAACTAATAATTTTAAGGACCTAATATTGCATTTTTTAGAGGACGCAATTTTATTTTTTGGGACATGTGTGAAGGGTCCATAGAAGCTTAACCCCAAGTTTGTGGTGTTGTCGCCCTTGACCCCCGGCCGCCATTTTGGTGCAAACACCTTTTTCGCGATATCTCGGAAACTATACGTCCTACAAAAAATTCTTAATGACATAATTCACTTTGCCTACAAATATGTTCATATAACTTTTTGCCCTAAATTTAAAATTAAAGAAGTTATAAGCAAAAAAGTGAGAAAATTTCTATAAATATTTTCTTTTTTGCTCTATAACTTTTTTTAAATCATCATCATCATCAATCATCAAGCCTTTAAATCTAATAGATTGTGGCTAACGGTAATGTGCTTTTAAATCCATTTATTAAGGTGGATTACTCCCTTTTCACTCCTTATTATTACAATTTCTTGTGTGTCCTGGCTTCAGAAGTTATTTTCTTCCATTCTGCTCCATTTCTGCATTTTTCTCTCCACTCTTTGATTCCCATCCTTTTTGTATCCTCTTCTGTCTGATTCCTCCAACTTTCTCTGGGTCTTCCCCTTCCTCTCGGCCATAGAGGAGTCCATTGTGATATTCTTCTTATCATTTCTCCAGGCTTTCGTCTCATAATATGTCCTGTCCATTTTAGGTGTTGTGCTTTTATATATTTCACGATTGTCTCATTGCTTAACTCGCTTTCTATTTCTTTTTTAGTTTTGAGTCTCCTTTCCCCAGTTCTTGTTATGTTCGTCCCCAGTATCGTTCTAAGAATCTTTCTTTCTATGATTTTTAAGTCTTCTGCTTCTTTTTTGTTTATTACCGTTGTTTCTAAGCCATACGCGATCACTGGTCTTATTAGTGTTTTGTATAATTTTATTTTGGTGTTTTTAATTATGGCTTTACGTTTCAGAAGTTTTCTATTTCTGCAGTACGCTTGGTTTCCATTGAGTATTCTTGCTTGTACCCGCTCTTTTCCTGTTTGTCCCATCGTCACTCCTAAGTAGTTGAATGTTGTTACGTTTTCCATTGCGTTTTCCTTCCCTTCGGTATTTTCGGTTTTTTTACCTACTATCATATATTTTGTTTTGTCCGCGTTGATTTCCATTCCAAGTTGTTTTGCCTCTTCTATCTTTTCAATCGCTTTTATAAGTTCTTGTCTTGAATATTTGCTACTATGGTTAAATCGTCTGCATATGCTATGATTTGAATATGGTCTGTTATGATGTTTGTGCTTTCCAGTTTAGCTGTTCTTAGGATACTCTCCAATGCCAAATTGAATAAAGTTGGGGAGATCGAGTCTCCTTGTTTGACTCCCTTGTTTACGAGGAATTCCTTCGATGTGACTCCTTGGAATCGCACTTTTGCTTTGTTGTTAGCCATTATCATTTTCAGCAGCTCTATTAGTTTTTTTTATCAATATTAAGTCTTTCTAACCGTTTCATCAATTCTTTTCTGTCAATTGTGTCAAAGGCACTTTTAAAATCAATGAAAATTGTATGAACTTCCCTGTTGTGTTCCCATGCTTTTTCAAATATTTGTTCTAGCGTATGTATGGCATTTATAGTTGATCTACTAGGCCTGAATCCATTTTGAGTGGGAATGTTTCTCCTTGTATTTGTTGTGGTGCCATGTTGTTTTCTGGAAGGGGTTCTGTATCTTCACTCAAGACTGTTTTATAATAATCCTTCCAGATGTCAGCCATTTTTTGTGGATCGTTTTCTATTTGACCGGTTTCGTTTACTAACCCTCTTGTTTTAGCTCTCTGATTATTGTATTAAATTTTTATTTTTTTGAAGAACTGTTTTATTTTGTGGTTAATACTGTCTTGTTCGATGTGCTCTAATTGTTTATTTATCCATTCATTCTTTTTTCTCGAATACATAATATTCGCGGCATTCCTTTTTATTTCATATTCTCTTTTATCTGCCTCTGTTTTTGTGTTCATTTTTGACTTCATCTGCGGTTTTTAGTAAGTTGTTTTTCATATTACTCCACATAGACTCAATATTTTTTGTGTTCATTGTTGCTTTATTTTGTGTGTGTTTAAAATATATTTCCTCGTATTCTTTCCTTGTTTGTTCTGTTGCTAGATTTCCTACATTGAACTTGTTTGTGTTTTTCCTTCTGCAGTGTACTTTTGCCATATTTAAGCCACGAATTTTTTTGATCACCAGATAGTTATCCGTGTCGGCGTTAGCGCTTCTATATGTCCTTGTGTCAATCGTTTTATTACCGATTTCGTTGGTAGCTAGAACATGGTCTATCTGGTTTTCTACCTGTCCACCAGGGTGTCTCCATTTTGTTAAATCCCTACCTACAACTTTACTTATTCATTGCTAACTCTTTTCCCCGCCACCTATGAGGTGGAGGCGTTTTTTTACGTGGTATCCCCAGTAGGCCTACCCCACAGACATCTTGCCAATGAGGTAATCCTCGACATAATCATTTTCAATCAGTTATTAGCTAGCTATTCTATTCTACCTCTCTTCGATGGTCCACGCTGTGGCTCAGAATGTAATTCAACGTCGAATGTGAAGGTTTGGGGAATGACGGGAGTTAAAATTGGAGTCATAGTTGGAAGTTCATATTCGAATTCATTTTCTTCCATTAACTTTGATATTTCCATGATGTTGCTGCATGTTTCGCCAGAACAATGGAGGCATACTGTAGAGCATTTCTGCAGCCACACATGCTTCCACAATTTCCTTTGCATCTGCAGAAAATTAATTTCATGAGATCGAGGGTGCTGGAGGCTTGAATTGGCATCCAAATGTTTGCATGCTTTTTCCAGCCCCAATCTTCAGGATTTTGATATCTTCCGAGCCCACGACTAGACCTGGTGATATACTCGGAGACTGTGAAAACGAGCTGCATCTTGTGTTGGAGGCAGCGATGATAAACTAAATGAATTTTTAGTCACTGTCTTGGCAAATCGTTTATCTCGCATGACGTCTAGTGAGTCGTCTTTATTACCGCCGTATAAAGCTACGAAAAAACGTTCGCCAACAAGAATGAGCAAAGATGGATCGACTTTCTCACTCAGGAATAGCGCGGTACCACCAGATAATTCAGGATGATTCTCCATAATTTTTATAAATTTTAGTTTCCCCATATTATAGGCTGCTGATGTAGTATCACTTCCTGAGAAAGCATGAAGAAACAGCAAATTCTGTGCTATAAGATCTCCATACATAAAACTTGAAGGGCTATATAACTGACCAGATGTGCGCCCTTTTGAAGGTTTTGAAAAGTAAATGTTGGGCTGTCTTCTACCTAATGCCGTGAGCAATACAAGAATGTCAATGTCCTCTGCCACAATAAGATTAGTCTGAGGTAATTTTTTTGTAAAATGGATTTAAAAAAGTTATAGAGCAAAAAATAAAATTTTTATAGAAATTTTCTCAATTTTTTGCTTATAACTTTTTAATTTTAAATTTAGGGCAAAAAATTATATGAACATAGGCTACATTTGCTCCAAATTATGTCTTCAAGAATTTTTTTGTAGGACGTATAGTTTCCGAGATATCGCGATAAAGGTGTTTGCACCCCTTTTTCCAAGATGGCGGCCGGAGGACAAGGGCGGCAAAAATAACACGTCTCAAAAATAAAATTGCGTCCTCCAAAAAATGTAAAGCTCATGTAACATTTCAATGGACTATAAATAATTTGACGAATTTTCACAAAAAGCAATCTTATAATAGTTATTTGTGTATTTAGAGCGTAAAGTAACAGATTGCCGCTTGAGAAAGAATGTTGCCGCGCGACGCGGAGCGGAGCACGGCGATCTTTACTTTACGCTCGAAAAACACACATAATTTTTTCTACAGTCGCCCTTTTAATAATTAAAACAGTTTTGATATGAAACAACTAAAATTGTTAAATATTTAAAAAAATAATTGTAAAAATTTTGAAAAATGGTCAAAAATTGTCAAAATTTTTGAAAAATGGTGAATAATTGTCAAAAATTGCCAAGATTTTGAAAAAATTGTCAAAATTTTTGAAAAAATGGTCAATACTTGTCAAAATTTTGAAAAATGGTCAAAATTTTTGAAAAATTGTCAAAAATGATCAATAATTGTCAAAACTGTCAAAATTTTGAAAAATGGTCAAAATTTTTGAAAAATTGTCAAAAATGATCAATAATTGTCAAAACTGTCAAAATTGGTCAATAATTGTCAAAAATGGTCAATAATTGTCAAAAATGGTCAATAATTGTCAAAAATGGTCAATAATTGTTAAAATTTGAAAAAATGGTCAGAAATTGTCAAATTTTTTGAAAAAATGGTCAAAATTTGGAAAAATGGTCAAAAATTTTGAAAAAATGGTCAATAATTCTCAAACATTGTCGGAATTTTGAAAAAATGGTCAATAATTATAAAAAAATGTCAAAAATGATTGATAATTGTTGAAAATTGTCAAAAATTTTGAAAAATGGTCAACATTTTTGAAAAATTGTCAAAAATGGTCTAATAAGAGAAAAAAATCTTGCAATATTCCGAGGGTCGCGAACCTTACCGAATCCGCCTTAGATTCTGACAATTTAAAATAATGATTGTAATCACACGCAATACACTTTCTTTCTCTCTCTCCCATCTTTCTCTTCCATATCTCACTTTTTCTCTCTCATCTTTCTCTCTTTTTCCTATCTCTTTCTCTCTATTTCCTATATCTCTCTCTCTCTTTCCCATCTCTCTATCTCTATTTCCTATCTAGGAGTGCTAGCGCTATTCATCATGATTAACCTTAAAAAAATCTACTGACTTGTTCAGACTTGTCAGAATTCGAATAAGAATATCAGTCAATAGTCGAAGTGAGAGAGAAGAACACACGCACGCGCTTGCCAATAGGAAGTCAGGTCAGAAGGGCGGTTCCATAAATGTTCACCAATTGAGTTAATTCGGAGGGCGAGCGAAAAAGATTCCTTTTTTGCGCTAGAGCGTAAAGTAACAATCGTCGGCATTTGTCGACTTTACGATTTCATTTGAATGTAGTAATTAGTCATTTTACGCGCGACTGTAGAAAAAAGATTTTATAATCTTTTGGCGTACCTTGATAAATTATTTCTAAAGCCGTTTATCCATTTCGCGCGCTATTTATTCAATCTAACAGTTCGCGCAGCAACTCGAGCCATAGTTGAGTGTTGAGTTCGAAACAGGACTCGGGCTACGTTTACCAAAAATGAAAAGTGGACGCGTCACTGCCGCTGCTGCCTTTATTTTGATTCACATTATTTTAAAAAGAAAGAAAAAAAATAAACGAAAACATCGCTGGTGGGTAAAAGAGATTTGTCATCTTCTTTTTTAATATATCTATAGGTATTTTCATTTCGCTCGCCAGGCATCTTCTCTTAAATTTTTATTATGGTAATTACCGTTTTTTTAATTCCATAATAACTCTTTAGATCCATATAACTTAATTAAGTACGACAGTTTTCATTCTCCATTTCAAACACTTGATTCGACTTAATTCACTTCGAACGTCGACTGCTTAGTAGCAAAAGCTTGATGCGCGACTAAAATTGGCTCGCTGCTAACCCTGTTCGTCTTGCCGCGCGCGGCAGTAAAGTATCCATTTCCCGCGGTAGCATGCACGAACATGCCTCGCGCGGTAGCCCCGCGAAATGGATACGCGGCTTAACATATGCATATGCCGATGTTTATTGAGCGATACACATAATGCATACATAAATTTCGCTTATTACATCCACCAGAAGAACTATTTAATATTAAATTTCACCTAATAAGGTAAAAACTCCATACTTATTAAACTTGGAAAATAATATATCGAATCCAATCTATAGCTTAGTTCAAATTATGGAATCTTCTGCCATAAATAACCTATCCACTTAAAACTCATTGTACTCATACGATCCTGGATACACATCATCACCATTGCAATAGAACCCTACCTGGGATGAGGGTACATTTTCAACAAGCGGTAAAAAACTAAGAAACAGTAGTTGTATCTTTGTTCTTTACTTTTTTTATAGCATGTGACAACAAATTTTTGTGACGTTCTTCTTAATTGAGATTGGTTTATATTTTTATTGCCTGTTATGCTAAAATAGTCCGACTCTACTATAGATATAATGACGAAAGGGCATCTTGAGACAAATTTTGGTAGGAAGGTGTATGTGGAGTTTAATAACTAACAAAATGGTTGGCTTATACGTAAGGGAAGGGGCAGCCGTAGGTAAAAATCGCAAAGATAGCCAGAGGGAATGAATGAAAAGTATTCAAGACGCGCATGCGAATTGTATCAAAGCGCAGTCGATAACACAAAAATTTGTTCGTAGAATAATGTTTTTGTTACGTTTGAAAGTATTTTTTTTTGAGAATTTGTTATTTAATCGCAGATCATCCATCATTCCCGATAAGAATCGCATATCAGTTTGTTGTGAACACTGATTTTAAGAATTATTAAAATTTGTTATGGAATGAATTGTTTTTGTTTGTATCAGTAGGTTATTTAACATTAAAATTTTTATTTGAAACACAGGTGTGCAAAATATCTTTTTCAACGTACCCAATAATTGGCGGGAGTCACCGAGATGCTGTTGACTACGCGCAGAAAACAACTATTGATTAGTTTAGCTCTCACATTGCTCTCCTAACCGCTATTTGTACTCTGTATTCGGTTTATGTGGAGGTTGTATCAAAATTTTGCCCTTCTCTCACTAGGGTTTATATGATTCATTTCTATTTTGTTTAAACCACATATGAGTAAGTTAATATTTGTCTTTAACTACTTATATATTTAAATTTTGCTTTATTCTTAGGAAGTTGTAGCTATTCCTTACAATATTTTAAATGTTGATCAACAAAATCTACGCATTATTTGCTGCTTTTGTACATACATTTGCATTATTTCACTATATTATTATGTATATATTTTAATAACACAATAAACAAAACCATCACCTTGTTTTATTAATAGCACATTTTATAAATTATAGAATGAACACGTTGAATGTTGTGGTTAATTATATTATCTCATTTAAATTGAATACTTATGTACAAGTGTACATAGAGATATTATAATTTATAGTGATTTCGCTTATTTTTTAAAACTATTCTATTTTAACGTCTGCATAAATTTAATTTAAATAAAGCAGTTTAACATCAGTTATTTGTTGGTCATTACACTTTGTTTTTTACTAATCTAACAAAGTCAGCAATTTATTTAAAACATTGTACTTTGTCTTTTTTTTATTAATAAACAAGTAATGAAATCGTCAACAAATTTTATTAATAAAAAATTCTTACTATTCATTTTCGAATATGTAAGCATTGTAGAATAATATAAATAAAATTTAATTGAACGTAGAAAATCACAATTAATATATAATGGAAATCTGCTGTCCTCCATCTAGAACCGCATAATGCATATTATTATGATATAATTTGCAACTTCTGATATTTATTTCAGCATTATACTTCATTTTTCTACACGCCATATGTCGCATTCAGTTAATATATGAGCGGCTGTGCCTTCAACTCGTATTAGGTGTGTCGTCTTTCCCTATTCATTAAAAATTTGTTTTGAAATATCCATGTCCTGAAAGTACGTGAGCTGGAAAATAAAATGTTCTATATTATTTAGTGTACAACTCAATATTTTACTATAGGTACAGTTGGGCGATTACAGCAAAGTAATTTCTGGAATAATACAGCCCTAATAGCACAAATATGTCCTTTGGACGTCCATCGGATTACAGCCTCCCATCCATGATGATATCCAATGGACAACTGAAATATGTTCTGCATTTGTACAATGGATATCCATAAGACAATGAATTTCCGAAAAAATGGACACCCATACATTAGCCGTTTCAAGACATCCATCGGCTGTCTTGAGATATCCATTGGCTGTCCCGGGATATCCATACATTTCAGGATGGGCATACAGCTATGTCCATTGGATATCCATACGTTCCATAATGGACATATAGCTTTGTCCATTGGATATCCGGACAGAAGTATTCAATGGATGTCCATAAGGAGGTCTCCAATGTATGTCCATAAATAGGTGACCTAGAGGTATCCAATGGATGCTCAGTATAAAAAATATGAAATGCTATAGATAAGTCGTTCTTTTATTAAAATTAACGCTGCTACACTATAAATATAAAAGGTATTCTATTAATTTGTAGGCAAACAAATTTTTCGTACTTCTCGTTCCTGAGCCCTTCGTAAATATTTTCTAATCGCTTCCTCTATTTCTTTTTCTGTTGTGTTGACGATGCTTTCCTGTTCTGCACCCTCTAAAATAAAAATGACAATAGAGCATAACAGAGAGGAGAGTTCATAAAATGTTCTATGTCTTGGTAATTTCTATAAAATGGCATTTTGAGATACATTAAGTTTTGTCATGTGTACAAAAACAAATCTACAATTGCTACAACTATTTAAACACATCACTTTTTTGCATTACCACTGATCTGTATTGTTTGTGGTAAAATAATTTGTAAATTTTGTTAGTGCATGTCAGAGGTTGTATGCTTTTGTGTATCTTTAAGAAGATCTTATAAAAAACATGGTTGTTTTGTAAGTTATGAATGTGTTTATCTTATATGTGAGGCGAATTTATGTCCATTTTTACATAAACTCATTGAAAAATTGCTGTAAATTCGGCGGACAGACTATAAATATATATAGCACTACTCAATAATTAATTAAATTGTTTTCCATAAATAAACATGTACATATACAAGGGCAAAGCTAAAATATTCTAGATTTTAAAAGTTTCTTTTTATTTTACTTTAAAACCTAACCGGTTTTACTGAAACCATACATATAATGTACATTATACACATATACATTCAATTAGTAGAATTTAAAAAAATAGCGCTCACAAAAAACGAATCGGCTGATAGTGTTCTGTTTTCATACATTTAAATTTCAAAATGTACCAGAATTATAAAAACATATTGCACTTATCAAGAAAATGTAAAAACTTACTTACAATTATGGCAGCTAATTTAGTGTGTTGAAGAGCTTTTTCAGTTTTGGTTCCCAGCCAAGTTTATTTTGTACACATTATATTGTCATGAAATGTTGGAAAGTCCTTTTGACAAAATCGTAACATGAATTTCCTCCTATTTTTGAAACATTTAACCTGAAAATAAATTTAAATCAAATGTTTTTAAATAAGTCTACTTTATACCATTAAATGCTTGTAGATGATATCACATATATACATCTGATGCTGTTTAATATCTGTAACATGTACCCTGTTGTTTAAAAGGGATTACAAAATACTAAGGGGCGAGAGAGAGTAGTTAATTTTATGAACTGTTATATTCAAAATCCCACTAATGTGAAATTTTAAAATCTGAACAAATACTGAAGTTATTAGAACAATAAATGCTTAGTAATTACTTGAAATTTGTTCTGTCTCAATATTACTTACAGTTGCATTAAAATTGCTTTCTTCCTCCAAAACTTTTCTGATTCGATAAACTTAACATCTGTACCAATTGGGAAATCAAAAGCTTTTAATGGATCTGGATTCCTTGTAATATCTTCGTCTAATGGTAAACGCCAATTTGTCAGTTTCTCCACATTTACTGCAAGATCGGTCAATATATCATTCATTCATTTTCTCCATTAGTTCATGTACATTTTGATGCAGCAGATCATAATCTATAATATATAATTGGTACATTAAAATTTCTACAGTGAGTAAAATATATTAGTTTTAATGAAAAAGTTAAGAAGAAGTAATGAATAAAAGTTAAGTACACAAACCTATTTCAAAGTCATACAAAATATTGCACAAAGTATGTACTTACTGAATTTGCCGTGTTGAATACTCTAAACAGTCTTGAGTCTATACAGCTATCCAAAAACTTTTAAATACAACAAACAACAAGATGCCAATTCTCGTTTCAGGAGGACGGCGGCCATTTAATGCCGCTATCAATTCGAAGTCATGCCAACCTACCATTTCATTTGTCCAACCGCATAGAGCAAAAACTCCCTATATTGCGTAATCAGCGTAATGCTTCTAAAGGACATTCGATGGAATGCGGCTTTTAGGGATAAAGGGATAAAGAACTTTAGATGCCGCATGGATATCCGCAACATGCGTAATGATAACAGTGGACATCCGATGGACAGCGGTTTTTATATAGCCAGTGGATAGATAACTTTAGATGTCTTATGGATGTCCAGTTTGTTTCCAGGGACATTCTGGACATAAATCGGACATAATGTGTATGTCCAATGGACATTTTGTGCTATTAGGGAGCTTGAATAGGGGAACTTAACACAATTTTCAAATATAAAAAAGGTGGTATAAACAATAAGTATATATTGAAACCACCACTAAAACGAATTTAAAATACCGAAAAATTCGAATTATTTGAAACTGCTGTAAACGCACTGCTATTGCTTGTGAATTAAGACAGTATGATCTCAATACCTTGCGATAAGGAAGGTATCCCTTTAAAAGAGCCATTTTCACCTTGTCTAAATTGTGTGCCTACGAATTGGTGGTTAATTGTGACACTAGACTTATTAATTACAAGTGGCAATTCGAAAATCTGCCTTTTGTTGATATTTTTATGGTATCAAATTTTATTAAAAATAATAATAAATTATCTCTTGAAGAAATTCGTAGTGTTGAAGGAAATAGGTAAATACAAAATTTTGTTTAAAAAAAATATATTTCAATTTAAATGCTGCTAGATTTTTAGAATGTGATTTCTGATTTATAATTATCAGAAAACTGAACATCTATTTACAGGCAGTATTTGACAAAGAAAATTTTTTACAATACCAAATACAAAATATGAAATAAAAAATAAAAGTATTTTTAAGCATAAAAAAACTTAAAATAGGCGCTTAAAAAAGCTTGAAATTTTCTGAAAATAAGCTCATAAATATGCATGAAATTAAAAAAAAAGCAAGTAAAAGTAATTTATAAAAACGAATATCTTTATTAATATAACACAGTTTTACTCAAAAAACATAAAAATAAAAGTAATTTCGTCATAAGATAATGTAAATAAAGAAACTACTTTTTCTTGAACAAACCAGAAACTCACTTCTTGCAAAAAAACACTAAATAATAGGAACAAATGAAATTTTAAACATTACAAACTACTCGTCTTTGAATAAACCAATAACTAATTGTTTTTCTAAATTGTCAACAGTAAATCCCATTCTTCTATCACTCAGCACATATTTTAAATGAGAAAAACTTCGTTCAACATCTACGCTGGTAATTGGTGCATATTTAAATTTAGGAACAATAGTTGCATCTATCGCAAGATCTTCAACAACATTTCCTTTAATAACATTTGCTACTTGTTTTAAAACTCTATACCCTTCATTTTCATTTAGCACTCCAGTCAATTTATTAAAAATTAAAACTCCTGAAGCGCCACGTACTTTTGAGGTCTCGTTCTTAAATGTTTCAATTATTTCCACAGCTTCTACAAGAGGAAGTGTCTTGTCTTCGAGTTTTTTGATAGCTTGGCTAACAAAGCTGTAGTTATCCTTAATAAATGCAAATTTTTGTTTTACCTCTTCATTTTTTACAATCTCTTAACACTTTTCAATCTGTTGGGAAGCCGATTTAGGAAACTCTAATATAATTTCCTTAAAAGACTCAAAATGATCCGCATAATAGTTGGCAGCATCCAGCCACGTACCCCATCTGGTAATAACCGGTTCAGGAGGAAGTGGTACTCCTGGCATTGTGGCTTAGGTAATATAAAATAAATTAATAGGAAATTGACAAATATATTAAAAACTGTTACATACCGAAAAGTAAATGTACAAAATTAGCACCAAATACACCTCTAATTGTTAAAATATGCGTAAAACTGGCACAAAAAAAAATAAATGCATTAAAACTGAAAATAGGCATAATGGCACATAAAAAAATTAACCCTGTGAATCCTCTTATTGAAATTCATGCATATATGTGATCAAAATACATCTGCTATCAAAAATTACTTATGGCATAATAGCTAGAAATCCGCGCTTTAGTGATGACCACACCTCCATATTATGTTTATTAACACATAACCCAAACTTTTCAACAATTTTAGTATACATATTTTTTTCAATACAATTTTAAAGTAAATTCGGAAGAGATTTGCCATGTTTACTAGCATGGAAAAAATAAAGGAACCGTCTTAAAATCTGAGGTCATTGACTCGGTTTTAAACAATACCTATATGAATTAAGAAGGTAATTTTTATGCATCACTGACTAACAATTTTAATAACATAATGTGTTAAAACATTTGAATATCTTTTGACATAATTTATTTTAATGGCGAAATTTAAATTTATATTGCGAATTTCAGTCAGTGAATAAATTATAAAGAAAAGTTACAATAGAGGAAATATAGAAACAATTTTTGTATAACATAAATTAATGTGAACAAAACCATTTTAAAAATGATATGCCACTTCAAAATAGTATGCCTAGCATGAGACCTCCTCAAGGGTGGTTCAACCATACGCATAAAATTGTAGATAGTTCGATGTAGACCTTGGCTACCTAAAATGGAGAGCATTTGACGTTGAAGATGCCATGGACAGTTGACTTTTGTTTTATGCTGGAAGTGACTAATGAGACTTCGAGCGGGAATTGAAGAAGGATTTCAGGTATAAATTCTAGAGAAATATGAAAGACATGCTACAAACTTCGATCATTAAACATACTAGATGAATAACCCATAATACTGACATTACAAATAAAGTTTAGAGTTTAGAACTGTAAACGATAAAAATTGCACAGTTCACAGCGAATCGCCATTGTCTAAATACAATTTAAACCAATAAGTTTTCTTTGTGGAATAGTATTCAAATTGCTCCACATAACTAAGAATATTTCGATACTCAAACTATAAAATATTTCTTTTTTAAATGAAACTAACTGTTTCTAATTAATTCCACTATTCAATGAAAAAATTATGAAAATTTTAAGATACTTATTGATAATTATTTCGATATTGATATATCATCGTCAGAATGACAGAAGTTACATTTTATGTGATGCCTACTTGATGTTTAATATTTTGGCTAGACCAAATAGTGACTTATCTTCTGATTGACTTAATATAATATATGAATAGAAAAAAGAATAAGATATGATATTACAAATATTAAAGCTTAGGTATTATTAGCCCTATGGGGATATCCTGGTTATCTTTTTCCCATTTAAGATCAGTTTAACCAAGGAAAACTATAATTATCAATAAGTATCTCAAAATTTTCATAATTTCTTCATTAAATAGTGGAATTAATTAGAAACACTTAGTTTCATTTAAAAAAGTAATATGACTAGATTCCACTGAGTAAGGGTCCAAACAGTAAATTCAATTATAAAATATTTGCTTGAAACATAGAACAAACTTCTGTCAACCAATGTAAACATTCAATATAAGCGCATTTACTATAAAATACAGAAGCTGTCTGATTGTATGCTGTTTAGCATTATCCACAATAAATGAAGTTTTCTATACTCTCTATATTAAACAAAAACAATGTCCAATCCATAAAACCACAATTATGCTAAGCCTAACTATAAGCCCACTAAAATACTAGAAAGCATTTCCACGACCTTACAAGCAGAAATGAATGAATTATTGTATTGTTTGCTTTAATTTTTCATATCAGCCAGTCCAGCATCTTTGTCCACTGCACCAGTTTGTACAAGTTTTTAGCTGAGTGTTTGCTGCGTTGCATTTTGGTTAGCCAAATAGTGACTGTCTCTCGCATGAATACAGATGTATAGTTTTAATTTCTTCAGGTGTTCCTGTACTGCTGTGTGACCACTTATGACTGCTGTTTTAACCTGCCAGTACATTATTCAGAACGATATTATTTATACGATTTGTTAATATACTAGACTTTATCTGGAATTAAAAATCGAACATTTTGTTGTTTGTTGTCATAAATAAAAATCAATTGTTTGGCAAGTATTATGCTTCAGCCAAGTGATTTACCGTAGTTACATGCATACATTTCGTCTATGCACCTATATTAATGGAAGTCATTCTTTTGAAGGTCAAAAAATATTCTGTATTATCTAAAAGTTGTATTTGTCTTATGAATTTGTCAATGACGTTCACAAAATAATCGTAGATTGTAATGGAATCTTAAGTATGTTTTGTTGCATTTCACCGCTTAGACAAAACTTATAGATAATAAATTATGCAGTGGTATTTTTGGACTTTTCTGACCCATTTTCACCTCAAATATCTCAGAACTCACCAACAATAGAGAAGTGCGGATTCTTTCCAAAAATGTAACAGTATCTTTGTCCACTACACCACTGATCCCTAGGCTGTCATTGGTTAACACCCGGTATTTAAGTTGTGCAACCAGAATATATTCATCCAACCTTTGCAAATAACTGAATATGTGGCGTTACAAGCAAAAGTTGTTGAAAGATAATATTAGTGAAACCATTTTCCAAATTGTGTATGCACTTTCGACCAAGTACGTTCTGAAAAAGATTAACAGAAATATGTAAATTTTTATTTGTTACCAATTGGCGTCAACCTGATAACCTTCAACTTTTGCACATTTGTTATTAATACATTTTTGATATCTTTCGCAATTAAAACTTTAATTGTTGCACATTTTCCGATGAATGATGAATGTTCAATTATAAACATTCATCAGTACAAAACAAGTAACTAAAATAAACATAATTAATGAAAATATAAACACGATGACTGATAATTAAAACATATTTATAAAATTTCAAAGCATTCTCTTCCACATGCATTCGTGAAAAAAAACCAACCCTCCATTCTTCCCCCGCTAAGTTATGTATTTTATTTTTAAATATATTCGGCTGATGTAAACGAACGTCCCAAATTTGTAAACTAGGAATGGATAATTCTCTTGACTTTGTGATGTACAGCGCCGGATTTAATGGAATTCTGAGGGGATAATAGTACTTTAAAAATTGCTCTGCTAGAAGGAAATTAAAAATAGATTAATTTTCGTCGGCGACTGGTCTAAACCCGGCGCTGATGATGAATTCCTTGAGTCTGACAGGTCCATAACAAAACAAACCAGAATTTTTGAATGTGAAAAGTAATTGGATGTCTAAATGCATTTTAAAATAAAATTTGATAATCTACAACATTGTAATTAGTATTTCAAGTTAAACAATAAATGATAAAATATTTGTTATATCTAGAATTAGAATGTGTTTATATTGATTTTTTTTTCAGAATAATCAACGAAGCAGTAGTGATATTACATTTAAAGACGAAGAGGACTCTGCGATCGAAGGAAGTGGATATAATGGGGAGGTGACTCATGACCTTGAATCCAGTGGTTCCGGTTATGGACCCGACGATGAAGATGATCTTGATGTTGAAAAACATAATATAATAATAACAGGTAAGATACATAATTATTAACTTGAATAAGAGTTTGTGCTATCGAAATACTATCAGTACCTTATGAAATTTTTCTGCGAGTCTTCCCCCGATTCCCTTTTCCTGATGAAGGGAACTTACAGTTCGTGGGTAAAATTTGCTGTGTACCACTTCTGGTACTCACAGGGGTCAAAGTGCTAAATGCGATTTTTTATATACATTTCTCCAAAAACCTAACAGTTTTTTTTTCAAATTTTGATGAAAGGGAGAGCTAGAAATAAAATCTAGCCCTGTCAGTTTTCGCTTTGTTTATTTTTTTATCCCTCTCCGATGCTAGAAAAAAATACTACTACGTTAGAACAATTTTCAATATGTGTCTTTATTGCTTTTTAGCATTAGCGAGCTTTTCTTAGCCAGTGATATAATTATAATTTAATAATAATTTGGTCTGTTTGTGCTTCTCATTTCCCCCATTGCTTAATTAAATATCTTTTGTTCTTCCTTGCCGCAATGGTTTCCGCATATATGTATTTTTTGACTGAAGGAGATATTTCCCTTCTGTAAAGATGTTTTATAATTAGGGGTAGCAACCCCTCTCTTGAGTATCCTTTGTCAAGTTCTCAACTACCGCGCAATTAAATGCTGACTAGAAAAAAAAGAAGTGGCTTTTGTGGCTGTTGAAAATGTATATATTACCCCCACATTACCGGGTCAACGATGATCCAAACCGTATTTTTTTGCTCTGCTATATTAAATATGGAAATTATTTGTGTTCATGTATGTATTTACTATTTACAGTATTAATTTAGGTTGTTGGACTTTCAATATGTCGGTTTTTATAAAAATTTGAAACATACTGCCTAATAACATATTTGTATCTATATCCAGTGTCCCCTAAATAGAATAAACTTTTACTTTAGCATAGGAACTGTGAGTACTTCACAGTAGTGACAATAAAATGGCTGTTTTATTTTACTATAATTCCCGGTCAATGTTTGCCGAGGTAAAATTTACTCTATGGTTAAAAATCATAAACGCACCCCAACAGGTGCCTGTCTGTCTGTCTACCAGTGTAGTACCCAAGTAATATGCGAATAGGTTGTTGTGATTTCGAGCTCATTAACTCAGCAGTTTTCTTATAAATATTATTTTAGATGATTTGCCGTTTAAAAATATGCAAAAACAAATATCCACTTTTAGACATAGAACTCCCCCTTTTTCTTTGTTCCTTTGCTGTTTCAAATAATATGAATATTATATATCCTTTAAAGATATCTTCTCGTGTATTCTTCATTAATTTGATATGGTATCTCATTTTTATTTTAATAGGCTCAACCTGGTCTATTAGTATGACAGTTGTTGGTTCCACTCCATCGAAAATCGCTTTAAAAATAAAAAGAGACGACCCTAACATTCATTGGGTACGCCTATGTATTCAAGGAATCGACAGACATACGCTTGTCTAATTCCATTTTGTCTCTAAGGTTTGAATGCCGTCGGTCACAATTCTTAAATAAAATGTTTTATAACCGAATTCTCAGGATGTATATTGTGTTTTTGCTCTGGCTGGCATTCACAGTCATAATGCGGCCCATGCTTTTTGTTAGCGCTTTCACAGTCAAAAGGAAGTTAGACAAACTGTAAACAGATTGGTTCGACTCCCAAAGAGGTGGAATACTAAGTAAATCACATAGCTGAAGTGAACGATTTAAAAATTGTGAGATCAGTATTCTCTACCTACATTCCTATATTGTTTCTTAACTTTTTAATTGATAGGTTAAAATAATTGAACATGGCTTGAATTTGTAACTGATACCAAGACTAATCTTTTCGGGATACCCTGTATATGAACAATTGAGATCAGTATTCTCTACCTACATTCCTATATTGTTTCTTAACTTTTTAATTGTTAGGTTAAAATAATTGAACATGGCTTGAATTTGTAACTGATACCAAGACTAATCTTTTCGGGATACCCTGTATATGAACAATTGGAATTTTCAGAAACAATCCATCCATTGTTAAACAACAAAAGATATAGGGGAGTATTTATCTTAAGTGCGATACACTGTTTAAACAATATTAGTATTATTATTTTTATCTAAAAAATAATGTTCAAATAAAGCAAGTAAATTAATACATTTAGTACAAATTAACAATAATTTCATGAAGTTTTCAGTTCGAAAAAGTAAACTAAATCTAAAATGAAGACATTTTGAGGTTCAGTCTCATAATATTCTTTAAACCACTATTTAATTTCTAATCCTTGTTGTAAATTTGTTGTAGACTTTTTAATTTACCTGATGTTTGTATCATTTTTAAGAACAAAAAAATGAATGATCATAAAAAAATTAGGTCTCAGGGAAGTTTCAAAGATAAAGTTCGTTTATTTATTCTGTAACAACAAAGAAAACGTGCTTTCGACAAAGTAAAATGTTAGTATGTGACATAAACTTGAGTTAATGATGTCATCTCCAGAAATTGTCTATTCTAAGATGTAACCACGCAGTTTTGTTACCTTTTTAAGATAACAAAATCGTTAAATGGCAAGCCTATTTTACTATTACCGTTGTTAGTTTTATTATCATTGGAAAGTGCTTCATGTCGTATCATCATACCTTTAAGCATTACTAATAATAACCCCGACTTTATATTCAGGAACTTGGGAAGCGATCATTGATAACATCACTCCCAACGTCACTGACGTGGTTGAATTTAATACACTGCCGAGCAAAAATTATAGGTCACTTTATATAACTTGAAAAATTGCAAAGAATTTAAAAAATTAAATGTATCAGCTTATATCTGTAAATTGTAAATTTACCTACTGCATTTTCGTAACTTTCAAATATGGAATCAGACAACATTATTTATTCTTTTATGATTTATTCTTGAAAAACCGTCTACATTTTAAATGAAGTTCGAATATGGTTATTGGGAACGAAATGAAGGAATAAAACTTAGCATCATTGAAAAATTGATAACGATAACTGATAACGTGTATTAATGACTGCTTGCATTCGACATACATACTCTGAATTAAATTAAGGATTACATTCTGATCCCTGTTATTCGACTCCTGCAAGAGCAACTCTCTCAGCTCCTAGGCAGTTCTTGGGGCTGGTGTATGCCTTCGGATAAGCTGCCCTAACTCATCCTAGACATGTCCGATGGGATTTATATCTAGACTGCATGCTGGCCAATTAAACCGCTTGAATCGTACTTCATCTGGATATTCACGTACAATCCTGGCAGCGTGTGGTCTTGCATTATCAAGCATGAAAATGCCTTGCTCGCCCATTGTAACCATGAAAGGCACAACATGATCTTCAAGGACATCCGTTTCATGTGTGAGCTGTTAGAGAGCCATTCTCTACGAAAACCAACTCTGTACGTGCTTCTGAAATGATACCTGCCCAAACCATAACAGACCCACCACCAAATTTACGACTATGGTCATTACAAGCGGGGGCGTATCTTTCGCCGGGATTTCTCCATACTCGTCGACGTCCGTCTGGTCCATTGAGGCAAAAACGTGACTCATCTGTAAAGAGTACCTTGCTCCAGTCATCATCGTTTCATTCCAAGTGATTTCGAGCAAAATCCAATCTTGCAATTTTATGCTGGTGGTTCAATGTTGGCCCTGTAGCCATCCTTCTGCAAGACAATCCATTAGCACGAAGCCTTCTTCTAACTGTCCTTTCGCTAATATTAACATTTCTAACCTCTTGAATCTGATTTCCGCAAACTTGACATCAACAAAAACCGGTCATCTCTTCGACTCGTGACTCTTTTTCACGCAGATCCGGGTCGTCTGGTTATAAGACTAGTCTTCTGATAGCGTTGGTACACATTTTGTACAGCACAGAGGCTCTTACCAACAATTCTGGCGGTTTCTCGTTGTCCTCTACCATCTTGTATCAACGCTACAATTCGTGCAACGACAATATAGGATCTAGAGGCATTGTAGCGTAGTAAATAAACAGTAAGAACAATGAAACGTCACTATACACAATAAACCAGACAACAAATAGGTTTTAGAGAAAAAAAATTACATTTAATTGAAAAATAAGAATAATTTTTGTTGTTTAACAAAGGTTTCAAAATACGGTGTCAGAATGTGACTGAAGCCAACTATGACAAGTAGCATCCATCCAACAATATAACTTTCATCCCCTACTAGACCTATGACTCCCTGATTAGTTTTATTTTTAACATTATTTGCAATTTCTTTAATTATATTAAGTGACCTAAAATTTTTGCCCGGCAATAGAAATCAATCACCTCAATGAATTAGAAAACAGTATAAAACTATCTAAATAGAAATAGAAACGACATTTCTGAACAACCTTTAGTTCTAATAATTTTTGTAAACTCAATTTGTTTCCATCCCTATTAAGTAAAATAAAAGTTATCTTTATATATCATTAAAAATTGAGAGACTTATATATCATTAAAAATTGAGAGACGTTCTATATTTTTTGTTTGGGGATATATTATCACCTGTTTTTCCAACCTCCCTTTCCTCCAGAACGTGTAACCTAGTCCCATGCTTCCCCTAAGGATTGTACTCAGTCTACTGAGTATAATGCTGTTGGTTTTTTTGCAACATAACTAGATATATCCCGTCCGGTCCTGGTAATTTATCTGGTTCAAATCGCCCATTTTATCTAACTTTGATTTAGCATTGCTCTAGATACTCTCCAACACTCCTCGTTACTCAGATTTGGCGTCTTCGAGACTTAAACTTAAATAGTTCCAACAAAATCTATCGGAATTTAGTGAGGGAGTGGCCATTCTTCTTTTGTTCCACTTCAATATGACTATTTGAAAATATAAATAAGAATAAGCTCTCTCGAAACAGTCGGAAAACAAGCAGCTGCATATCATAACGATATAATGGGGAAATATTGTTTCTGTGAACGATTTAAGATTGATCATTGTTCTTGAGAATGCAAAAATAGAGGAAGAATTGTATTCAATAAATATCTTAATCTTTCCAAGTTGTTAATTTGTTTCAACTATAAAAAATTATGTTTATCTGAAAAGTAAACGGTAAATTTATGGTTTAATAATAAAAGATTAAATTTGTGTAAATATGTACATGCTTGAATATAAACTATGCTTCAACTTATCAGTTTGTACACCATTACACCTAACATATAAAATATTTCAGAATTTAAAGTATACAAAAATGAACTGTACTTTAACTTCATAAATGTTGTTCACGTCTCCAGATAGTCTCTAGATTTTTAGACACCTGGTATCATAAAAATTTGTTTTAGTAACACTGAGGGATTTGAAAATCTTAGTTGTTAAAAAGATAATGTCAGATTAAACCTTATTTGATACCAGAATGTACTTTTGCTGTATATGTTAACCCAGAAAAACAATTATTTAAAAAAAGTATTTCCTAATTGAAATGGTATGCGTTGTGTATGAATACAGAAAAATATACACTGTGTTCATTTGAAAAGAACCCACCCTTAATATTTAAAAAATGGGACGTATTAGAAAGAAATGCCGAAACACGTGAACTTTTAACTTGAGGGGGACACTTTTTGGCGCTAATGTCATAAACGTCAGATTCACCCCCTCCCTACGGAGACACCCCTTACATTTTTTCAAATGGCATTAGGTATCAAGTCACACCTCATTCTAAAGGTCTGATAAATCTCTATTTAATCATTTTGTTTTGCCTCTGATACTAGCCTTCCATTGTTATTTAATTGTTGTTTAAAATTGGCTCTTTTTCAACTTTTCGTATGCTCCCATATTTTGTTATGATAGAAAGACTCTTTAAAGAATGAAAAATTTACAAATAGTAAAAAGACAACTGTTAACAAGGAAAAACTGCTATTTAATCATGCGTTCAAAGTGACCACCGTTAACATTCAGGCAATAAAAGTTGAAAAAGAGCCAATTTTAAACAACGATTAAATAACAATGGAAGGCTAGTATCAAAGGCAAAACAAAATGATTGAATAGAGATTTACCAGACCTTTTAAATGAGGTATGACTTGATACCTAATGCCATTTGAAAAAATTCAAGGGGTATCTCCAGAAGGGAAGGGGTGAATCTCACGTTTATGACATTAGCGTCAAAAAGTGTCCCCCTCAAGTTAAAAGTTGACGTGTTTCGGCATTTCCTTCTAATATGTCCCATTTTTGAAATATTAAGGGTGGGTCCTTTTCAAATGAACACAGTGTATACCCAAATAGTATAGGATATCTCTGCAAAGTTGAAATACTAATAAAATGATTTGAATGTGAATAAATTCTTTATTATTGCTTGATTATACCAGTTCTATATGTTCCTCATAAGATAATAGAAACAAATTCAGCTCTTACTTGCAATCTCGATAGTCTCACTACTGTATATTTTTAAACACCCCACAGTTTCAATACTTCACTTTTCTTGACTTCGTGTTCGTTTCTTCTTACCCAAAGGTTCTCAGATAATTATTTCCCATACTAATAATATTTATGAACTATTGTTTGTTTTTTTATTTATATTTTTTATTTCATAATCATATTTGATGACTATTATTTATCTAGATATTATGAGAAATGTAAACTTGATAAGTGTGGAAAATTTCAGTAAGACTTAAATTGAATTTTAAATAAAGGAACATGTAGTGTTATCTATTAATATTTGTAATATTAACTATTATTATTTTTACAGAGACTAAACTAAACTCAGTTCCAGAAGTCATTGCTCCAAGGAAATCACAAGAAACAGACATTGACAAAAATATCAGTAAAGAAACGAAGGTTGTACCAAATACTACTCCAGACACAAGTGTCAGAATGAATCCAAAATCTGATGATCGCCCGACATCATTCTTTGCGCAACCAGGCATTTTAGCTGGTAAGGAATGTGTTACATCTTAATCTTCATTTATTTATTCATCCGAACAGGTTTATTAATCTAACTACAAATTACATAAATATGAAAAAGTAAATTACAAAGTAACCAGAGAATCATATCAGTACAGTACTTTGTTTAAATTTATATTGACATACCAAGTAACTGACAAGCCCACTACTGCCCACTCAGTAGTAAAATTTTATTAACAAGTTGAGGATTGGTCACAAATTATCATCTTGGAAATTTGGTATATAGGATTTGTAGATTAATCAAAAAGGATAACTATTCTTTAAAGGATGTATCACCAATTAAAAAATAGCATCCTCATAACAAGAAATAGTTTATAAACAACAATTAAATAAATTCAAACCTTTTTTTTAACATAATCTGTAGACTAGGTATGTTATTTTGAGAATATGCCAAAGAAATAGCTCAACGGTTCTTTTGGACTTGATAAAACATATTTTGCCAGAAAAATGTCAAAAGTCAATTTGTTGAATAGCTATTTAATAAATATATGAGCTTCAATAAAGTTAAATGAAAGGTACACCTCTTTGGGGAATTCGCCAGGAAAAAATATGTCTTCCTTTGGCACTTTTCTTGAAAAATGGAGAACGCCAGCATAATTCGGTAGATATTTATTTTTCCTCGTGGATAAAGTTGTCACCCACAAATGTTAAATGCGAACACACAAATTTCAATTGAAACTGTAAACAAAAAAGTTGAACAATTCAAATTAAGGAATATTATGAATTGATAATAGTTAGAAGGCGGCATAATAGGCCAGTTATACTCATTACCATGAAACTGAAGCAGTATTATAGAATCGTACGAGCAATTTGTATGCAATATTTAAATGAAATATTGGTAACATTTATTTTATATATAGGAGTATATAACTGTTGAATGAGCTACATTGTATCCTGTAGCAAAAGTTGCACGGTAATTCATTTCTAATAATCACAAATTCTTCAAGTGCCCTGTCAAATTTAAGAACAAATTAGGACAGAACTGTATGTATGTATGTAAATGACATTCACTGAGACCTAAAAGATCTATTGTACCCCCTTTCCTCTACTTAGTTCCCGAGGAAAGTCTCAGAAACTAGTAGTTCCTTAAGACCTATTTCCTATAGGAAATTTAGGATATCCACAGGCTTCAGTTTAGGTGCGTGTCCCTCTTCTATCCAGTAGGCTCCTAGGTGTTGTGGCCTGGTATTCTGTATTGCTATGCATTCCGCAAGTATGTAAATGGAGATTTATTGTTCCATTCCAGGACCTGAACTGAAGTCTGCGGATATTCTAAAATTCCTCCAGGAAATAGGACTAAAGGAACAATAGATTTTTTAGGTCACCCCCATTATACATCCATCGCTCCTTTGGAGAAACACTGACACAAATGCAAATTCATTAATTGTTCAGCAAACACAGTTTTTTAAATTTATTTTTGGTTTTTGGCAGTAAATAGGAAAAAAGTTATAAGAAGTTAAATTAAAAACTATGCAAATTGTTAGTTGATGTGTATATTATACAAAAAATTGATTTTTGGTTTTTCTTGCGAAATAACCTCTCTTAAATCCATGAACATTAAAAGACAAATTTATGGTTGAATTTGTACTTCATGGAAACCAAATTCATAATGACCCAAAATTTTAAAAGAAAGTATTATAAAAGGATTCATAATATTTTGGAAAAATATTAGTCACGATGAAATAAAACAATTTAATTTGTTTAAATCTTCATTATTATATTTGAACCTATGTTTAACTTAAACTTGTGACGCGTTTCGCTAACACAGTAGCTTTATCAATACAGAATTTCAAGGATATTGACAAAAGTTTAACTGGAAATAAGTGCAACAAAAGGGGCTCTTAAATTTGAATAGGTTCACCTGGAAATTCATTCACAACAATCCCTCCTGAACTATATTCTAGGTAAATAAGTTTAATAAGGGAGAATGGTTGATATTTATTTGGTCGTTAAGGATATTACCAGAATTTTTTTTTTCTATCTCATGGGCTTCTAAAAGATTTAATTTGAAGGATTTAGATTCTACATGTAAAATTTCAAAATTTGAATCGAAAGTGTGTTGGTTTGCTAATAAATGATTTGAATTGTTCAGATCAGATCTGAGTCAGATTTTTTGTTGTCATAGCTACGTTTGTGTTCTGAAATTCTAGTTTTAAAATTTTAAAAGTTCTACAGATATAAATTTTGTCACAGTTGTTACTACCACTTGTTAATTTATATACTCCTGATTTGTTTAATTTTGAAGATTTAGATTTGTTATTTTTAATGAGTTTGGACATATTGTAATCGATTTTAAAGCATATTCATGTCGTAAAGTTTCCAAAAATGATTTATTTTTTATGGATGGTGTTCCAAAGTATGTTAGACATTTAAATTGATTATTTTTATTTTTATCAGAAAGAAATACTTGTTCTAAGTCTGTTTTAGTTTCTTTTTATTTATGATATTTTCAATTAAATTTGGATGGTAGTTATTATTGACTGCTATTTGTTTAATGATATTTAATGCTTTATTGTAATTAATAGTATTTAATGGGACTGTTGAAAGTATGTGTATCATACTATTGAAAGCTGCTAATTTATGACAGAATGGGTGGACCAAACTATTATGAATTGTATAATGTCTGTATGTGATGGTTTGTGAAATATAGAAAAATCATGTTCGTTATTTATATTTGAAATTGTGAGGTCTAAAAAGTTTATAGAATTATTGTGTTCAAGTTCTATGGTAAATTTGATATTGTTATGAATTGAGTTAATATTGCAATGAAGCTATCTAATTGTTTAGTTGTGCCGGTGAAGCTAGCTAAAAAGTCGTCCACATATCGGTGCCAGTATATAAATTTCTTACTAAGGGGGTGTTTATGAATTATTTTTTCTATATTATCCATGAACATTTCTGCTAGTGGGGAACTGAGGGGGTTGCTCATAATCAAACCATCTTTACTGTTATAAACCTTTCCATTGAAATGAAAATAATTTTGATTTAAACACACACTCAATAATGTTATGATATCAGAATGTATTACAGGATTAACAGAACACAAGTTTAAGTTGAACATAGGTTCAAAAATAATAATGAAGATTTAAACAAATTAAATTGTTTTATTTCATCGTGTCAGTATATATCTTCATCAAGTAAAAGCCTCATCTATTCAAAAATATTAGTGTTAATTAACTTAAGCAGGTCTTTTTTTTCTCCCAGAAATAGGAAATTTGGAAGTGTACGCTTGCTTCAGTTGTGGGTTTTTTTCTTATTGAACGAGCTGCCAAATTTTATTTTTACTGACATCTATTATTCGCCACTATAACTAGTTTTGTAACAGAAAGTATCAGCTGTTTTAGCGACCATGCCATAAGATATATCCGCCATCTAGCGCATATGGGAGGAGTTACAATTCTGTCTTTGTTGTACCGGATAGAGTTGAGCTTTAGGAATAATTTGACGTTTTTGAAAAATTTTGCAATTGTGTCACTGTTTCTCCAAAGGTGCGACATATATAATTTTCTGTCCTCCGGCCGGAACGCATCAACTTTCGGGCCGCCGCGCTAAACGAAGTTGCCGCTTTCCGGCTCCGTCGAACAGAAAAATAGTATACACACCTCGGCCAGTAAATAATAAATGTGAACTGACATGTTTGTCGACCTCAGCTTCGCTTCGGCCGACAATTACATGTGATCTGAGACATTTCTTATTTTACTGGCGTAGGTATGTAATATACTATTACAATAAATTTATTGATATGTTTTTTGAATGTTTTTTTGTGGGGATTTGTAAAATTATGTGAAAGACGATGTATTCTAATGATTTTTATTTTTGCAGCTGTTGTCGGTGGTGCCGTGGTTGGATTATTGTGTGCAATATTAGTGGTTATGTTCATTGTCTACAGGATGCGTAAAAAGGATGAAGGCTCTTACGCACTAGGAGAACCTAAACAATCTCCCAATTCAAATTCATATAGCAGAGCTACGACAAATAAAGAATTCTATGCCTGAAAATAGTCGTATAGAAAATAATGAAGTTGTGGAAGATCTGAAACTGCTCATTGGAGAAGTATAGGAAAAGGGTATAAGTGGGATCTTCTGCTTAATTTCGACCTTTACCTACACACGCACATGATGCAATTTTACATATTGGTTCATATTTCAAAAAAAATTATTTTGTTTCAAAAATATATTTTCTATTTTTCAAAAACTGCCATAATTATCGATCCGCCATTTATTTGAATTTATTTATAATAATTAGGATGTGTATATAAATATACATATATAAAATGTAACAAAAGTAAATGTTGTACGTCCATTTTTGTTTTGAGTTTATGGTACATTTTAATTTTGATTTTATTGCTTAATTGAAATTCTTTTTCATTTAACGAAATGTACTTTAAACTCAAATATTACTTAAAGGTACCTAATATTCAGAATTAAATTTAAGTCGTAAGTTTTACTAACATTTTTTAAATTGTCTAACTTTAGTTTCGTAAGCTTGTGCAGCTTTTATGCTTTAATTTATTTATATTTTATATGAGTATCTAAAATCAAACCATCGGTGTTCTACCCAATTTGTGGAATTGCAACGAAGTGTTTATTTTCTATTCCGAAGACGTAATTGTAGTGAATATGGGTATAAATTCAGCGTTAATCAAATTTGTCTTTGAAAAGAAAAGAAACATATTCTAAAGCTCCTATTCTTTAAATTTTATGACGGTTGTTACGCTATAAATTTTGTAATTTTGATAATCGTATGTATCACTATGTGAGACTTATTTTCTTTTAACGCTTTTTATAAGTAGAGTATTGAACTGTTAGAAATTTTATATATTAAGATCAAATATTCGCGCAATAATTTTTAAAAAGTTTAAAACATGTACCACAAAATTCAAAATGGACAATTTTTGCCGTTACACCTCTCAACCTCGCTACCCAAAAAATACTGCCAATTTTCAACGTGAGTTGAAAATATTTATTGTATTAAAATATTTGAGTAGTTGAAATTTTGAAGTGAAGTTCTTACATTTAAAGTATAGTTCAATAAAATACATCCTCTTGAAAAGTATCTGCTCTTCCACAACTTTTTAGAACACCTTTAACGACATACCCAAATTTTTTTTTCTTTTTTCAATTATTGCAGGCAATGGTTTTTTTTAATTAATTCTTGGTAGCTAAAAATAACGTATATGTGATATTTAGACTTGACCCTTTAACATTTTTTGACAGTTGAATGTAATTACAATTTACCGATCAATTGGGTAATATGCCAAGAAAGTGGACTGAAATGATATTTGTTTTTCGATATACGTAAACTATTTTCAATTATATTTATATAATTCAATTGATTTATTAAGACAAATTATTATATTACTTTACAATTATTTACAATCGTTATTTCTTTAGAAAAATTTTATTTAGGAAAAAATTCTGCTTACGATTAGCTCGACCTAGCAGTTTATAGGGATGTACTAACAAGATTTATGAAATTCTGTATATAATGTAAAAAACCTTTCAGTGGTTGCACCTTTAATCGTAACAAAATTAGTCGCGCCGGTTTTTGTAGTCCCAATGTAAGAAAACTACTGTGCCCATAAAAAAACACTTATTTCACGCTGAGAGTTTTGTCAAAAATATAATATAAAATATAAGTGCTTTTATTTCTGCCAAGTTAGTGTGTTTGGCATCCCGTTCGCGCTTAAATTTACCGGAAATAGTATCGATATATTTGTTTGTATTTTTGACTATCGAAGATAACATTTGGTCTGTAAAAAAAGCTGCCAGCATTGCAGTGATGATTTACCATTTTTGCAGCTCCTTTTACTCCAGGCAAGTGCATAAACAAATTGTTTTTCCATGTTCTTTTTCGCTGAGAGAATGGTCGCGCCGGGTCTGGATATCAAACTCTATTTATAACCAATGCTAAACGAACAACTTAAAACACATTCAACAACTATGCGGACTTCTAGGAAGGTACTGGGAGTGGGAGATTGCCAAAGTTTTTATATTGCTAGAAATCCATCACACTGGGTCTGACAGACCCGTCGCGACCACTTAAAGGTTGAGCCGACTGCTCCTTTTCTAACTCTCGCACATCAATATTAGCTATCAGTAATTCGCTAAGTTAACCAACTTATCACCGACAAACCTATCGCTTAACAGCTGAGAAACCAGGAGACGTAAGTATCTCCATGATTCGTATGATGAATGTGCGACACTTCAGCATATCAAACTTTCTTCGCGCGAGTGAACTAGCTTGTAATCTGTAAACAAGATAAAAAAAATCACAGAAGAGGCCATACTCACAGTTGTACATTATCAGAAAGATGGTAGTCATTTCCAGACTCTTTTGAACGTCAGGCCAAATGCTGTAACTACGGAGGCCAAAAAAGTAGAAGTACCCGCCTGTGTATCAGAGAGTGATGAATATTAAAAACTCGGTAGTAGATTATTTCAGACACATGCTGCTTAATTGAAATATTTTCAATTTAATTACAATTTACAACAGTTCAACCAAAGTTTCTTGAATTGCCATTTAACTCTGAATACAAAATTTTATAAATCTTGTGTTGATTCTTCCATATAAACTGCTAGATGAAGCTAGTTATAATAAACACTGTATACTAGTGAAAAGTTACGCTAATTATTTATTATCAGTTTAACCTAAAATCGTAAATATCTCTGTACCATGCGATAATTTATCAATTTTCAATTGAATGCAACATGCTACTTGAAGAATAAACGTAAACAACTTCAGAAACATTTCTATGTTAGAACTGGAGGTATTTTTCAAAAATTTGGCCCTATAAAACGATGTACAATCAATTTATTACAATAGAACCTCGATTATTCGGAATAATTACGATAAGGAGGAAAAACATTGCAATAAAAAAGAGATCACAAAGAGTGTATTCGGAATCGCAAGAACATTGTTGCCAGCTTCTGTATCGGATGCTCTATTGAAATAGCCTGTGACGCATTTGTCAGTACAACACATGTTCATCCATTGCGATTGAAGTAATCTGTATGGAAAATATCCCTGAGACAAAAACTGTCTCAATTACACTAAAAAACTTTGTTATCAAACACTGTACGTTCCATTATGATTCTTTCGTATGCGACTATAAACATTGTCGCTTGGATATTTTTCAAGAAGGGGAAGGATAAACACCTTGCTGTCAACTGTCATGTATCCATTGAAACAAAATATTTCTTTCTGAATGAAGTTATAAATTTGAAATTATTTCAATATGCAAAATGCAATCATTTTAATAACAAAAAACATATCAATTTGGACGCTTAGACCAATCGCTCCAAAATCAGAGAAAAACAGGCAAGCAATACATGATGTTAGCAAAAAATTGATAAATTATGCACAATTTAACCAAAAAGGGGCAGCTGAAGCGTTGTACGGAACGATAATCCCCCTATGAATTTTATTTAATTTATTGATTAAAATAAGGTATATTACTTGCAGATATAGCAAGAAAATTGAATTTATTAAGCAATACTAGATCAAATTATTTTTGGATTTGGTCACGCACAAAACTTTTTTCATTGCACAAATCGTATATCATACACAAATAATAAAATTTTGGCCCTAATGTTGTCTCACCACATCAAATACTCATTTGCAGCTTACTGGCAGTTGTACCTGCTTAAAATACTGTATTGATTATTTAAATCGAAAACGTAATATTTTTTAATGTAGATTTTACATACTTTCTATTTAAAAAGATAAGGACTCTTAGTTTAAGGATTTAAAATAGTAAAACTATCAGTTGTTTTATCTGTTCGAAACATCTACTTTTGATAACCTTGATCTGACCATTGCATATGTGTTTTATCTCTTTTTATTTTCATGTATTTCAACTGTATCTATTCTCTTCTAAAAATCGGTGGGTGATTTTGTATGTCTATAAATTAAGTTAAGCTTGTTGATGTATAGAATTAACAAATATCTAGCTAGTATTTAATATTATTTTGTTAACATTAGTGGAAAAGGATTTTATTATTAACATTCTCAAATTAACAGTAAAAGTCTTATCTATGCATTGATTGATTTGATAAGGTGTTGTTGTTTCACTGATGTGCAAACCTCCAAAAACGCATTTAAAAAAATTATTTATTAGATGATAGACTGGTAATTATTTCTATAATCAACAATATCTTTTTCTTAATTTTTTTAAAAATATCAATTCATACAGTGCGCGCAAAAGTCATTTTTGAGTAACCAAACCGAAAAGGTTTTACAAACATCAAGTTGAAAGATATAAAGGGATATACACATCAGCGTTTTCGGAAAATTATCAACACTATCACAGTGTAGGAATGCAAAAATGCTTTAATTGCTATTTAATTGGAGTGGTTTGTTAACATCAATCTAACCTTAATCATTCCAGCTAATGGGAAAGACCACTAATTTTCAAAAAGAATATAATCGTGATTTCCATCCTTAAAAACTACTTTATGAAGTAATTATATATTTTTATTTGTTTTATAATATGAATAATGCGATAAATTACATAATTTTCATTTCAAACATACAATTTTACGCGCCGTTTGTAAAGGCTGCGCTCATCGGTGTTTGGTGTAGTGCAGTGTGACGTACTAGCCCCTACACGCCTATGGACCTTAAGCCGACCAATCATATATCTATCATAGTAAATCCGTATACCTGTGGTTCCGTGTAAGACAAAAAAAATGTCAAACAAATTTGAGGTTATGCTTCATTGAATTTGTATGCTGTTTTTAAGTTTTTGAAAAATATTGAAAATACACAAAAACTGCAACAACAACCTTAAAAACAGTCGACAAACGGACAAAATAAACAGGATGCACAGCCAAAGACGTTTAAGGTCACAGATCACAGAACTAAAAGTCATATTCCATCACCAACAGTGTAGCCACACTAAAATGGTCAAACTTGTTTCCGAGATGAAAAAAGGAATACAAACAAAATATAAGCATTCCAACAAATTACTTTGTTGTGAAATGACATTTTTATCATTTGTTGATACGTTGTAGAGAAAAAACAGCTCAGATATACAAAAACCAATAATGAGTAGCTTTGACAACACTGTACCAAGGTGCCAAGAGGATATAAGAAGCAGACAGAGACAGATAATGTTAGGGATTAGTACGTCATAGCACCTCCCACTTGTTTCGGACATTTTGCAGTTTTGAATTAACATGTTGATTTCAAAACGCCAGGAAATCTATTAAATTCGATTTTGACACATGATATTGTCTGCACACTGAGCCAACATCATTATTCATAGATTGAAATATATTTGAAAGGATTTCATTTCGTAGTGGTCTTCCCCATTTGCTTAGGGCCTGTCCAGACTAACTAGCTGCGCGACTCCATGGTAAGGATATGTTGGAGGTAACTAAAATTTGCCAATGTAATTATGGATTCGGACGAGAAAGACGCTTCTCGTAAGACGACGTTTGCGTGGAATACGTAGAGGATTTAGGTCAACGCTAAATTTTCCAACTATGTCCAAATGTCGGAGACTACGTTTAACCAACTTTTAAGTTATTTTGAAGCCAAGATAATGAAGTCAACTTGCTATGTACAAATATGAGAATAAGTATACCAGCCGAAGAAAGCCTGTTTATCTTTAGAACTGCGGTTCCAAATTGCAGAACGTTGTTCTACTTCGATGATGAATCGATTGCCATATTGCTCAGTACTGAACTCGGCCGATCAAAATAAAATGATCCCTGCCAATGTTGTAGAAGTCACCGACAAACATTTGGACGGTTCCAAGTGTCGCCACTTCGTCCTGGGAACTCGAATATCTTCGCCACATTCGCTGATCTGGGCATAACCCTGATTTTAACAATGAGTTAAACACCAGACATCTCCGCGGACACAGAGTGCCGCCACCGAGTCGTTCTTCTGTACAGGCCCTTTTAGTTAGTATTTTTCGATGATATTAAATAAATCCAAATAGATTAACAATGTATTCTTATTTTTTGGTAGTGAGAGCGCGTTTCCATCATGCATAATTTAACAAAACCCAATTATTTATCTGATTGAATATGACAATACAACTAAATGCTCAAAATACTTAATGGATAGTACAACATTTTGTTTAAATTCTCCTCTCCCGTTGAGTGTTTCTGTGAATACGTTCTTCAGTAATTATATTCAATTCATATTAGGATATAAATGAAATAATCCATCCAATCAGACGTAAAAAAATTGTTATTGATTGAAAACATGTGGTGAGACCGCACATGGCAGTTCGACCACTTTTTTATTAATTTGTATGTTTTGAGATCTTCCTTCATAATAATAATTTTGGTATAAATTTTAATATACAGTTATTTATGTAATATTTGGAGGTATAGGTACTACTTTGAGGGTTCAAGCTGTCAAAAATTTTCTTAGCAACAACAATGGCAGCTAAATGCAGCAATTTTATACTGTATGTGAAAATAACTTAGCCAACATGGCAAGCGCTCGAAATTATTAGACAGCTCGATATTTTGACAGATGCACGCTTTTTTATATTGCTTTATGCCTTTGTTTGATACTTTTGTTTTAGGTTTTAATATTTAATGTATATTTGCAAAAATATTCACTAAATAATGAAACTTTTTTTGTACAGGCAGTGAAACTACAAATTTCATGACATTTAAGCAATTAGGTTGTATTAAAACCTGTTTTTTTATTTTATTAAAAATAATACCCAAAAAAACTAATCATGTGTACATAAATATATTAGAAATTGAATTGTTTGCAGAATATAATAGTTGAATGTTTATTTATGCTTAAGTAATATTATGAGAAAACATTTAAGATGATAACTTCGGTTGGTGTTGTAGGAAAAAGGTTAATTAAGAAAAATATTGTAGATGTCATGTTAGTGAGTCAAGACATATTCCGTTTTGAATAAAAAAATCAAAATACATGCTATCAGAACATCTTTGTGGTACATGTTAAAATATATTTCCAAATGCTGTTAAGGCTTAAAATATAGATGTTACTTTGCTGTCGCCATTGCTATTGATATTGTAGTTTAACCACTGTACGTTAATGACTTTATTGGTTATTGATTCGGTAAAGTTCACAAACATCTATATTTTACGTGTTTACCGGAGTAAGTTGTATAATTTTAAGTGAGATTTTTGACCGGCAGGATCTACAGAAAATAATACATACTACAGCTTGTTTACTTATAAAAAGTTAATATTTCACTGTTTTTTTTAACAGGAAAACATTTAATATATCAATGAATTATTTACTACTACAATAACTTTTTTATTAAACTAATTGTAGCTATTTGAGATTAAACTGTATAGTATTAGAATAATGTTGTACAATCCAGTTGTAAATATATAAAATCATAAAAATAAATATTGTTTTTTATTTTAACCTATCTAAATACCTTAAGCTGATAATGCAATCCTGCCTTAAGATCGGAACTTTGAGGCCTAACCCGCAAGCCATAACGGAGCGTGAGGCCAGGATCCTGGTTGTTCGCCTATTCTGGCATAGTACAAGAAGTTGTACTCATTTTGAATCGAGTCTTACTGTAAATATCACAAAAATGAATGTTATGGTTCTTAGCAAGGGTGGTCACAGACCAAAGGGTGGTATTCATCACAGCGACAATGAATGCACAATATATCTTTTAGGTCTCGGTGAATGTCGCCCCAATATACATACATAATACTGTATTTAAAAGTGCTCTTTCATGGTTACCTTAATTATATATAAAGTTGTCATATTTCTATCACTGATTTTACAGTTGCTGTTTTGATTATTAAATTTCTAAAATATTCCCATAGATTTTAAAAGTCTAAGCTTTCAATGTAATACTTTATTTTAAACTCGTCTACTAGAACTTTATTCCTTTTATTCTTAACTAGGTGGTGATCCGTATTTGCCGCGAATAATTCTGCCTATCTTTTGACACTGGGAGCCAATATTCTTTTCTGTTTTTGTTATTTACTACAATATAATCTATTGATGAAATAAAACAAATTAATTTGTTTAAATCTTCATTATTTATCTTCAAAATAATGAAGATTTAAACAAATTAATTTGTTTTATTTCATCAGTAGTATGGATCTTCATCAAGTAAAAGCCTCATCTATTCAATATAATCTATTATAGATTTTTGATTTCTACTTGGCATCTCTTTGGTATATTTATTTACTTCTTTATGGCTAAAGTATGGGTTTGTTATTATAAGCTCGTTGGCTCTTTTTCTTGTGTCTTCTACTTGCATTCCAATTGCTTGTCCCGATTTTCCATCTTTACTGTTGAGGTCTCCGATTATTAATCATCTACCTGTTACATATTAAATCGTTTCTGTTAATGGCTCCCAAAAGTCGTCTTTTACTTGAGCTTTTTTTTTCTCCAGGACCACTATTATCTACTGTTCTTGAATCTTGCTAATCCCTTTCCAGTATTTTATATATTTTTGGAGCGTATATTTAATATACACCGAACTCGTCTTGCTCTTATGTTATGTTCGTCTCCGCTGTATATTAATATGTTTATGTTTCCTCCATTAAATGTATTTTAACCATTCTCTTTCATTTTTGCTTCTGATATTCATGATTGATTGATTGGTTCGGCACCACCAGTCAGAGGCTTAGAGACCTCGGCACCTCAGCCTTTAGGCTTTTTGTGCTCTTGGTTATACCGTTTATGTGAAGAGACCAGTAGCCCTTATCAGGCTCAACAATCTTTTCACTAGGTCCTTCTTGGAGAAATCCTCCGTTGGATACTCTAGTCCTAGGAGTCTATATCTCCAATGAGACAGTGTTTCACATTCGAAGATAATGTGAGAGGCTGTTTCCTCCTCTTCAATGCACAGCCGACAGTTAGGTTACTCCCTATATATACCAATTGTATGCATGTGCTTCCTTAGGGTACAGTGACCGGTGAGTAATCCCGTCACCTTCCTTATCTGGCCTCTGCTAAGGTTTAATATTTCGTTAGTCAGCGACTGCGAGGGTTTTTTTACCAGGAGTTTGCTGTGTTCCGGTTTTGGCACGAGTCTCCAGTAACTCTAATGTTTAGTTTGAATCCACCGAGATGTACAACCACGTGCAGCCGATTTTGATATTCCAAATACTGGTTCAGGACCAGTGAATGCAGTTTCAGACCCTAGCTTTGCTAGGGTGTCTGCCTTTTCATTGCCTACAATACCCTTGTGCCCCGGGGCCCACTTAAGAGTTACTCTATTATGGTTTGCCAGGGTTAAAAGTTTTTGTATGCAGTCCCAGACCAGTCTAGATCTGATCTGGAGACATGCTAAAGATTTCAGTGTAGCCTGACTATCTGAGAGTATGAGGATCTTTTCGACTCTTTACCCCCTTTCGATGTTCATTTGCAAACACGTGCCGATAGCGTAGATTTCTGCCTGGAATACAGATGCAAACTTCCCCAACGATTCGTGGACATTGCACCTGGGTCTGGCAGCATGGAGACCAGCTCCTGTTCCTATGTCAGTTTTAGATCCGTCTGTGTCCCACACCAACACGTTCCTTCTAGATTGCATGCTTCCAACCCATCCCAGTTTAGCTGGATATGGTATGGTTGGTTGTGGCCAACATGTTATCACTTCTTATTTCAAGAAGCGAGTTTGTGATAACATCTGTGATTCTGTAATGGACTAGGTGTTGGTTCCTTCGAGCTAATTCCCATTGCATTCTAGCCTGTATGCAGCCATTCTCGCTTCCACCTTAACATGCAGAGCAAGAGGCGGAAGGGTTTCCTGGAACTAATCTGTGCGGATGACATAAGTGCGAGGTGGGCAAAGGAGATTATTCCAACTCTAAAGCCTTAGGAGGGTGCATCTCTCATTGCAATGGAGGGTGAGGAAATACCCAAGCCCTGCGCATGCATCGTCTTCGTACCAGACGAAGACGGGGAACGACTTGAGTCCAAAAGGATCCTTAGCAGACTGAGGATAGGTAACCATGGGCTCAAGACACACCTATGGACTGTCTGGGGAAGCAAACCTACAGACAAGGGGGTCCTATGGACCTTCTCAATGGATCATGAATCCAGAGAAGAGCTCCAAAGGCTTCAAATGACACCCTACTTTGGGATAGGAAGGTTAACCTTCCGACTCAAGGAAGGGAAAAAGCAAAGGTATTGGAAAAGAAGCCGGAAGCAACTAGCTCCAATGTAGGGGAACCTTCTCTAAATATGGAGGTTCAAGAAGAGGAACAGCCTTCCATAAGTGGAACCAGTCCGCTCACAAGGACACCTGTCCAAGAGCGTACGGTACCCATAGAGGAAGGTAAATCCACGGAGCCGGGCATCTCTTCACAATGAAGAGAGAAATAAGGATCCTGCAGGCCAATCTACAACACGCAAAAGCTGGCTCGGCAACGCTGTGTAGAAGAATGGAACAAGAAGGCATTGACGTGGCCCTCCTGCAGGAACCCTGGAGGATAGGCGAGAAGATAGCGGGCTTATCAACCAAACAAGATAAAGTTTTATGCACTCCTAACGATATAAGGCCAAGGGCGTGCATAATTCACAGTAATAGAATAGATTGTACACTCTGATACCGGTGCTCTGCACCAATGATGCTGTTACAGGTTTTCTAACAATTGTCACGGAAGAGGGAGAGAAAAGGCTAGAGGTATGCTCAGCCTACTTCCCGGGTGACGAAGCTCAAGGTCCACCAAGCATTACAAGCGACGTAGTTGCATATTGCGTTGGAAAAGGATTACAGCTAATAATTGGATGCGATGCTAACGGTCATCATACCATATGGGGTAGCAGTAACATCAACATAAGAGGTGAGTATTTTAAATTTCATCTGAGGATTTAATAATATCTAATATAGGAAATAAACCTACGTTTGTCACTAAAGCGCGCAGAGAAGTTTTAGATTTAACACTCTGCACAAGCAAAATAAGTGAAAGCATAACAAATTGGCATGTGTCTGATGAACCATCTTGCTCGGATCATAGACATATACGATTTGATCTTAATGTATTTCCTTCAGAACTCAAATACCGAAACCCAAGAGATACCAACTGGGTAGGATACAGAGAGTCCCTCGGTAGGAATTTAGAAGGAGGTATAGAACTGTTTAAGGGCGTAAAGGCTATAAACTCAGCAGCGGAAAAGGTAAGCGAATCCATTATGGCGGCTTACCAAGAAAACTGTCCGGAGAAAACAAGAAAGAGCACGGGTAACAGTACAGTCTGGTGGAACAATGGATTAAAGAAGCTGAGATCGGAAGTTCGAAGCCTATTTAACAAAGCCAAAAGTACCCAAGACTGGGATACCTACAGGTATAAGCTAACGCTATACAATAAAGAAATACGAAAAGCCAAAAGGAATTCATGGAAAAAGTTCTGTGAGGAAATTAGAGATGTCTCGGCGTGCTCTCGAATCCATAAAGTCCTGGCCAAGGATGGATCAACCATAAAAGAAGTAGGTTTCATTAAGAAAGCTAATGGCACTTACACAGAAACCAAAGAGGAACTAATAAACGTCCACTTTCCGGCCTCAACTATTCTGAACGACTCTCTGTTAGGCAAATCAATCAAGACCATAGGCCAAGTAGGCCACGGCCAATAGATTGGGAAATAGCCACAGAAGTCACAAGACCGAACAGAATTAGATGGGCAATAAATAAATTCCAGCCATATAAGTCTCCAGGGACCGATGGTATATATCCCATACTCTTGCAGATGGCAGATGGGAATGGAAGTGCTGATACCGCATTTAAGTAAGATCCTCAAAGCCAGCCTGGCATGGGGGGTCATACCGGAAATATGGCAAAAAGTTAAAGTCATATATCTACCTAAAGTAGGTAAAATATCAGACCTAACACCAAAGTCATATAGACCAATAAGCCTGTCCTCCTTTATACTGAAAACGCTAGAAAGGCTTTTGGACAGGAACATAAGAGACGAAGTACTAAAAGATAACCCTCTAAGCGATCGTCAATACGCATACCAACCTGGAAAATCTACAAACTCAGCGTTGGATGATCTGAATAGGCTTATTTCAAAGTCAATGGAAGACAAAGAAATAGCAATGGCCGCGTTTCTTGACATCGAGGGAGCATTCAATAATGTTACTACCAACTCACTGTTAAACGCAATGAGTAGACGAGGCGCACCTGCTGTGATATGCAGATGGATAAAGGCCACCCTGGAGAACAGGATAGTAATATCCACTCAGAGTCAAGCTACCATCAAAGCAATAGCAGGTGGAGGATGCCCACAGGGAGGAGTTCTCTCACCACTACTTTGGGCAACCTTCGTAGACGATCTCCTCAATGACTCGCCCAAGGAAGAATTTTATTGTCTAGGATATGCCGACGACATAGTAATTGTGGTCAAAGGTAAGTTTGCTGGAGTAATATCTGAAAGAATGCAGATAACTTTAAATATGGTAGACAACTGGTGTAAACAAGAAACGGTCAACGCTCAGAAAACACAGATTGTCAACTTTACAAAAAGAACAGTACTGCAAGGCCTAAAACCACCAGTGCTAGGAGAAATAGAGATTCCCTTTGCCAAAGAAACAAAATACCTAGGGGTATTTTTTGATCATAGGCTCACTTGGAATACTCACATAGTGAAAACTACACAGAAAGCTATCATGTCTTTGGGCAGATGTAGAAGACTGTGCAGTAAGAACTGGGGACTTAACCCAAAAATGACCCTGTCAGACCAATGATAACTTATGGGTCCGTGGTGTGGTGGACAAAGACGCAGCAAGTAGGAGCAATAAGGCTGTTGAATAACACACAAAGGCTGGCCTGCCTGTGTGTCACAGGGGCCATAAAAACTACTCCTACAGCTGCAATGCAAGTCTTAGTGAATCTGCCACCTCTACACATATTCATACAAGGTGAAGCGAGATCTGTAATGCACAGATTAATACATAGTCAGCATCACATAAGCCAAACGGATAGTACTGACAACTGGAAGCTAATCGAGGAGCTAAAAGCGGACTATATAATGGGACAGCCCATCGATGCAATAGCTACGAGATATAGCTTCAAAGTAACTATACCATACAGGGAAGACTGGAAAAAAGGTGTACCCTTACATGCGGATGTTTTTTGGTATACAGACGGGTCAAAGACGATAGACGGCGTAGGAGCCGGTATAGTAGGGCTAAAGCAAGGGATAGCCTTCCCAGTAAGCCTATCAAGGAATGTCACAATTTTCCAGGCGGAAATGACGGCGATTCACCACTGTGTAGAAGAAATTGAAAGGCAGAAGAAAACATATCGTTGAATTGCCATCTTCACAGACAGCCAAGCAGCGCTAAAGGCACTCAACTCCATAGAGGTCAATTCTAAGCTAGTATGGGATTGTGTGCGGGCCCTGAACACACTGGGTGAGCGTAACAATGTTAAGGTAGCCAAGAAGGGAAACAAAGAAGTGGGTCGCCCACAAATCTCTGAAATGGTGGAGGAACTCACCAGGACAGAGGCAAGCGAAACAGTTCATATTAGAACACTCGCCAAAATTTACGGCAGATCTGATGGCCAAAGATAGGAAAACTGTCAAAGCTGTAGTGGGTCTGTTAACGGGGCATTGTAAGCTCAATAGGCATTTAAAGCTGATGGGATTGGCAAACGAAGATTTGTGCAGGTTTTGTCACCTAGAAGAAGAAACGGTAGAACACATTCTATGTCAGTGCGATAGCCTGGAAAATGTGCTGTTTTTTGCATTAGGCGAAGAAAAGCCATCGGCAGAGAGCTATATGAAAGGTTCAGTCTCCACGCTAATAGACTTTTTAAAAAGAGTCAGGCTGGAGAATGTAATCTAGAGTTTAGAGGACCACAATAGATCTGAAAAGGTCGCAGTGGAATAGGCCAAAAGCCAACTCATAAAATCTATCTATCTATCTAAGAGGCGAAAGATTGAGAATGGCTTCTATTGCCGCACCCGTTATGTACAGACAGGCAAGCCTCTGAGAAGTTTTGATAGCTCCAGTTCGGCTTTCCTCTGATCTGTTTTTGGCCACCAAACTAAGGCTCCATAGGTAACCATGAGTCTCACCATAGTTGTGTTATTTGTTGGATTTAATCCCCATATGTTTCCTATCGCCCGTTTGGCAGCCATTAGAGCCATTTTCCCTTTATTGGTTTTGTCATGTAGGTGTGAATTCCAGGTTAGTTTTGCATCCAGAATTATGCCCAGATACTTGACACCCTGGCTAAGACACAGCTGCACGTTGAAGAGGCTTGGCAGTTTTAGTGTCCTTCCTTTTTCTAGTTAAGGGAATGAGCGCAGTTTTTGCAGGGTTCATTCATTTCAATCATTCATTCATATATTTGGGTTGTGCTCATCAGCCCAGGCACTTGAACTGAATCTTTGTACCATTTACCATGTTATCTACTTCCATTCCAGAAGCTTCGTGTCTTCTATAAAGGCCACTAGTTTGACTGGAGGGATTTTCTTGTATTAATTCCTCTCCAAAGTGCTTTCGTCTAAGTTCTTGTAAGTTCTCGCAGAAGCATAGTATCTGAGTAGGTAGGTGTTTCATCATCACTTCACATAGGTTCACTAACTTTGTCCATATTGTACATATGTTTCCTCAAGGTGCAGTGTCCAGGCACCAGGTCGGTAACTGTCTTCAAATGTCTCTTACCCAGTTTCAGTAGCCTGGCTGAGTGAGAGTTCCTTATCTACCTTGTTCAGTAAACTCTTTGTATGTAGGTGCCATTGTGTCACCCTCCATCTGAATTGGTGTTCCCTATCTAGCCAGTTCCCGATTTTCCCGCTTATGCAATCTTTTGTGATTCCACAAAACGGTTCCGGACCCTTTAGAGACTTCTTTAGCTAACTGGTCCGCCATTGCTTCCTGTAGGACATTCATAACCACCTCCGGGAATTTCTCATTGGTGACAATCACTATGTCGTCCGCAAAGCCCTGCGTCCATATGCCTTGATCTTTCAACCTACAGATCAAGTCATCCACAACTAGGTTCCACAAAAGTGGTGACAGTAACTCCACCTTGAGGACATCCTTTGGTTGTCCTAATGGTGTATGTTTTATCATGCATATGTGCTGATATTCTCCTATATGCTCGAGCATGGATCCTATCCATTTGCATGTGGTGCTATTAATCCCTCTTTTTTAAGGGATATGTTAATTGATGACATCGATGTGTTATCAAAAGCACCTTCGATGTCTGGAAATGCTGCAAGGGCTACTTCCTTATGATTCAGGCTCCTTACGAGACCGGAGACCAAATTGTGCAGGGCAGCTTCACCTGATTTCCCTGCTTGATAAGCCCATTGTAGTCTATGTAGTGGGATGCTCTTAAGCTCTCCTTCTTGTAAGTACATGTAAGACATTTTACATGGTTTTCACCATGAATGATGTCAGACTGATTGGTCGGTAGGATTTAGCCTGGGTGTATGTTTCTTTTCCTGGTTTAGGAATAAACACCACCTTTGACTCCTCCATGCAATTGCATGGCTGCTTCGAAGTATCAGAACTAAAGGACCCATTATGATGTCTAGTCTCTCTTGCAGAAGCTTGGGGAATATGCCATCTGGTCCTGGAGTTTTGTTGGGGTCAAATGAGTTTACAGTCCATCTGATAAGATGGGGTCCCATTCCTCTTTGGTTGCCTTTGTTTTGGCAACCGGCCTGTTGTCATAGCTATCTTTACCGAAACTGGAAAGTGCACACTGAGGAAATGCTCTAGAGTCTGTGCCTCAGTATTTGAAAACTTTCCGTTCGGCAACTTAATAGAACCAAGTTTGTTAGAAGTATCCCTTTTGAGAATCCTGTTGATTATGACGCTGTCAGGGACACCTTGCATAACTTCACAGAATTATCTCCAGGACTTCTCCTTGGATTCTTTTATTTTTGTATTATATGTACCTAGTTTAGCTTTATACGCTTCCCAGTTACCCGTTTTTTTCGCGTTGTTGAAAAATCGTCTTGTTTCTTTCCTTAGCGATGTCAGCTCTTTATTCCACCAGATGGCTTGTCTAGAAGAGCGACTCTCCTTTATCGGACAGTTGTTATGATAAGAGGTCAGTGTACAATCAGTTTTTGGTCTGCCTAGGTGTGAACGGATTTTAGAAAGCAGGTCCTCTTTATAAGATACCCAGTCAGTGCTCTTAGGATCCCCGTATGTTCTAATAACCGATGTTTATACGTTAATTTCATAGTATATTTGGGCATGATACGATAAAGATGGTTCATCCGATACATGCCACTTGCGAATCATCTCCCTGACACATAAAGTGCAAAGAGTAACATCTATCAATGATTCCTCCTCAACCCCATTTTCAGATCCCCTTTTTTAGTCTCAGGAAGTAGGGCGAGGACTCGTTGCTGCTTTGGAAGTTCATCACTCTTGATGAGCATCCAGTTGGTTTTTTGTGACAAATAGTCCCTCGTTATAATGAAGGACTCCTTATTGTCACAGATTAGCCCGTAGTAGACGTCCATGTATCGACTGGCTTCAAACCTAGGCGCCTTCTGCACCTTGTCGAAAATGTCAGTTATGTTCTCTTTGATAGACCCCACCTGATCTTCTGAGACAACTGTCTCTGGGAAATTTTTTGGGACCACAGCTGCCTTGATCCCTTTGAGAGCTACGCTGTATTTAATACCATTTTTAATACCTCAGGAGTGCTCCTAGCTGACACAGTTCGCTTAACGCCCTTTGTCTGTTGGTTTACACCCTGCTTTGAGCACCACATTTTTGGTGTCAATTCCTCGTTCCCTCATTTTTTTTCAGCTTATTACGCTGGGCACCTGAAAGTTTCCCGTATGAAGCTTTTCTTGCCACAGGATTCGCTATAACGTCTCCTGGTAGCGTGGTTTGCTCTTGGGCTCCAGAAGTATCTGGCTGCGTTGGAGACACTTCTGTCTCCATTGCTGCCGGATCTTCCAAATCTGTTTTACTCGGACTCTCTATAGGCTCCGTAATAAGTTTTGGTTTCTCTTGGTCCCTATTTGTTCCCACGAGTATAGGAGAAAGGAGGTCAGTACCTGCAGAGCTCCTTATAAAGATACAAGGCTAAATGCAACGGGGTGCGCCAGGTGCCCCGAGGTTAGTGGTCTCGTGGTCGAATAACCCACGACCATCCATCCCTTCAGCAACCACTTAACTTTAGGATTTGGGAGGTTATTATAGTGGTCCTCATCCGCACAGGCCAAGCCTCCCGATCCACATAGTTCGGCATGCCCCTCACAGGACTTACCCTAGTAAGTGGGTAGTTGCTATGCTATGTAGTTTGCGGTATGCGTCACGAGCTTGTCAGAGATTGCGTATTCGGTTGGCAACGTTGGGAGTTTATAGCCCTCATCCCTCCTTATTCATCAATAGACCAGTTCTTTCATTTGCATGACGTCCCTGTCCTCCCCTATCCGCAGCCTGGGGACGCTCCCGATAGGTAGCACAACCCATCACCCTCCTATGTCGCAGGGCAATGCAGTGAGAGTTGAATTTTGGACAAGCCGTAGCAAGTCCTCGAAAACTTAATGAACAAGGGTTCACTCTTATGCATTCCCTCCTACACCATATCTCCACCATTTCCAGAGCCTGTTGCATCAGCACCGATATAACATTAGGGTATTTCCCCAGTACAAGTATTGTCAGATCATCTGCATACCCCTGGGTGTATATCCCCTTTCTGTTCAATTCCTCTAGGAGTTCGTCTATGACAAGGTCCCACAACAAAAGTGATAGGACTCCTCCCTGTGGGCATCCCTTCATTATGTATACCTCCATGGAATCTCCAAATAAGGTTGTCGCTGCTGTCCTGTTGAAAAGCATGTTTTTCATCCACCGACATGTGTCGTCTTCTCCACGCCTTGCAGTAGCAGCTATCATGGAGTCAAAGGAGATGTGGTCGAACGCTCCTTCTACATCAAGAAATGCTCCGAGAGCCATTTCTTGATTTTCAAAGGAAGCCTCAATTTTAAACACCAGTCGGTGTAAGGCTGTTTCACAGGATTTTCCGGATTGTTAGGCATGTTGGTTATAATGTAGTGGCCTTTCAATGAGAAAGTTTTCCCTAACATGCCTATAAATAAGTTTCTCCATTATCTTCAACATGAAAGATGACAGAGTTATTGGCCTGAATGACTTTGCCTGGGAATAATCCTTACCTGGTTAGGGAATGAAGAGGATTCAGGCTCTTTTCCAAGCAGTTGGAATGTATCCAGTTGCTAGAGTTTACAAAGTACTGGAGATAGATGTATTTGCCACTGCTGCAGACGCGGTGGGATTATACCATCTGGTCCAGGAGCTTTGTATGGCTCAACCGAGTTAATAGCCCAGTTCAATTTGCACTGGGTTATAACTTTATTGGCCGTACTCCAATCCTCTTTCCTCGCACGATCCAGGGGAGTTGGAGGTCTGACGTATAGCTAAGTTCCTACCTCTACAGAGTCTAGTAGCTGTGTCTGCAGTAGAATCTGCAGGGTCTCGCTACCAGTTTCCGAGTATGATCCATTCGGTTTTAAAATATTGCCTATGGGATTGATAGGATTTTCTGGAGTCGAGCCGTTTCTGAGGTTCTTTCCACCTCACCACAGAATTTCCTCCAGGACTCCCTTTTTGTCTTCCTTATCTGTTTGTTGTAAGTAGTCAGAGTGGAATAATATTCTTCCCACTCTCCTGTCCCTTTCGAACAGTTTGCGAGTTCTCGATTTTAGTTTGGTAAGCTCCTTGTTCCACCAGGTTAATTTATTCCCAGAGGAACGGGCTACCTCAGACCAGGTTTCTCCATTTCGGAGATTTCCATACAGATGTACCGATGATCCGAAAGTGACGGTTCCTCAGACACATGCCAGTGAGTTAGCTGAAAGCTTATATCAGTAGACGCTAAGCACCTTCAGTGATTGCTCATCCATCCCTAGCACAATGGTAGTTCCCTGTGCCCCAGGATGGTTTCCTAGGATCCTCCATGCAATTCTCTATTTTCAAACCTGTGTTCTGAGTTTCCAGAAGTTGGAGGATCTTGGAGCGTTCTTTCACCTCCAGGAGGTCTGTTGGGACCCACAAAAGGACTCTGACACTTTTGAGCGCTAATGTCATAAACGTCAGATTCACCCCCTCCCTACTGGAGATACCCCTTAAATTTTTTCAAATGGCATACGAAAAGTTGAAAGAGAGCCTATTTTAAGCAACGATTAAATAACAATGGATGGTATCAAAGGCAAGACAAAATGATTAAATAGAGATTTACTAGACCTTTTAAATGACTTGATACCTAACACCATTTGAAAACATTTAAGGGGTATCTCCAGTAGGGAGGGGGTGAATCTGACGTCTATGACATTAGCGCTAAAAAGTGTTCCCCTCAAGTTAAAAGTTGACGTGTTTCGGCATTTCTTTCTAATATGTCGCATTTCTGAAATATTAAGGGTGGGTCCTTTTCAAATGAACACAGTGTATGTTAAATAATATGAGCGAAAGTAGCCTTGTTGAATACCATCAGAAACAATACTTGTAAACGATGGAGTTGTTTTAGTTTTTCAAATCAAACATCCAAGCTTGAATTGTTGTAAGTCCCTTTTTTATTTAGAAAGTTACGCGTATGAGAATTAAAATATATCGTCACTTTTAGAAGCTTCTCTACCTGCTTTCACAAAGTGAATGTATTTTCAAAAATCTGCTGACCAGATGTGATGGACATCAACGAAATAATAGTTATACACCATCTGAAGTTGTCATCAAACAATTCATAAATTATTTTTGATCTTTTGTCTATGGAATATAATAAAGTTAAATCAACAGAAATGCAACTGAAAATTCCATTAAAATTGTCTCACAAAACATCGTTTACATCGTTGAGATTGGAAAACAATTAGCTATCTATCAATATAAATATCAAATATTATTAAATGAAATCAATAAATAACAAAAACAGAAATATAACAAATATTACTCGATCAGTTTCACAAATAACATTTGCATCGTCAGAAGTAAATTATAGAAATATATGTTATATTTTTGTTGAGGAATTTGTTATTTATTGTTTTTATTTAATAATTATGGAAAGATTTGCGAATTTGCAATGTACTAAATTATGTATACATTTTAAAAAGCTTTAGTTCGATACACTCAATTACAGAAAACGTAACATTCTGCAATAGTATATCCATATATTTATAGTCCAGGAAATACATAATTTTAGGTTGCAAAATTCAAGGTAGATCTGGACACAGACTTGTTTTTGTTTTTCGGGTAGCTGAATCCGAATTTTGATCTTCCCACCAAAAAGAACCCCAACCCCCAAATTTTGAAAAAAAACAAATATCGTTATTTTGTGATCAACGGAAGAATTTCACTGACAAGAATTAAACATAAACAAGCTAACATAACTATTATCAACGCGTACGCCCCCACGGAAACAGAAGAAGAACATATCAAAAACGAATTTTACGAACTGTTAGAAGAAGTCGTTCTTGAAGTACCAGCAAATGATATACTGATGCTAATTGGTGACTTCAAAGCAAAGATCGGAAAGAAGGAGTATAGAAAAAAAGTAGCTGGAAAAGAAACAATACCTACATGAATATACCAACAATAACGGCAGTAGACTCTGTGGATTTTAAATGACACTAAGTGTTTCTAATTAATTCCACTATTTAATGAAAAAATTATTAAAAATCTAAGATATTGATAATTGTTTCGATATTAATTTTTTCTATAAAGTTTAGTTAAATAAACATTTATGTAGTATATAACATAATTTCCTTACATAAGAAATTGACAACCCTCTTTAATACAACTATTTATCTGATGTATACCAAAAAAACAGTTCTCCTTTTTTTAAAATAAAAACCTGGATTAAGTATTAGTGATAAATGTCGAAAAATGGTCTTAAAGATCTCTGCTTTTTGTAAGGGAGAAATGAAATGGTCGAATTTGCGGTATTGCCAATGCAAATACATTTTCGAAGATGGTTTAAAAATACGACCTTCGAATCGTGTGCGATTTTTTTCATTCGAATTAAATCGCATACGAAAAAGTTCGACTGATCTCGAAAATACGGCACCAGTACTTTAAAAAGATGTTTAAAAATGAGGATGAAGATATAGAAGATACAATCGAGAGTCGTGAAGAACACATAGAAGAATCGCCAACTTATGAAGAATTCAAGGAAATAATTAATCAACTAAAGCAAAAAAAGCTCCAGGTTCTGATCAGATCCATAATATGTCTGCTGAATGGAGGGAAGGATGGATAACACCGATACTAAAAAGAGGAGACGCAACAAAATTCCAAAGCTATAAATGTATAACGCTGCTTAATACAGCTTACAAAATATTAATAATACTGAAAGAGCAATCGGACAATACCAACAAGGATTTCGAGAAAATAGATCGACCATAGATGCAATACACATTGTAACACAAACAATGTTACGAGCATGATATACATGTGATATTCATAGATTTTAAACAGGCATTTTATAGTGTTTCACGAAGGAAGCTATCACAGGATATGAAAGATACCATAAAAGTTGATCGGGTTAACCAAAATGTCTACGGAACAATCCAAAGCAAAAGTACTCACAAGCGAGGGGCTCATGGGAGAAATCATTATTGAAACAGAAGTAAGACAAGGAGACGCCCTATCGACTACACTCTTCAACATTGCCTTGGACGGAGCAGTGAGGCAGACTGGAATAAGCCGAACAATTGCACAAGCTTCAACGCAAGTAGTAGCATTTGCCGACGATATAGCGTTAATGGCAACAGTTAATAGAAAACGCCTCTCTTGTAAGAGAGGCTGAAAAGAGAGGATTATAAATCAACGAGGACAAGACAAAATATCTCATATGCACAAGAAGAGAGAAACCGAACATAAAAGAGATAAAGATAGGGGAATACTGTTTCGAAAAAGTCAATTATTACCAGCAATAATAATCGAAGTGAGGGAATAGCCCAGCGAATACTAATGAGCAACAAAATATTCTGGAAGCACAAAAAAAATATTGAAAGGCAAGACAAGACTGAAAGTATATAAAGTAGCAATACGTTCAATTGTGTAACATATGTAGCGGAAACAATGAACCTCGCAGTCAAAGACAGAGAGCAACTAAAAATATTTGAAATGAAGATCATAAAAATAATTAACGGCCCCAAGAGAATAAATAACGATCAGTATAGGGGCCTAGACAATAAAGAGAATGAAGATATTCTAGAAGGACAGGATATCGTAAACGTAGTTAAGGCACAAAGACTACGATGGTGGGGGCACATTCATCATCGACAACCGGAGGAACTAATAAGAAAAATCACCACATGGACCCCACAAACAACAAGACCAAGTGGAAGTCCGAAAAAAATGGAGGAATCAAATAATCGAAGATATTAAAATACTTAAAATTAGAAACTGGAATAAACTTTGCCAGGACAGGAAAAAATGGAGAGAAATCGTAGACAAGACAAAACAAAAATTCATCAGAGAACAAAGCGGAGTGATTCACCGCAATAAAGGAATCATAAGATCTCCAAAAAGGAGCGCCAATCATTTCACTAGAAATGTATAGGAAATGTATCGTTATTTTGTGTATTTTAGAGAAACACTATATGGAAATTCGGAAAGTCGACAAAATTTGCTATAAAATAGTTCAAATGTACTTTTGGCGAAGGTCAGAAAAGAGTCACAAAACATGCGCCTTGCGCCGGTACATCAAACGGTAAGCCAAATTAAACTTTGGCAAGGAAAGCTGATGGAACCTCAAAAATGGGGCTAGGAAAAAAACTTGCTACAGACTACCTTCTGTCACTACCTTTAAAGCTCCCTCTCCACCAAAGCTTAATTATCTCCTGCAGGTGTAAAAAAAGGCTGCCGAGGCGCGCGTTGAAGCAAGAAAATTGGATTAAAACGTTCAATGATGTGCCTCGAGTGCAACAATTCATGCGATAGTAACCCCGAAGATATCGCCGAGGATTTGGATGAAGAGGATCCTCAAGCAGTGTAACTAACTGTTGTTTAATGTGTATTTGAAAATCAAGAGAGAGTAAATTCCCAGAATAAAAACTAATTGGGTATGCAAAACTATAGTACAGTACGTGCGGTAAAACTTCAATATTTGTAATGCATTCTAAATTGTTTTTGTTAATTTCAATACAAAATTTATTAAATTTCTTGGACTATCACATTATTTTATGATCTTTCATTGTTACTACAGTAGGCCTAAGAGGATTAACGTGCGTCATAGGCGTAAGCAGATTAGAAAGGGATAATTGTTATTTAACGACCTCCGAATGGCAACAGCTTCTAATGACAGATATTTTGACTTATAAATAGTGCTCAAGTTTCTAGAAATGAAGTTATTTGATTTTCGACAAACGTGACAAATAGTAGTGACTAAAAATGGAAGCAGTTTGTGAGTAAACGCCAGTGAAAAAATTAAAACTAGACCATTTATCGCTCAATGAAAAGAGTGCTGTAGTGAATGTGTACCACTATTTTAAACATCAAAATCCCTCAAACACTATTGACAGTGTAGTTGAAACAACATCTAAGGCAATGGGATATGGAAAATCTACAATATATAGAGTTCTAAAGGAGGAAAAATCAGGTGGAGTAACCTCACCAAAGCCGAAACCAGGTAGACCAAAACTATTAAAAGTCAACGTGGACGAGTTTTTTAAAAATGCTATTCGTAAGCTTGTTCACTCATTTTTTATAAACAAGCAAATACCAACTTTAGATAAAGTTTTGCAAGCCATTACGAATGATGTTGATTTACCCACAATAAGCCGGGATAAACTATGGAAAACGTTACATGAGTTAAACTTTAAATTTGAAAAAATGGGCAGACACTCAATGCTAATTGATTCTGAAGAAATTGTATGTTGGAGAAGACAGTACCTCAGAAGAATACAACAAGTTAAAGCTCAAAATAAAAACATTTATTATTTAGATGAAACATGGGTTAATGAAGGACATTGTGTAGGAAGAGTTTGGAAAGACAAAAATATAAAATCATCCCATCAAGCTTTTCTAGAAGGATATACTACTGGTTTTAAGGAACCTATAGGAAAAGGTAAAAGATTAATTATTTGTCATATAGGCAGTACAAACGGTTTTCTTGAGAATGGTTTACTCTTATTTGAATAAAAAAAAACCGTTGATTATCACGAAGAAATGAATGGAGACGTGTTTGAGGAATATTTTGAACAGATGATTCAATTCATACCAAAAGGATCGGTTATTGTAATGGACAATGCAAGTTACCACTCCAGATTACTTGAACCTTTACCAACCACTAAATGGAAAAAGGATGAAATTGCAAAATGGTTATCTTCTAAAAATTTAGCCTTTGACAATACAATGCTGAGGGCAGAATTGTTAACTATTGCTAAAAAACATAAGCAAAATTATAAAAAATATAATATTGAGGAGATAGCCAAAAAACGAGAAATTGAAATCCTTCGTTTACCACCCTACCAGCTGAATCCGATAGAATTGATATGGGCTCAAGTTAAAGGTTATGTTGCCAGAAATAACACTACTTTTAAATTATCAGATGTTAAAAATCTCTTCAATAAGGCAATATCTGAAGTAACAAGTGAAAATTGGCAAAAATGTATTAGACACGTTACAGAAATAGAAAAAAAAATGTGGGAGCTAGATAACATAATTGATATTACTATAGAGCCCATTGTAATTTCTCTAGAATCAGATGGTGAATCTTCTGACACAGAGTGCGAGGAACCATAACTTTAAAATTATTAATTTATGTACTTTAATTTTATTTTTAGATTTTTATTTTTTAAGATTTAATATTGTCGTATTTTTTGCATGTTGCTCGTCAAATTTTATCCTTGCGGTTGGTTTTTTTTTCTCATATACCTACTTAATTGTTTTTTAAGCTCCTCATATTAATTTATAAATAATTGTAATTATCTGTACATATTATATACATATTTTGTAAATAAACATATGCCTAAAACAAAATGCCTAAAATAATATTGACTTTTTCTTCATTTTACCCAAATTAAATTACTACTTACGAATTATGTTTATCTATCTAAAATTGGTAATCTAGGTATAAATAACTAAAACAAATTAAATATTTCTATTTCCATATTAATTTAATTTTGAAAACGCACGTCTATGGTTTACTGCCTTTAACACTGATAACTGCAAAACATTTCAGGGAATTTACTCTCTCTTGATTTTCAAATACAGTATAGAAAGGTCGATCAATCTGATGAGATCCAGCTCTTCTAACTTCTAAAGTCCGAGAACACGGAAAAATTGACAGGCTAGTAGTTTCTAAACTTTCTTTTTGTCTTCCTTCCTACAATGGATCAACCAACCTACTTTAAAAGCGGGACTTCCAAACAAATTATATTTTCAGCTTAAATGACAAAAAATGTTTCTTTGTTAAAGTAACCACGGAGTAACAGATGATGGGACATCAGCTGCAGTTAACTGGAGAAAAATAATTTAAACTTATCGCTCAGATGTGTTTTAACACTTATTTTAGTATTTTTTTGTCGAAAATTTTCGTTAATAATAAAATTCTAAATTTTTCTAAATAATAAACTTGTTAGGCCAATAAGTAAAAAATCATGTTTTCTAGTATGTATTTAATTTCTCTTCTTTGAATAATTACTGAAAATGCAATATTTATCCCATGATTATTTAAAATACAAAGTATATAATAGTTTAGGCGCAATTTACTGTTTGGACCCTTACTTTGTGGAATCTACGCATATTAATGCTATAAATGAAACTAACTGTTTCTAATTAATTCCACTATTTAATGAAAAAATTATGAAAGGATATTGATAATTATTTCGATATTGACAAATTTTCATTAAATAGTGGAATTAATTAGAAACAGTTAGTTTCATTTATAACATTAGTTTAGGCGCAAGTGTATTACAATAAATTGAGTTACATCTGACTAGAAGGGTCAAGACTAATAAACAAATTTAAGATTGCCAAGTTAAATTTGTAATAGGAGGTAGCGTACATTAGTCGGTTCACTGTCTACTGCGCGCCGTAGGAGAAAATAGACTCCCAACTCCTCAAAATAAGTCAGATGTCAGATGCACTCAATTCACGTCCAGTGTCAGTTAGTGCTTCAGTGGCTGGAAATTAAGAAGACGCGCGTGTTACAATAGTAAAAATCTAATTCACAAAAATAAGCCCGCATGTTTTAATATAAATAATTTTATAATAACTAATATATAGTGACAAGTGTGCCAGTTGTGGAATAACTGCTAGGATTTTTATCACTTTATGGGTAAGATTATTAGAATTGTTTATATAGTTACTTGAAAGTTCTGAATCTTTCAGTTGAGAATCAGTACAGAAAATAATCTGAATAAAAGTTCGCAATATTAAAATTCTAGGACAGAAAACACACCGCATCAACCAATATTTTAAATTGGTGGAAGAAAAACTCAGGTTTATTTTTAGATCTTGATTATTTTCATAAAGCATGTTTTGAATATTGTGGCTGTATGAATAAGTTTCAGCCGAAATAATTTTGGTAGGAGTGATGAGTGGCAATATATTGAAAATTTTACAAGGGTCTGATTCGTTTTAAAAACAATTTTAGCAATTTCGTCAAGACGATATACCTATTTGTAGAACAGTATCACCCATATGCTCTATAAAAATTATTTTTCAATAAGTTTGAACTATTGCGATTTGTACCATATTCTACTCCATGCCAGTTTAATATGTATAACCCTTCATGAAGAAATATTTTCTTCTATCCCTTGATTAGTTATGAAATTGTCCTGTTTAATCATATACATGGTTTAATAAGCTTCTGGGACCGTCTGAGCGAAGAATTCTCTTCTAGTTGTCAATCTTTTAAAATGGGTTTAAACAATAATAATTGTTGAGTTATCTGTTTGATAATAGAGGTAAGAGAATATCTTTTATGGGTAAATATGAATTTATCGAACAAAAAGTTTATAACAAAATAAGGAATAATAAATTAGTTTTAGATAAATAGAAAAAATTATGTAATAACAAAGAGAAAACTACAACTAATATTATGTTTTAGTTGATATGTAAATAAAAATCACAGCAACTTTTACTATTTATAGTATAAGTGCACAGACGACTAAAAAATGTATACTCAACAAAAATTCTGGGAAACAAGAAATAAAACAAATATCCCTAGGTAGATAGGTATATAAATATCTGTAAAAGTTGAGTTCAAGGAAGTCGTTAGAATCCAAGTATAATATAGATGAGGGCCACATCCGGTACCAAAACAACTACTACTAACGTTGACTAATATATATAACGATTTCTGGTAATACGTGGATTTATTGGAATAGAATAGACCAAAATAAAAATCTCTTTAATGTTACCAAAAATTCACATGTCGTAGAATCTCAGTAAAAGCTTATTTGTTTATCTAAAAAGTAATAAACATTGACTAGGGTGCTATTTTAAATGAAACTAACTGTTTCTAATTAATTCCACTATTTAATGAAAAAGTTGATGAAAATTCTAAAAAATTATTGATAATTATTTCGATATTTGCATATCATCGTGAGAATGATAGAAGTTACATTTTATGTAAAGGTCCAAACTGTAAATTCAATTGACTAGGGTAAATACAGAGTAGCTAATTTCAGCATCAAGATTGTTGGGAACTATTTTATTCGCGGTTTTAGCGGCGTCCAAAATATACCTACAAGTAGAACGAAGATTACTTTTTATGCAATTTCTAATTTCCATTAAAATATAAAGTTCAGTTCATAGTTTGTGGGTAGAATTATGTACAAATTACTTAGTTTAAGCAAAATTTCCTTGCTACCGGAAACAAATTATGTGTTTTGTACCCTAATAGGGTTCTACCTACCAAATATAAACTTGAATTTTTGTTTTCTTTAGAAGTTATTTTTTTTCTTTGGGGTGACATTTCAACCTTTGTTCTCCGTTATATGCAAATTCTGTTTTAACTGTGTGTCGCGTAGGCTTTACACGCTAAATATAACTTGACTTTTCGTTTCCTTTAAAACTTACTTATTAGTTGGAGTTGGGGTCGGTTTTATTTATGGAGTATATTATATATACAGTGCGTCCATAAAGTAATGCATAAATTCATTATTAGCTAAATAAACAATAATATTTGAAATTCCCGAAACAGGTCGATTTTTGATTTTAATTTACTATTTTTTCAAATTATAATCTAAAATTCCATTTTTTTTAAATGGAACCCCCCTTTTTTTCGATTTCCGGATTCCTCTTGCTGAGCTGATTCCAAAAATGTTAACACGTTGCTTCAAATTGGCACAGGGTGGGCAAACATGCAAAAATTTCAATTTATTACAAAATAATAAATAAAGAATAAACGTAATAAACACATTAAATGAATTTACGTATTGTTATACAATTACTTTAATAAACTGTTAAAAACACCTTGCATTATTTTTAACAATATATCTAACAGCCAAGCCCCTGAAACATAAAAATATTTTTTTCTACAGTCGCGCGTAAAATGACTAATTACTATATTCAAATGAAATCGTAAAGTCGACAAATTAATGCCGAGGAATTGTTACTTTACGCTCTAGCGCAAAAAAGGAATCTTTTTCGCTCCCTTATTTAATCAAGCCACCCCCTCCGAATTAACTCAATTGGAGAATAATTAACAATTTATCAGATTAAAAATTAAATAAAATTATATGAAAATTGTCAATTATTGTCAAAAACTGTTAAAAATGGACAATTTCTGTCAAAAATGGTCGATAATTGTCAAACATTTTTAAAAAATGGTTAATAATTGTCAAAAATGGTCAATTGTCAAAAATTTTAATTTTTTTTTGAAAAATGGTCAAAAATTTTCAAATTTTGTAAAAAATGGTCAAAAACTGTCAAAAATGGACAATTATTGTCGAAATTGTTCAATAATTGTCAAAAATTTCTAAAATTATGAAATATGGTCGATAA